>CM038466.1:33384617-33630589 GCA_021464415.1 Lonicera japonica | reverse complement strand
TTTAAATATTTTTCTACATTCATACTTTTGAAAGCTTTATTTAAAATAATAAGAATAATAATAATATTTTTAAAACTATCTCAAATATTTGCAATACTTTTTAATTGTCATCTTTGCATAAATTGAGGGGGAGCATATTATTTTTTTACATTTATATGTTATTTATGCTTGTTATTGTAAACACACATTAATTTATTGTCATTATCAAAAAAGGGAAGATTGTTGACCTAAGGTCTTAATCTTATTTTGATAATAACAATAAATCAATCATGTGTAAAATTTAACATGTTTCTTGATATAAGTATACAGTTCATTTACTTGAACAATTCAAGAAAAACATAACAAGGATCACTATTTCACTATTCGATCATTGGACAAGACAAGGAAGATCAAATCTCTTAATGCAAATCATGAAGCACAAGTGATCAAAAGACTATATAAAAAGCTTCAAGGGAAAAGCTTCAAGGAAAAAGCTTCAAATGAAAATCAATCCGAAGAAACAAATCAAAGCATCCGAAGACTCGTTAATTCAGTAATTGAGTGAGTGCTTAAGATTTATGTAAAGTTACTTTATTGATCAAATCCCTATAGCTCAAATGTATTCATGCATATTTTAAAGATTGATTCAAACAAGCTTGAAATTGAATATATTTAAAAAAATCATTTCACAAAGACCGAGTTTCAAAATAAATTCATATTATTTTTTAAATGATCATATTTTAAGCTCTAATAAAAATAGGTATCTTATAAACATATCTTTGAGGTTCAAAAATCATTAGAATTTTATTTGGAACTAAATTGTTAAATTACAAAAATATTTTTATTTTACATTTAAAATTCTCTCAATTTTCGCACAGTTTTGATCTAACGGTAAGATGGAGGCCTTCCCGAACTTTGATCATTTTAAAATTTTTACAGTAGTTGAAAACATCTCTTAGCACTTTTGACTAAAATTTGAGCATGATCCAACGGTCAAATTGGGAGAAATTATCAAAATAAATTTGAATTTTTTGTCAAAACTAGCTGTTGAAAAGTTTAAAAATGTATACATTTGACCCAAAACCTCTCTTAATCATCCCCAACAGCCATATGGTTTTGCAATCTATATATATGAGGTCATAGACATGTTTTAACACCACTTGAATCATTCTACAACTCATTTTACATATATACAAATATACAAAGATTCAAGAACACATTTTGATCAATCTTTCATCTTTTGAGCTATATATTTTTGATCAATCTTGATAACTCTAGTGTGAGCTTCATTTGTAATCTTCAAATACACTTGAGAGTTATTGTATTGGTGTATATCACCACAAATAATTCATTATTCATTTCAAAAGAGAGTTTGTCTCTTTGTAGAGCAAAATAGCCTATCTTGTGAGAAGTGTAGTGGGTATAGCCACATTGTGAGTGTTGTGTGCATAGAAACATTTGTACTGAGGTTTGATCTTTACCTGAAGAAGATTGGATAGTGACAATTCTCGGGGAACTAACTGAGCGCGGACGTATGGTTTAGGAAACCGAACCGTGAGGACAAAAAGTCTTGAGCTTCACATTGGTTTAATCTCTCTAAACTCCAGCTCTCTTTTTATTGCTATATTATTGCTTGTATTTTGAGATTGCTTATTTGCTTGTCTTGGGATTGATTACTTGAAATTTATTATTTTCTTGATATTGTTGCTTAGCTAAGTTACTTTGTTTAAATAATTTTAAAATATTTTTAATTCGAAATTAAGTTTTTAAAACCCTATTCACCCCCTTCTAGGGTTGTTTTCCGACCAACAGGATCATTTTAAATGAGGCTCATAGGGTCAAAAATTTCTTTATCTATAGTTAAATCATTAATCCCAGTTGCCAGATGATGGTTAGGAAGAGGGTTCATGGTGATGTTGGGTCCGCCAGGTGCGGGAATGGTTCCAGCCTTGATCAAATCTTGAATGTGGTGCTGGAGGGCCAAACAACGATCCATGTCGTGGCTGGCTGCTTGATGGGACGTGGATTGAGCGGGGTTATCAGCTCGGCATTCCATAGTAATTATAAGCTTTTGGTTAAGGTATGGGAGAGTGTTAAAGTACCTCTTATTTTTGACTTCAACATTTGAGGATTTTGCTTGTGTGGGGCTAGTTCATGTGAGGTGCTTATTGTTGTTGAAATGGATTTTATTGATACTGATAGGCACTTAATTGGTTCACGGTTAGAGTTGCTGTCTTTTTCCCTGCTTAGGAGGCTTTCTTGGTCTCTGTCTCTGCTTTTCTGGCTAACTCATCTTCTACTTGAGAACCCATACTCAACAGGGCCTTAAAGTGTGGAAAAACATGTTTCCCCATGCAACTCATAATAGCTGGAGTGAATTTTTTTTGTATTATTTCCACTTTTTTTTCTTCATTTAGTCTCTTTGACATTTGAGAGGCCATTTCTTTCTAAAGAGTGACGAAGTCGCTGAAATTTTCTTTCTCGCCCTACTTAGCCATTTCCAAGTGTTTTCAGGTAATTTTAAAGTTTTCATTTGACCCGTATTTTGTCATGAACTCTTTGACAATGTCTCCCCATGTTTTCGTACGGTGTCTCTCTAAATCAAAGAAGCATCTCAGGGCTGCCCTCGTGATAGTCATATGAAAAGCTTGAGCCAACTCGGGTTCTCCACATCCCGACACTTGCATATACCGAATGTAGGATTATAGATATGTTTTCGGGGGGGGGGGGTACCAGTGAACTCTTTATAATGGGAGGAAGTTTGAACCCTTGGGGTAGTCTTGCTCGGGGTATAGGGAGAATGCGTTCATATATGTGATCTCATCTGCTCTTTTCATTTGTGAAATCCCTTTTTGCAAGATCTTTATCTGTTCTTTCAGTTTCTTAAGTTCTTCATTCTTTTTGGACGACTCTTCTAGCAGCTCACTGGCTATTACTGATTTTGCATAAGCTGCTCAAGGTTGATTAACATCTTAGAACTTGTTGAGAGGGCTTGCGGGGACAGTGGGTGGGGCAGGTCTCACAAGGAACTGAGGCCATTGCTGGTAAGCAGGTTCAAAGCCTTGGTTGGCCCTGAGGCTGTGGCCAGATGATCGGCTGTTCTTACTGCTGATAAGTGGGGCTAAATTTCGAGGCCTATTGGACTTGGTTTGTTAGGATCTGATAGAATAGGACATAGTTGAATAGGACCTGATTGTTGCATAGTGTTCCCTGGAGCGAGTGATGGTACTTCTTGACTGGGATGGATATTCGGTACTTGGTATCGTGACGATTGTCCTTAATCACAGTTCGGTGGTAGAAGTTCATAACCCGGCGATGCAGTTCGTTCGGCTAGTAACTCCTCTGTTCAGGCCTGAGTATTTTGTTGCTCAGTAATGATGCCTGCCAAACTTTAACTGACTGTCATTAACAAACGATGCATTTCTGGCTCATTCGACATGATCGGTGTGCTTAGTCTCACTAATCTTCTTGTATGATCTCATTTGGCCCAACATTCCAGACTGTAGTCTTAGGACTGTAGATAAAACCACGTGGCAAAAGTGAATGAAGACTTTGGAGTAACTTAATTTTGCCAAAAGAACTACTAAAAAACAACAATGAGACAAGCCTCGGGTTTTGTAAAAATTGTGAGTAAAATGAGTCGTAAGGTGGTATATCCCCTATGGATGTGATGCGGACAAGGCTAGCACATAATCAAGCACGTGGATTGAAGCGTACATAGGTCTAAATCAAGTTTTCATGGGTCCAATTACAAGAGCTCGTGCAAGAAAATTTAAAGAAGATCGTATTTTAACTATTTTTAAATTAAAGGACTTGTTTATTATTTTATTATTCAATTAGGATTAGGAATGATTTTCTTATTCAATTAGAATTATTTTAGGAATATTTCCTTAGTCAAATAGAATATTCAATTAGGAATATTTAATTAATTATGATTGTTTTACCTTCCTTATTGTATTAGGATTAGTAATTCTTTTCTACACCCTATTTAAAGGGGGTGATTGTATTATTTTATTAGAGAGCTATGGATTAATAAAATTGTGAGAGCTTTTCTCCTTTGTTCTTTTAGAACATGTTGAACAAATCCGGTTTGTCCGTAATGTTCATTCGACTTATCAATTGATTCACCATCATCAATTGTGGCGTCATTTGCGTATACCAAGGTTCGCATCTTTCTATAGGTGTTGGGTCGCGGTGTTCATCAATCCACCTATCCTTATATACCAAGGTTCTTGCTTCTTTATAAGCAACGGGTCGCGGTGCCATTCAAATCTAATTGTAGAAACGGTCCAAGTTTATTAATTTGCTACGATTTTCGTGTGTATCTGTGTCGGGGTTCGCACAACCAATTCGTTGTGTTTGCGGGTTTCGTGCGATATCACCGTGAGTCGTATCAGTATCTAAATCCTAATTGACTAAGGAATCTAAACACAATAAGGAAACTACTAAATACTCTAAAATAATAAAATAACTTATTCAAAAAGGAAACTAGTAATCTAATTCCTAATTCAATAATAAAATAAGACAACTAAAATAAACTCCTAAATAATTAAGGAAATAATATAGGAGTCTTGAAATTCTATGGATTTTCTTTTGAATTTTCATGCTCTATCCTTGTAATTCATCATGTGTGGATCATCATTTGGAATGCCATGAATCATCATGATTAAATAGAAACTATAGCAAGACTGGATCATATAAGGATGACTGACATTATTTTACCTTAACTCGATCTTATATGCAACATAGGTGAACGTACAGTGAAGGCTTCAGGCTCCTTCCTTTTTGGCAAGATCTCGCTATATACCAGGGGCGGGTATGTGTGAGAGTTTTTTGATATACTTCCTAGGTACGTGAGTGTTCTCGTCACTAGATATATCTCAGGGGCATACTTGGCAAAGGAGAATGGAAGTAAATGCTTTCGGTTTATGTTAATCTAAGCAAGCTAACTCTCTACTCACTTATAATACTTTCGAGGGTTTAGGGTAAAAATCCCACTCGTAGAACCATGTATGAATAGTGATGTATGTGAAAGATTTTCAAAAGGTTTTATTCACAAATATCTTTATCCTTCAACGTGTATTTTGGAAACCTAATTTTTTATATATAAAAAAAGATATTTCTTCACGATTAATTAAAAATAATAATCATAAAAAAGTAAGGAAAGCAATAAAAGCATGCGTTTAACATATAATAAACAAAATACACATATAAGAGCCTAGTTCTCAAAGATCGTCCCCAGCAGAGTCACCACTTTGAGAATCCACAAATGCGACTCGCGGGTCTCAACCTCAAGTTTGGGGGTCTGAAAAGTTAAAAGAAATTCCATCATTTCATTTGCTTCTATATGGTGATAATTCATATCGTATATCCCTTTATTCTATTCTAAATGCAGGAGGGTTCATTCAAAGTCGCTAGTACATTTTACAAGAAAACGGACACAAGAATGGTGTAAAAGGAAAGACTACATATAAGCCTTTTTTTACACATTTGTCTAGAAACCAGGATTCTATAGGGTCCGTGAACTATATTATAGATTGGGAAGGTGTTAAGCACCCATTCTGCCCTTTCGGCCCCTTAGTGGTTTTATAAGTTTGTTCTATGTTGAAAAATTTGGATACTTTTACTGATATTCTACTACTTTTTAGAATGATATGAAAACCTGATTCTGGAAAAAATGGGAAAAGGGATAAAAACCTTGTATTCCATGATCCGATGTTTGGTTTTGTTAAATTCTGATTATTAGTGACAAAACTTTATCTTATCTGTTTAAAATAATGAGATTGATTTGGTATTGTTTCCTCATATAATAATATCAATTATATCGTTTAGTTAATTTAGAAAAAATTGAATTTTTATCGAAATTAATTTGATATGGAATTGAACTCTTAAGGAGAGTGTATCAAATATATTACAGTCTATATGGAAGACATAATATATCCAAGTTAAATTCCTAAGTAAGAACTTATCAGTCCGAGTTTTGAAAACGTGGTTTTATTCGGACGATAATAGACTTATTTCTTCTAGTTTTACAAATGATTTTATCAGGGTTTTGAAAAGATGTTTTGTTTGAAAACGATAAAATATCAGTAACTTGACAATAAGTTTATCCAACTAGAAAGTGGACAGAACAATAAATATAACGAGTTTACATTATAAATAACTTAAACAATTAGGATAAATCAAGTATACATATATATAATTGAATTACTAAAAGAGGTCTTAGTTACATTCTTGACGAGATATATAAGAATGAAAGAATGAAAATATAATATGGCAGAAAAGATTCTAGTGATTATCAGCTTTTCTTTTCTAGATATTTCAGAGAATTTGAATCCAGAATATAACACTTCGAGTGTTGAGACGCGGACTCAAGAATTCCTTAGAAATTAGACAAATACATAACTTGGACTTTAAGATTGCTTAAGGATCAGAAAGTTGTAGATCAAAGAGATTTTTTAGCTCTAAAAAATGCTTCCCCCCCCCATTCAACCCTTAGAGGTGCATGCATATTTATAGTGTTAGGAGGGTTTGTCGTGCGACAATCCTCAATAGTGGGGAGATTGTTGCGCAACATATGGACATATGTCGTGCGACAAACGACTGAAGTGATGGTTTTAATAGACTAATGTGTCAGGAGATGGATGTTCTGTATTTGAGAAACTTGTCGTGTGATAAAGTTAGGTTGTCACGTGACAAACAACTTTTTTGTGCCAAAAACCCTCATTCAAAACAGTTTGTTGTGCATCAAACTATCCCCGAAACAGTTTCGAGTGTGTGAGTGAGTTCTAGGCTCCAAAAGTGACTTCGGTGGACTTTTAAGGTTCTTGCGGGGATTAAGAATTTGGGTGTCTATAGTATTATTTGACAAAACACTATCTTAGCTTGTGCCTTGGGGGGCTACCATCAATGGGCCATTGAATTACACTGTATGGCATGATTTTGAAAGATAATGGAGTAATTAGTAAGTTGCTATATTAATCCAAACAAATTTTGGATTTTGTAATGCAAATAATTGTCATGATTACCTCTCAGCATTAAAAGTCACAAGTTGAACTCGTTTAAGTATATTTTATTTGAAATAATAAGCACAACGGCTAAATAAAAAAACTAATATAGTTGAATCTAGTAGCTTTTGTTTTATAATGATTAAATATTCTGCGCATATAATTAGAGTACACGCTTTCTATTTATTCACACGAATCATCTAATTTAAAACGAAAATAATATAATATATAATGTGGTTAGTTAATGGCAAGATGTTTTGTTGTTCAACCGTGATAGTAAGAGTTCAATTCTTGAGAGTAATTTTTTATTTAAAAATAAAAGCCCTTGAAATATAAAGGCAAAATTGGATATGCCAACTTTGGTGTCACAACATAAAGATATGGATCGTGCATAACACATTAATTAAATTAATCTATTATGCATTTTATTTTAAATTATATGTATTCATTCGTGACCATTATTTAACAAAAAAAATTTGGATTATCGTGTTGGAAATTTGGTTTACGAGCATGCTTATACATTTAATTAATTATATTATGGGCTAACTAATGCATCTAATGGGTATAGATATTGTAATATATAAAGATCTAATATTAATCATATTATGATTGATAAAATTTTATTTAAGCTAGTACATAAAGTCCCTATGGTCCCTAAGTCAAATCAATATAAGCTTTAATCTTCTTCCTCATCTTAGATAGAGAACCCATTGAACACTTCGAGATTCAAACGATGGAAGTTACAAACCTATAAAGCTTTTGCACTCTACGTCGTAATGAATTCAAGTATGCTTTTTGAAGATTGATCTCTTAAAAACTATACATGCTTAAGATCCTTAAAACTTATGTGCTTTAAAAATTAAAGTCTTACATGTAGGTCAAAAAGGCACATAAAATAGAAATTTAGACAACTTAATTAAGAAATAAGAAGATTTAGATCAATGCCAATAGAAAATAAAAAAGTTCCTGTTAAAATTTTCAAAGTCAGTTAAAACGATGAAACAATAATTCATTTGTATTAGATTTTGCGTCTCAAATTTTAAGAGAAACAGAATTAGAAAAAATTCTTTTGTACTGAAATTGAGATATCTCTTTAATCCTATTAATTAATATTAAAAATTGTTTATTGCATTAATATTATTAAGTTATTTATTATACAAAAGTGCCTAAAACAGAAACCTTTGTCTAGGGCCCGCCCCACATTTAAATACGTAAGAAATTAGCAGTGAGTAAAAAAAAAATACTGAAATTACTTGGAAGTCTTAAAACTCAAAGTTCAAAAGCTACCCATTCAACTAGTATCTTAATTTGTTAACCTCAATTTGACAGAATAATTGATTAATTCTTAGGGTGATTTGATGGGTTAGATTGAAAAGTTAGATATAATTATTTAATTTCATCTAAAATGGATAAAATAATCACATCTAGCTCTTGGATGGGGATGTTATATCCCTCTTGTTGGTGGATAAGAATATTTTGCACGATAAATAATCTATTTTAATATTTAATTCTAATCAACATTAAACTTAAGATTAGGTTGTTTTATTCTATCATGTTTCCTTATCCTGCACTAGGGGTGTTTTGACGAACCCAAAAGCTGAGAGTTCGAACCATACCTACCTAACCTAAAAAAGAGACCTAAATTGAAACAAAGGAACCTAAATTGAAATTGAGTATATTTGGTTCGGGTTTGGAGGCGCTAGTGCAAAACTGAATTAAACCAAATCAAATCACTACATATAGACTTAAAAATAATATCACATCATTGTCTAAAGTTTTCTATTTATACAATTTACCAATTCTAATAAAAACTCGACTCTTTAAATAACTATAATATGTGGTGGCACATTCTAAGAACATAGTAAAAAAAACAAATTAGGATTCGTCCTGTACATTTTTCGGATGTAATTTTTGAGAGACGAACGGATCCAAGGAGCCTAAATAAATGGGTTATTCACCTGTTTACATCATGGTCAATTGTTGGGATTTGGTCATATACCCATCTTATCAAATAAAGGTGTAATGCTCTGCTATTTGTTTTGGTTTGATGCAAAAAATGTGAAAAATAAATTCTGACCTTTCTCTCATATGTGTCTTTTTTTTAAATTGGTTGTACATTGTGTACATACTATAAAATGGTAAGAATACTTTATTTTGAATACAGCTATTAATACTCTATAAAAGTATTAATTTGGTACCTCAAAACAATATTTAATGACATCATATCATATATAAAAATAGATAGTTAATATATAAACCCTTAGTTTTCTATTTCAAAATAAAACAGCATTTTTTCTCTATTTTCACATATTATGCTTATCAGAAGCGTTATTTAAAATACAAAGCACCTAATATTGATAGTTAAGGTTAGCATTATTCCTCACTCTATACGATTCTCTTTAACTTATTGCTTCGGTTTAGTTTGGGGTATACGCGTTCTCAGCTTTATACTTGAGGGAGTGTTTCATTAAAAGTTGGGGTTTAAAATCCAAAAATTAACAAAAATATGTACCAAACCTAAATTACCCAAAAATTACACACCAACACACACCTATAGTGACAGCCCATTTTAGCCCCATGTGAGTACTGATGAACTTTCCTACAGTAGATTATATTTGTCTGCTTGTCACTAATAAACTCACTTTCCTAGATTCCATTGTGGGTAATGATAAATTGTCACCCACACTCCTTGCATTTGCGACATGTATATATTTATTTTGTTTATATATATTTTTTAAATTTAATAATAATAATAATAATAGATAGCTCAGTGCTTAATGATGCTTTTATGTTATTTAAGGACATATGTTTAATTCCTGTTAGAAGCAATTTTTTAAATAGAAAATTGTAGGCGTAAAATTGGCAATTAAAAATATGATACACTTTTAGGTGGTTGGAATACGTCCTGAGTTTATAATATAATATGTAAAATAAAAATAATAATTTGTAACTCGTATTAAAGATACTATTAACTATCAACTACTAAAAAAATATTTTAAGTTTCAACCATACAATTCTTTATCCTTTGTACATTTTTAAGATTTAAAAAACCATTTCCCTTTATATATACATATACATACACATATACATATGTATGTATATTATTTTAACTCTGCTTTGTCATATTTTAAATTTTACTTTTATAATTTTTTTTATAAAAAATATAATTACAACAAGATTCGAAACCTTCACTAGCAAGAAAGTTTACATATTCAACTATTAGGACATTTATGAGCAAGTTGATTCCATGGTGATATGAAATTCAATCAGTTGTCTTCTCAGTTCCTGTTGTATTTTTTCTAGTGTCGCTTTAGGATAGTTAGACTTACACTCATACTTTCTCCTGTAACATAATTTGCGCAAATTCTTCCTCGTTGGAATTTGCTCCTTCTGGCATATCCATCTACAACACAAAAATATGAGTAAATCATCAAACTAATTAGTTATCAGTTTAATTATCTATATCTATACTAATTATAAAAGTGTGAATGTTAGTGGGTGATTTACACTTAAACTCTTTTACACTTATATCAATTGGTTAAGAATATAAATAATTCGTACTCTATCTTTTACCTTTTCGTTAAGAATATTTATTTTACTCAAAATCCTTCTACTATTCTATTTCTTTGATTTTTTTTTGTATAAAAAAAAATCCTACTATTACTATAAATCTATTTTATGTAAAATATATTTATTGTTGAATAAAAATCGTGATCCTACTCTATTTCCCCATCGTACTCATACTCTATTACTTTTTCTTTTTCATTTTCTCTTTGTAAAAACTCCTATTACTACTATATTTCTTTTTTGTATAATCTATATATTGTTTAATGAAAATCTTAATCCTACTCTATTTATTCCCAATCTTTAATTATTATGGTAAAAATAAGCTATTGTCACAGCAGGCTATAGTATTCAAAAAATAAAACAAAAATTGTAATTGATGCCCAATCAGAGAAAACTAACCACATTTGGTATTGTTTTTGAAGATCATTTGGTCATAGCAGGCTATTTTTTTTTTTTTTGAGTAAAGATCATTAATGTCTCTGTGTATAGCATATCTTCTCCATAAATAGCGTACAACATAATGAAGATACTGTGTTTTATTTAAAAATAAAAAATAAAAAAAATGAAGTCCATCAAGGCACAACATGAATTTAAATATAACAAATCCATTAAGGTTGTCTTCTTTTCACCCGATTTTAAAATCACGGGATTTGATAAATCATGAGATTATAAAATACCATGATTTTAAAAATGCATGATTTATCAATTATTTGGTCTTTTTAGCCACATAATTTTACACTTAAAATCTTGAAATTTAAAACCTTATATACTTTTGCATGATTGGGTTCATTTCATGCATGGGAGAACTTACGCAATGATAAAACTTTTTTTTTAAAACAAGCAACAATGTAATTTAAAGCAGTTATGGTTACAAATTTCTAATTATGTATGACATGTCAGTGCAGTCATTAAGAATTGAAATCAGAAAAATTATATAAAGTAGTAACATAATTTTTTTTTCTTTAAAAACCTACATGATCTTAACATAAACAAAAAGCTAATAAAATTAAAGAACGCAACCTTAAAATTCTTGTATTTTTATTGTAATATTTTAAATTAATTTTTTTATCTGAAATTAATAATCAAATATTTATATTTTAGTGTTCTTATTAAAGGTTTAATTTTAAATAAATCAAACAAATAATTGATAAATAGGAAGAGCATGTAAAGAATGAAAATACTAAATACAATATTATTTTGAGTAGACAGAATTCTCAAAATTCCAACTTTTTGAGCGGATTGTGAAATCCGCTAATGTACGGTATTTTAAAATTTCACGAAGATTTTAAAATATCGTCATTTATACCACAAGAACCATCTTTAATTATCTAAATCACATGATTTACCAAATCACGTATCAAAATCACACTAAAAGAACATACCTATAAAAAGTAATGCAGATACAAGTCCAAAAGAAGTATGAATTTCTCAAAGCTATTATAATGAGAAACTTGAAGGAGAGTCCAAGAGACCATTCCCCATCTTCAGAAACACGCCTGGAAGAGCCAAGGGCGGATCCAAGATTTTACCTTAGGGTGGGCTAATGATAAAAAGAAATTTTGTAAAAAAAATAAAATTTCAAGAAAATATTAATAACGGATTTTTTTCCCTTTTCCAAGCATAAGAAATTTTGAAATTAATTTTGTGTTTGGCTAAAAAATGTATAGACTAATTTTTCTTAAAATTTCAGTTTCAAAGCCTTAAGATTAGGTTCCGAAATACAACGAAAAATTAATTAAAATATATATGACGGTTGATTACTAAAACCGAGGCTTTAAAATATAAGCTCTTGGAAAAAAATTAAATATAAGCATTGGTCCAACTGGAAGCAATAATACTCTAATAATCTAAATTTTTTTTTGCATATAATATATATTAAATAAACTGAAGTATTGAACAATAAATTAAGAAATGAACAAACAATACTCTAAATCTCTAATAGTATAATAAATAATATATATAAATTCAAGCCCCTCCCCTTCCCCCTCCCACTTAAGGCTTAAACATCTAGGTTTATCACGCGCAATAGCGCATATTAAAAAAAATTAATAATATATACAAATTATTATTGTCGTATGGTACTCAGGTGTTTTTATGAATCTGGAATAAATTTATTAGTTATATAAATAATATATAATATAATATGTATTAAGTGAACTAAGAGCATCGTTGACCAAATATAAAAAAAATAATTTGGACTAAAAAAAACCAAGAGCATCAGTGGTTAGTTTAGATGGATAGAAGAATGGCCTAAGTTATTAACAAAAGTCAAGTGGGACAGACTGCAATTTAATTCATTAGTATTCTAACTATTTTATTTTTTTTAAATGGGTTGAATTAAGTTGATTTAGGTTGGGTTGGGCTAGACTGGGCTGGACTGCTGTTTAACATTCATGAGTACTATAAGTAATTTTTTTTTTTGGGTGGGCTCCAGCCCAGCTGCCCCCCTCTCTACGCCAGTGGGAAGAGCCTTTAGAAACATAATGACGTACTAAAACATTCAGCTACAACAATTATGCTTGTTATTGAACACGTTGCGTGCATAAATCATTTAAATTATATTTGCTAATGTTTTGTAAATTGTTACCACTGAATCAACATTTAAAGCATAAGATTTCACTGGTTCTCTATTTGTAAGCCACAAAATTAAATGCAAGGATTTTTTAAATTTCACACGATATAGATGTCAACAAATCATGAAACTGAATGCAATTAACACTAAAAATTTACTGAATGCTTTACCCCACAGCAAAAAGAAAGTGGAGATGACGACTTGGAGAACTAAATGAAACAAAGCTACTCACCTATTCAAATTTGGGTAATCAATCGTAACGGTTAAGAACACTTATAAATTTTGCAAGGGCCTTGCTTTAGTAAGTGTCAAAAGCACTTACAAATATTTTTTTTATAAATGTTATTGAAGGGGATAAAAATAATTTATCCAAGGTCCAACCAACATAAGTGCCAAGCTTTTGGCCTACCGCCCGAGCTTAATGTAAAAACTCTCTAGAGCCAGCCAAAGCTTAACACGTGGTAATAGCAGAATGAAGCGTGACTAGCATGCCCCGCAACCAATGACCACGCAACCACTACTCAACAAAACACCCACCATTATCTCAATTTCCTCCCACCATTATCTCAATTTCCTCCAAACATGATGAGTGGTATCTATCACATTGTAAGAACTAATTTCTTGTATCTATAAAAGGAATTAGCCCTCCGCATTTCAAATCATTAGAAAACTAGCCAAGTGTTACATATTATCAAACTGTATTCTCTCTCTCTCTCTCTCTCTCTCTCTCTCTCTCTCTCTCCTTTTGTAACCATCAACACCATCAATAAAATATCAAAGACTTCACTAGAGGGTGGAAGTAAATCAGATCTACCATCTATTGGTTAGAAGAACCACCCTTACCAAAAATATGTGTTCATCTTTCTTGCACTTTCTTCTATAAGTTCTTGTATGTGAATAGTATTTCTTGTCCTAAGATTTGTTGACCGTACATCTGACGACATTTGTAGGAAACGAGTGATTTATTTTTCTCGGTAAGTGCTAGAAAATCAAAACTTTAACAACCAAAAATTCCCCACCCTCATTATGCTTAGGTTCACAACCTAAAACCAAATTTTACCTAATGTTTCGCCAACAAGACTAAACCTTTGTCTCCCCCCTAGAGCAGGACAACCATGAAATCAACCCTTCGAAATTCACTGACATTATTGTCATGGATGAATCCCAATGTGATTAAACCCAGATGGGGAAATGGATAGTTAGCCGACCTCACTACCGAGCCACAACCAAACTCCAGGAAAATGGGCCATCTCGACATAGAGCTCCAGCTCGGCCCAAAAACTCCTATCGAACCACGCATTGTGGCGACAGGGAATTGTCAAAATTCTTCAATTTATTTCATATAATCATTAAATTGAAATAATTCTCAAATTAATCTCCATAAAACTCAATAGTAAATTATCGGTTACAAATATTAACAACTCATAAATTTTATTATAAATTTAGAATTAATTCACACTTAATTTTAAAACTAGCTCATTTAAAAATATAATTATATATTTTTAGTAAAATATTCCAACATATATATTCCTACTGCAATAAGGAAAGTGGGATTTTGAAAAATATAGCTTGTTTGAAAATGTTTTTTTGCAAAAGAACCGGGAAATAATATTTTTATAAATTAAGAACTTATATTTGACACAATTCTGAAAGGAGTGCAAAATTAACTTTGTAATAGATTTTTAAATTGTTTTTTTTTATAAGTGTTTAATTGAGAGTGTTTTGGAATAATTTTAACAAATTACATATTCAAAACCTATTTATTAATAAAATGCACATAATAACTTTGCACAAAATACAATTTTATGCAAAGTTAAGTTTGCACTATGTCAAAACTCTTATTTTAAAACATAATTGATAATAAGACTTTATTTCAAAATGATAATAATATTTAGACCGTTATTTTAAAAAAATATTATTCGTTATTTTTTTTAACAAAGAAATTATCACACAACATTTTTTATCTCATTTCGGGTGAGGCCAAGATCTTAAACAATGAGTTGCAAGTGTGAGCTTGATATTGCAATCGGATTTTTGGAATTTCATTTGAACTTTTAATTTTATGACAACTGGCTTTTTCTGCATTAAGGAAAATGCCAAACCAGAGCGTACTGATCGATGAGCTGTATAAAGTTCTCTCTTTATCAATTTTGCATTTTCTCTATTTTTTTTTTGCTCCTCTATTCACAGTTATTCTGCAATTTTTACAGAGAGAGAGTAACGGAAACATGTTAGAATATTTGTGAGTTTAAACTTCGCTTTTCAATTCGCTATCTCGCGTATAAACACATCCTCTCTCTAATGGTGTTTTTAGGTGGAAACTCCAACTAGGTCTAGTTAAAAAATTTGAGCAATGGGGTCATTCAACTATTGAAATTTTTATCTCAAAAACAGTATATGATATTAACTCAAGTCAATTAATGGTAGGAAAAAAAATTGTATCTTTTATTATTGATTAACTTTGTGAACTTTATCCAATAAAATTTTAATTTTACAATGCAAATAATTGTCACGATTACCTTTCAGCATTAAAACTCGCAAGTTAAACTAGTTAAATATTTCTTCTTTAATATAAAACTACAATGGCTAAATAAAAAAATTAATAGAATTAAATCTAGAGGCTTTCTTTTTATTGCACTAATACTATTATATTATTAAGTTATTTATTACATAAAAAAGTGCCTAAAAGAGAAACCTGTGCCTAAGGCCCCGCATTTAAATATGTAAAAAACTAGCACTGATTAAGAAAAGAAAATTGAAATTACTTGGAAGTCTTAAAACTCACACTTCAAAAGCAGGCATACAGGTAACATCTACCATTCATCTAGCATCTTTGGTAGTCTCAATTTGATAGAACAATTGATTAATTTCTTATGGACATTTAATGTATTAGATTAAAAAGTTAGATATAATTATTTAATTATATTTAAAATAAATAAAATAATTTTATCTTTTAGACAAGGATGTAATATCGTTCGTGTTATTGAATAAGAAGGTTTTGCACGATAAATAATCCACTTTAATATTTAATTTTGACCAACATCAAACTAAAGATTGGGTTATTTTATCATATCATTTCTTCTTATCCTGCATTAGGGATGTTGTGACGAACCCAAAAACCGAGAGACCGTATCGTAACTACCTAACCTAAAAAAAGACCGAAATTGAAACAAAGAAACCTAAACTAAAATTGAGTATATTTGGTTCGAGTTTGAAGGCACTAGTGCAAAATCAAACTAAATCATTATATATAGACTTGAAAGTAATATCACTTCATTATTTAAAATTTTATATTTTTAAAATTACTAGTTCTAATAAAATTCAATTTTTTGAACAACTATAACATACATGTGGTGGTGACACGTTCTAAAAACATATTAAAAAATAAATAAATTAAGATTGGTCCTGTACATTTTTCGGATAACGGATCCGAGGGGCCTAAATAAATGAGTTATTCACTTATTCACTTGTTTACAACATGGTCAATTGTTGGGATTTGGTCAGATACCCATCTTATCAAATAAACGTAATTAATGCTCTGCTATTTGTTTTGGTTTGATGCAAAAAATGTGAAAAAGAAATTCTGACCTTTCTCTTCTTTTTTCAAATTGGTCGTACATCGTGTACATACTATAAGGTAGTGAGAATGCTTTATTTTGAATAGAACTATTAATACTTTATAAAAGTATTAATTTGGTACCTCAAAAAAATATTTAATGACATTATATCACATATAAAAATAGATTGTTAATATTTAAATCCTTATTTTTCTATTTCAAAATAAAACACCATTTTTTCTCTTAATATACTTTTCCATTATTTTTTCCTGCATTTCAAAATATATATATATATATATATATCACTCAATTTCTTATAATAATATTATATTTTCCGTTACTAGCAATTACCACTAAAATTTTAGTATGGCTGTTGGCAACAATAGTTGACATTGGCAATGGGAGGTGGTTAGAGAGTCCTATTGGCCACTCATAAGGGTAAGAAAATTAAAAGAAATTAGTAAATGTACAATTAAACATTCAAAAAAGGGGCGGTCGTCTTTGTATAATAGGCAAGCATAGCAAATTAAGTAACCTTACGAGTAAAATAAATGAATTTTTTTTATATCATTTGGACAAGTAAGGTAATGAAATGCCATCCATCTTTTATTCTTTTTCTTTTTCGCACCCCATTACCCAGAGAATTGTATTTTATGAAAAAACAAAAAACAAAATAATAAAACATCCAATATTACTTTAATTATTTTCTAATATTTTTTTCTTCAAAGAAACACGTTAAGAATAAATAAATTAAAAATACTAATTTGTGTAACCTTTGGTCTTTGAAAAATGAATTCATTAATTTCCCTTAAAACTCCTATACAAGAATGCACGTCTTTTCTTCAAACTGCATAAAAAAATTTTATATGTAAATTTCAAAAAATTGTAGCACATATGGTGGAATTTCCACTAGGCATCCAAAAAATGTAAAATATATAAACTTATAGAGGGGTAATAAAATGGCAGTGCGCCCATTAATATTATGCCTCTTGTCCTCTCGTGACGAAGTTGAAAATGTATCTCCATTGAAAAAATAGTCTATTTAAGTTATGTTTGCACTTATATCCATTAATAGCCTCTTCTCTGTATAATAAATGTAAGAGACTAAAATATATGTTTGTTAAACGTTAATGAGCTTAGTTTTGGTTAAGGTTAGATCCTTAACTTGCAATGTTTGATAGGTTCAAATTATGTTCCTAGTAGTTGGCATGTTTTCACAGTAAACTAAGATAACATCCGCTCATTTTTTTTTTTTAAAATCACAGGAAAAAGAAAAAAGAAAATTAGGAAATAACCCACTTGTGGAAGAACATTTGTAACAAACGGGATATAATAGTTTGAGGGACTTTTAGAAGTTGAGGGGGTTAGGTGCAAAAAGGTGATAGATTAAGGAGGTTTACTATAATTTACCCAAAATGATAAAGGTTATGTTTTAGAGCGTAGGAAACATCCATGCAAAACAGGGCAATGTTATAAATATGATATTTACACACACATATATATAGAAAGAGAGAGATGAACAAGTAAATAGAAGAAATGATGTCTCTCTAACTGTCTAGCTACTTCAAAAAATTGTCTCAACTCTCAAAAGATATAGATCAAGTAACTTTGTGTTACATGCGTGCACGATAAATTAAAAGTTACTTTTGAGATCTCTTTTGTGACATAGTAATTTTATTAATAAGTCTATACTATAATTAAAGTAAGAACTTGAAGGCATAACATTAAGCTTGAAAAACATGGTTAATAATCACTTTGACCAAATGCAATTGTATGCTAATCTAGTAAACTAATACATATAATATTGTAAAGATGTAGAGTGTGCTCCGAGACTAGTAAAAAATATTTGACGAATTTTGATTTTGGAATGGCTGAATTTTTTTTGGCAAACTCAATGGAAGTGACGAACCTGGTAGGCCGGTAGAGATGATGATAAATGTTAAAGGTCTCTTTCGATGCTGAATGGAAAATTTATTTTGTAGATTGGACAAAATATATAGAGTATGTTTTCTACTTTTGTGTTTTATCACAGTGCATATAGCTAGCTATAAGTGTTGGATCCTTAATCTAACATTGGGTTTATATGTAAAATAATTATGTGTTGTGAACTATCGTATAGTTAAGCACACTTTAAAAATAATCAAATAAGATTCAAGTTCTTTGGGCTTAAATGTATCTAATATGGTGTGAGCCTTTAATATGCAGATACTTAAGGATAATCTCTATTTTTATAATGAGATAAAATAGAAATATTAAATAGATAATAGGGTTTACTATCTATATATTGTAGTTATGGTCCCAGCTCGCACGTACGTATTATATCTCTGTTAAGCCCACATCATCACAGAGAATATAGAGAAAACTTAAATGATTTTTTGAAGAAATACGTGTAGATTTGAAAGGATAACCACTCGACTGCAAATCACGCACTATAAATTCAAGTATACTTTTACATATTAATCTTTTGATTCTCGGTAATACAATATAAATGATCCTAAAATTTATATTTATTTGGATTTAAAAAGATCTAACAGTAAGTACAAACTTCATAGAGTTCATCATTCATTCAAATTTTTGTTAGCTCCTCTCTCTCTCTCTATATATATCTACCACCTTTTACTTCCTTATTTCTGGAAGCAGGCGTTTTCTCTACATTAAAAAGCAAGCTCTATCTCTTTGTCATCCCACTAAAAAGCAGGCATTTTTTTTTTTTACTTTTGTATAATAATTTTTTTGGCCCAATTAGTTAGCAGAATTACCTCGATAAAAATTATATATCAAGGCGCGTTATAGAAAACAACGACACTAAATTTAAAAATTTTAATTTTACCATGGTATTTGTTTTTCTTTATATTTTTTAAGTAACTTTACACATAATCTCGAGTTTAAAACATAATATCTCACACTAAAATATTCATTAATTAAATGTATTTCATGTAATTTTCTCTTATTCTCATTTATGTGTTGTCTCCACACGTGCTCCTAAGATATGATCCTCTCAAATAATTAGTGAAAATTTATCTCTATTAAATAAATAGAATAACTGTTAATATAGTATATAAATATTCTAACATAAAAAAAAATCAATATATAAAAGGTGCTGAAAATACATATAAAATATAAATAAAAATACTTTTAAAACATTAAAAGATTTATTTCAAATATTAGTAGTCATAATCTAAATAGAATTATAGAAATTATATTTAAGATTCTCCATCTCTTGTGATTTTATTGTGGTCCTCTAAAATTTTGTTAGCTTAGTGAAAGTACGGAAAAAAAAGAGTGGTCCCCACTTTCTATACTCTCTCAGCTGCTTTTTAAACTTTTGCCCAAAAAATGAATTCATAATAACGCTGCAATTTTTTTTTTCTTTTGAGCACCACTTGATATTGTTCTGGTTGTCTTTGTGTTGATAGGTGTGGGCGGCCAAGCAAAAGAGATGGGGTGAGTTGGGGGGGGGGGGTTCGAACTCGTGTTGTTCGAGTAGAGAGTCAACACTCTATTTACCGGGCCAACTACCCGCTCCTAATGATGCTACAAATTGAATTGTTGGATTATGTTACAAGTTGAGAGTGGAGATTAATTCTTATTTTTTTAATTTTTTTTTTGTTGAGAAATTTCTTTGTGAGAGGAAGAAAATTTTCCATAAGAAATAACAAGGATAGAAGACAAACACATGCCTCTAGTTATTTTTTAAATTTTACATAAATTAATTATTTTTATTTTTCAGGTTACTATTAAACATAATCGTAATATGTGTATATATATATATGCTCATCAATAAATATGAAAATTGACATCAAACAAACATACCTAAATTTGTATTCATTATAAGATGCACTGCTGCTACATTTTTTAACAAAAATGGAGTGTGAGCTTTACTTTATGAGTAATTTTGTAAACTATTTTAATTAATTAATTTATTTGGCCCTTTCTTTTTTAAAGTAGATGGAGAGATACCTAATACCTACTACGGAAAAAGTGCCCAAATTCTTAATTAAGGCTAGTCTACAACAGTGGAAGGGCACCAAGACCCATGATTTTTAAATTTTTTTTTTTTTTTTTTTTTTTGTAATTTTTTTTAAACAACCATGAAAAATAATTGAGAGCTTATAATCGGAAAAAGAACTAAAACCGATATTTTTTTTTTGAAGTATGCACAAATATTTGTAATGGTGCCAATTGTCTTTTCTCTTATTTTATTTTTAGATAAAGACAAAATGTGATATTACGGTATGAGAACTAATTTAAATTTTTATTAATTTAAATGATCAAATTAATAATTTAAATGATGTACCAGGTCGATGATGTATTTTTGTTCACATTATTCCTCAATCTCTCATTGCACAAAAGAATCTGGTACTGCACAAATGGTCATTCTTGGAGGTACTCTCAAACAAACATTTTTAGGCTATGAGCTACTAATTTAACATTTTAATTATGTTTACAAGATGTTAAAAAGATCAACTATTCAACTTGAGAGTTTTTTCATAACTAAAACTATTTATTTAGATTTTTTTATGTAATATAGAGTATTCACTATAGTATGTGCATATATTTCATAATAAATTACGCCATACCATTATTCACTACAAATTAGTAAGAATATCAAGTGTTTATTATATTAATCATTGTATATGTAGTTAATATAACAATATTTGGTGAATCATTGCCCCTAAATACAAAAAATATGTGCAAAATTAGAGAGCTATCAACCATAAATTAGAATATAAAGTACCTACCATTCCTCTCCTCTCTCTCTCTATATATATACGGAGTATTACATTTTCAATACACGCAATTTTAAAAAATATAAAGTTATTGTAGGCTCAAAGAAACACATGCCCCTCTATTTTAAACATGTAGACTAAAAGATTGCATATTGGCCCTAGCTGTTTAAGTATTTGCTTTTAGCTAGCTTCACTATTATTGTGTAAATTTACATTTGCAGAAGCATACAAATATGAAAGAAATTGCATAAATATGGATGAAATTGAATAAATATGAGAAATTGTTTTTATACTTAATTTAGAAAAGGGCCATTTATTTGTGAGTTCAAAGTAGACATTAGAGTAGAGTTGGTTTACAGCTATTTTGTGTTGTACAAGAAATTTGAGTGAAAAAATTAATATTATTACACATACATTTTTGTTAAATAAAGTGTCCTCTCATTCACGTGAGAGAGAGGTCCCAGTAACCCACACGCACTTCACTTTCATTTTGTAACAAATTATCATTTTTAATTGTAACAAAGATATTTAATAAAATTATTTTCTTTAAATAAAAAATTGGAACACATGTAATACAAGTGCAATATCACAACATAAATTAAAATATATAATAGTATTTGGTCAAGTGATAAAAAGACACTTTAAAAACATATTGACAAAACAATTATCATCCAATAAATATTATTAATATGAGTAGAAACGATTTTTTTTTTTCTCATTTAGCCACGATAATATGACATGATTAAAAGGAGAGGGGTTGGCTCAGTGGTAGACAACTTCCACCTTTACCTTGATGTTAAAGGTTCAACTAATAGAGATGGGAGGAGAGTTTTCTTTATTTGTAGGATTAATTTGGGATATGATAATTTTATCTTATCCCATATTTAAGAAGTGAGATTGTTTTATCATGTTTAAATAAAATTAAAAATCCAATCCGACTCTCTAATTTAACACGTCAAACACAAAAAATAACTAAAATTATTATGGCATAAAACTAATGCTTTTGTAATAACATGTATTGGGAGAGTTCATCCTCCACCTACAATTGTTACTCAACGACTCTGAACCACTCTCCGTCAAATTTATTATTTTTCTACAAGTAGTACTAAATTATTTGCGATCTACAAGTAGTACTATATTGGGTTTTTATACAAATAGTCGAAAATTATTTTGTCTCTGTTTCTATAATTCCACACAATATATTTATTATGTTTCTACAAATAGTACTAAATTGTTTCGTATCTATAAATGCACAAATAATTGTAAATTATTTTATGTATCTTTCCATAATTCTATGTTTTCACAAACAAATATGACTATTAGACTCCGTTTAATAACAACATGAAAACTAATAAGAAAAATAATTAATTCAGGTGAGAAAATGGAAAATAAGTTTAAAAATGTAGTGGGATATCCTCCATCTTATTTTCATTTTTGTGAGTATATATCCTCCATCCTTCTTAATATTTCGTGCAAAAATTTTCTTCATCACTACCCAAAGAAATTTTTTTCATGAAAAAAATCTAAAAGTAAGAGTTAATTTGATCACATCCCTAACTTATTTTCTAATTTCTTATAAAAATACATTTTTTTTTACAATTTTATATCTTGTTATCAACCGGAGTCTTAGTACTTTAAAATTAACACTCTCAATACCTTAAAACTATAAAAAATGATAAATATTGAAAAAAAAATCAAAGTGATAAAAATAATGATGATTTGAAGGACTAGTATTTATTGGAATAAGTAGGCCTATATTTTTTATTATTTAAGTAAGTTGGAGTTCCTAAGTTTTTACTTTGCAAGTAGATCTACTTAAAATATTTATTCAAAATTTTATATGTAGAAAGACCCGCAACAAAATGGGCTAACAAAATGAGACCCCGCTATATCAAGACTTTAAACAATCGCTTAGAGTGTCTACGGCCAAAGTTGGCACTATTTTCACTCGATATCAATTTGCTAACAATATCTATATCTCACCTGGTATCAATTTCTGATGATTATTCAATTTTTATTTTTTTTTCCGACGAAAGTACTATATGTATGTATACAAATATATATATATATATACAATCCCACCCTACCTTTTTTTAATACAAATTTTAAAAAGAAAATATATGCACCGAGACGGGCGGTTGGGGACATGGGGTGAGAATCTAAATGAGGGGTTGAAAGGGGTGGGCTGGTTGGGTCTTAATTAAAGTTTTCTAAGGATGTGAATGGAAAAATATAGTTGTCAATCATAATTGATCCTAGCAGCATACTTAAAAAAAAGAAAGTATTTCATGAACAATATCTTATATTGGTGTATTAATTTAGGGTGGTTTTATTTTTACCTTTAATAAGGTGCATTTCAAGTAAGTACTTTAGCTTAAGGGTCTTATTTACGGACCGGGCTATTTGGCATGCTTCTCGATGGAATTTTTTGATGAAATTTGATGGGGATGTTCTTCATCATGTGTAGAACATCTCCATCAAATTTCATCACAAAATTCAACCAGGAATATATATATATATATATATATATCTATTTTTGGACCAATATTTTTCAATCCTGTAGTTAACCCACTTCCTGGTTGAATTTTGTGATGAAATTTGATGGAGATGTTCTACACATGATGAAGAACATCCCCATCAAATTTCATCAAAAAATTCCATCGAGAAGCATGTCAAATGACCCGATTCGTAAATAAGGTCCTTACTTGAAATTTTCACACCTTTAATAATATTTGGTTTTATTCTTACCTCTCATTCAATTCTTGAACATCCACTAAAGGTATGTTATTCAGTTCATAATGACCGAGTATAAGGTTCTTATTCGGTTCTTAAGGGTCGAGTAAGGCATTTTCAAACTTATACTCGACCCTCAAGAACTGAATAATAAGCTTTTAATCGGTGCTTATGAACCGAATGATAAGTGAGATTAAAATCAAATATTATTAAGGGTGAACATAAAATTACCCTAATTTAAGAGAGAGTGTTTTAAAAAAAATTATTTCTTGAAATGATTTTTTTTAGTAGTCCTGCTGAAATAAAATATACATTTTATTAATATTTTAAAAATAGAATCAAACAAGGACTTAACTGCTGAAATATTTAACCTTATTAAAAAAGCGTTTATTCTAAAATTTCACACACTAAGAAGTAATGAAGATCTTAATGCAATTATCCCAAATTTCTCATTTAATACTAATATGTTACTTTTCATACTTTTAGCTAAGCCCAGTAGAATACCCTTGTCAATAACAAAGATTTTGTTCTATTCTAAGTATAGCAAAACTCTGTCAATCATATTACATGCATGCATCAGCCAACTAATATATATATATATTTGTGCAGCGTCCCTTTCTTTTTTCCTTATATACATAGCAATAGCAAATCAACAAATTAATACAGCTGCAACGCAAATTTAATTTCAATTTCTTATAGCCATCTCATTTATTCTTTGCTCCTCTTCTTGATCAATCTCTCTCTCTCTCTCTCTCTCTCCCTACAAACCCTTTTCCTCCCCTCTTTATAAAAGATTTTTCCTTCATCCCCCTCTCTCACTAAAAAAAACTCAATTCCCCTGTCCCTCTCTCTCCGCCTTAATCTCCTTGTATCCTCCTTACAAAATTGAAGAAAAACCCATTTCCATTACAAATTTAACACCCCTAAAACAAAAACAAAACAATCCTCCACCGGCGACTACCAGAGATTTATCCAGTGAATGATGGCGGCTAATATTCTGGCAAATGTTTCAAACTTAGGTATTATAAATCCCTATGCTAAGCTGTGTTTTTTACTTTTGTTTTAACATATCACATTGCAGCTGTAAGCCTGTAACTATATCTCTAAAACATTCCTCACCGCAAAAACCCTCTCTCTCTAAAACAAATGGGACTAACCCCAAATCCCCTCAGCAGAACCAAACATGGCCAATCTCTCTCTGTCTCTCTCTCTCTGCCTCTCTCTTCTTCTTCCTCTTTCCTTTCTCGCTCTAGCTAGCACGTGTTTGAAGGTGAGTCTCCCCTCTCTCTCACATTAAGGAGATTAATAGATCCATAATTTTAGGTCATTTTTATAATTTTATATAAGCTTTCATATTGTTCTCTTAATATCAGTGAATCAAATAATTTTTTTTTAATTATTTTTCTGTGTTTGTTTTGGATGAGGATTAGTCAATCTGATAATAATCCATCATTTTACGTCAGTTTTATAATTTTATATAAGCTTTCATATTGTTGTCTTAAAATTAGTGAATCACTTTTTCTTTTATTATAATTTTTTTGTGTTTGTTTTGGACGAGGAATAGTGAATCATTGAGACGACACTATTTTCAGGATTAATTTTAAAAATGAGTTCCGGCCACTGCCAAAGCTGTGGAGAATATTGTTGGATCTTCGGTGACTGACGGCCATTTTCAACCATTTTCAGAGGAGAGAGAGCGGCATGTTGGTTCATGGTGAGAGAAAATGATTAAAACACGATGGATTAAATTTAGAGAGAGAAAACGATTAAAACACAATACACAGATCTAAATTAAAACGAAAAAAATTACCGAAAAGTAGTTAGCCAAGTGGGTTTAAAATTCTGATAAAAAAGTGGGTCTTAAATGCAATTTCTATGAAAATAATGACCAAAGTGCAAAAAAACCGAAAATAGAGATTCAGTGTTTGTGACATGCGACGCCAGTTGACCTAGTCGATCCAGACTTTATTTTACATACCCTCATTGTGTGTAAGTTAGATGATGTAACTCGAATCTCTATCAATTGGAACAAAGCTCCCTCATTTAGCCATGATTAAAAGGAGAGGGGTTAGTTCGAGTGTAAATAACTTCCACCCTTACCTTGATATCAATGATTCAACTAATAGAGGTAAGAGGAGGTTTTCTTTGTTTGTAAGATTAATTAAGTAGAGAATTTAGATCTCTCTTAATTTTATTTTATTCTTTAAAATAAGACGTGATTAACATTACTATATACTATTAACACAAAGATAAGTCTAATTTTGTAATAAATTTGTGTGTAAGTTACTGTATACTATCATAGTGCATGCTAGCTGTAGCATGTAGTTATACCCATTTCGATTTTAATTTATCAACCCCTCTCTCTCTCTCTCTCCCCTCTTTCTCATATTAAGGCTTCTTTAGGCTACTAAATTAATTAAAACATCTCTATCTATCACATTAGTATCTATTTGGATTGGGACCACACTAGCTAGCTAACAGAGGTAAACATGAATTTTTATGCATGCATAGCCAGCTGTGCTTTCACAAACAACAAGTCACAAAAAGTATTCTGAAGTATTTTTAGTGATATTTCTATTTATAAGTAATGCACATGTGTGGCGCACGACCTATATATAAATCTTTTATAATATAATATAATATAATTACTACAAGTCGAGACAGATTAAAACGGGTAAATTGTTATGGGTTAATGCATATACTATTTAAGATGAGTTTATATTTTAAAAATAAAATTCATATCAGATAAGTTAGATTTATGTTGGTCTAACTAGCCTGCCCAACCATACCCGTTATCATTGTTAGAATTTGCTAATATTTACCGAGCTACTTTAATCCAATAATTAGTGCTGGAGAGTCAGGTTTTAACGCCAAGACCTTCTCTAATAACTTGTCTATTAAAACCGTCTTCATCACATTTTTATTCATCACTTAAGAGTAGCCAATAGCCATCATTTTCATGCTGAGGGTGGTGAAGGCTCGAATATTGCCATCAATAATTAAGGAGGGCATGTGAGAAGTAAACATAAATGAGGGGGTTACCAAAAGAAATGTTAGTATATGCCAAGAAGTTATATATAGTAATAGTTACTTGTTTTGTTTGAATTTTGAAAACAGACCATTGGGGGTAGAGTTTCTATATATGAGCTACGCACCAATAAATGCAGAAGAAGTACCAGCACTAACCGTTGTAATTAATATATATATAGGAAATTTTTATCTATACTATTGTAAAAGTATATGTTTACGTTTACGCACTAAATTTTGGTGTTTTTTTTTTTTAATCTCTATTATTATTATTTTATTTTCAGTAAAAAGTATATGTAATTAAAAAGCTCTTTCTATATATACAACCCTGTTCCTCCCCTCCTTTAAAAATCATTTTCCTTACACCTCTCTTCATCACTACTTTCTCTCACTAAAAAGCTCTCAAGCTCTCTCCCCTCTCCGTCTCCCTTCTTTCTGGAAGCGCCTATTTTCTCTATTTTAAAGAGCAAGCTCTCTCTCTTTCTCTCATTGTCATCCCCACAAGAAAGCTCACTTGCTCTCTCCCCCTCTCTCTCCCACGCCATCACAACTCTGCCAACACTACCACTTCAGTCAGCCGGATACATCACCACTATCATCCCTTTCAGCTCACACCTGAATCAAAGGTGAGTCTCTCTTTCCCTCTCTCTCTCTCACTATGGTTAATTTTTTAGCAAATTAAAATGTAGTAGTTAATTTTTCTAGAAGTACTTAAGGTTAAATCATCTTAATCGCTCATTTTCTTTCTTCTAAAACTATTGTTTCCCTCAAACAACATTAATGAGTTGGATTTATCTAAAGAGATGTGGCCTAGCTAGTGGTAAGGGACGTTTTTCTCATTCAATACTTAAATTCGAGCCATCTTGTAAGCGCTTAGTGGGTGTTAAACTTAGGCATTGCAGGTGACAAAGCCATAAGTTTTACCCAAGAGGTATTGTTTTATGCATATAAATACATATAAAAAGTACAAAAATGTACTAAATATTTTTGCTTTTGCATTGCTATATCACTTCTCCGATCCCCTCCCTCTATTGTCATCATGCACTTAGGGTTCTTCTCCCATATAAACAAGTACAAAAATGTACTAAATACCTTTATAGATTTATGCGTATACTCTTCAGGGAACTTGGGTTATTAAAAATAAAATTCACAGTACAATGTCAAATAGACCAGGTTTATAAGCAAATCGAATTTAGATTTGGCCAAACCGCTCCAAACGCGACCCGTTGCCATCCCTATCATACCTTATCCTATTGTGCATATTCAACATCAAATGATCCAAAGCATCTAATATTAATAGTTAATGTTACTATTATTCCTCGCTCTATATTCACAGATTATGCTCATCAAAAGCATTTGGTAAAACATTATAATCGAAAGGTTCATGATTAAGTAAATAGTAATGCCACATCTAATTATGTTTTTGTTTTTTCTTTTTTTGAAAGCAAAGAGCACTCAATAAATATTATTATTAGCCAACTCAAAAAGTCATTTGGAAATAAGGAATCCCAAATTTTCACATTATTAATAGAAAGAGCATAATTTCTTTATATTATTCTACTGTTTAATAAAATTTTCAACTGTTTTTTAATGAGAAATATATCTGATAGTGATTGATTTTCGTTGATGGGTGGTTCATTGATGTAGGGATGTTCAATGAGTTCAATTTGGATTGAATTTTTGGTGTTTAATCACATGATTTCATTTTTTTTTTGGCATGGATTTAGTGTAAATGGATGGTTATGTAGTTCATAGTTTCCTTTTTTGAGAATAATAAAAAAAAAACTAACAATACTTACTGAATGGTGTTAAGAAAATTAAATAAATTTAGGCCTCGTTTGATTCAGGTATTAGGACCAGTGGGATTAATAATACCAGTATTAATAGTACTGGACTATTAATCCTGGTATTAATTTAATACCAATACCTTGTTTGATTCATTTAGTATTAATACAGGGATATCTCATGCTAATGTTAATACCATGTTTGGTTCTGTAACTCGTATACGAACTTATATTTTGGACTAACAATTTTATTTAAAAAAGAAAATTTTTATAAAGTTTTTTTTTTTAAAAAAAAAATTTAAAAAGTTTTTTTTTAAAAAAAAATTTTAAAAAAAAAATTTTAAAAAAAATTTTAAAAAAAAAATTTTAAAAAAAATTTTAAAAAAATAATAATAATATAGTAGTAGTAATGGCATTTTTGAAAATATTATAGTAATAATGGCATTTTTGAAAATATATGGTTCATTTTTCTTAATCCTGGATAAACAATACCACCTCCCCCTGGTATTAAATTATAGCACAAAGAGTGGTATTAAGTTAGTACCGGTATTAGTAATCTCAGTACGTTTGTGCGAATCAAACAAGGTATTATAAAAAAAGTGGTATTAATAATCCCATCCCACTTTTTAATACCCGAATCAAACGAGACCTTAGAGTATAGATTCACACTTTGTAATTAATAACAATAGCAAAATTGTAATGAACTGTTTAATGTACAACTAATTAGCATTAAAAGAGCAATATTTTCAATAATTTAATTAAGTTTGTAAAATGTCGTTACATCTTATGAGTTATTAACTAGTTATGTATAAATATGGCCCTTTTATCCAAACTTTAATAACAGGGAAACATACTTTCTGGAGGAAAAAAAATAAAATAAAATACTGAAGTCAAATATCAAGAATAGTTGATATATGCAAGTCTAAATTGCAGCAAAAAAATTAGGCCATTACTCTATGTTCAACTCATCCCATAGAAAAATTACACACCAACTCACACCCTTAGTGACAGTCTATTTTTTGCCCCATGTGAGTACTGAACTTTTCCTACAGTAGATTATATTCATCTGCTTGTCATTAATGAATTTACTTTTCCATATTCTATTGTGGGTAATGATAAATTTAATTGTCACTCCCCACTCCCCAATGCATATACAAATTAGATTAATCACAATATGTATATATATATATATACACGTCTGATCCTTTATATATAATATTTTTTAAAATAATTTTAATAATGATAATAAATAGGTCAGTGGTTAATAATGCTATATATTACGTTATTTGGGGATGTATATTTATTTAGTTCTTGTTGAAAGGAAATTTTTTAATTAAAGAACCGTACGGATAAAATTAGCAATTAATAATATGCAACAGTTTTAGGTGGTTAAAATACATCTTGAGTTTATAATATCATGTTTTTTTGTTTTTATGATTTAAAAACCATTTCCCTTTATATATACATATATGTATGTATATTATATAAAGTCACGATAGGTTTTAACTACTTTTGCTTTGTCATATTTTCAATTTAAATTTTATTTTATACCAAAAATTTAATTGTAACAAGATTCATAACCTTCACTAGCTAGTAAGAATGTTTACACATTCAACTATTAGGACATTTATGAGCAAATCGATTTCACGGTGTAGCTTAATTTAAATATTTTACTTATTTAATAAGGGTGTTTTTAAATGCACCCACCAAAACATTCTTCTTGCCCCACACGTGGCCATTCATGTGTGGATTCCCATCTCTATTCCCCGACTCTGGAGATCATAAGCTCCACTGATCTTGGCAAGTGTTAGACATGAAATGAATTTCAACTTGTCATTAAAGTCTCGTGGCATAGTTGTTTTAATTATAGGTTGAAATGAATATTAGGCATAAGCTATGCGAATTAACAGCAAGATGTGTATTACTGTGTGGTACGATAGATGAAATATAGGTAGAACCACTTCTTCATTTATTCCTAGACCACTTCTTCATTTATTCCTTTCAACGTTAGAAGATTGATCTTTAATCTTTTTTAGAACCGTATGTCAGAACAGGCTTGGAAAAACAAAATTTACATGACGACCTTACAAGCTTTTCTTGTCCTTGTATCTTTTAAAAATGGAAATTGAGGGCCATTTGTTGAAGATAAATGTACATCGAATGGCCAAGAAGCAGTCGGTTGACTACCTCTTCCCGTCAAGAGATACCCCACCCAAACTGAACTACTTCACTTAGGAATAATTTACTTCTCACACCTAATTAATTAAGGTTGGCAAAGAACTTAACATGTAACATTTAAAGAAAGAGCAATGTTACGTATTTTCCGTGACAATTAATAAAACCATCTCTACTTACTAGAAAATGTATTTTAAATCTGTTTCTTATATATATATATATATATATTCTCAACAGATTATAAATCAGTTTTATTTGATCCCGTTTGTGTAGCAAAAGGCTATGTAAGACAAAACAAACATTACATACAAACTATTAGAAATGTATCACATTAAATAATAAAACAGGAGCTAAAGCATTTACCAATTTGCAGCATAACTAACAACAAATTTCTCAAATAAACCCACAAGTCATCCAATGTTTTTTTTTCAAGGAATCTCAACAGCCAAAAAATACTAGGTGCTTAAGAGTTATTTTATTTAAAATAAAAATAAGTCTGAAAAGCCCAGACCCGGTGGTGTACAAGGTGGCGTACAAGTAAAAGGGAAGGGGAGATGGACCTCCGCACCTTTTCCATAGCCTCCAAGATGGATATACCCGATGTCTTGGATACAAGAAAACAAATGAAGAGTAAGGCAATGAAGTTTATCCCCGCATAGAATTAATGAATATGTGTTATCTTTCAAACCGCATATCAAAAACTGTAAGGAAATCTGCATCACTAGAGCCATCACAAGAGACAAGGTAGAGTCCAAGACCGAAACTAGTAATTTGGCCTCCAGAGGAAATGGCTCGGTGATCCATCCATGAGGTCCATATACGCATGGGTTTGCCACAGTATAGAAGAATACCATTACTATTGCAAAAGTGGCGACAGATGTCAATGGATGGAAATATATACTTACGCTGAAATGAAAGATCACCTATAACAAAGGTTGCAACAAATATCAATCCACTTGTCTGTTAGGTTTCCATATAATTTGCTTGGCAAGATAATTTAACAACGGCTCGTAAAATTTTATTGTAAGAAGCATTAACACGTTTAGGGGTATCGCCCCCATTATAGATACAAGCGGTATTCGTCATTTATCCTCCAATTTTTTAATTACCAAAAATGTTTTACCGCTATGCTATAGAAGATGGGTATTTCACCTTCTATGATAACATACCGGTCCTTCCTTAGTACTTTAATAGTGAATAGTAAACTCATATTCTTTTATAATTAAAACAAGATGAGATGAAGAGAAATTACCAAAGAAAATAGTGTAGTTGTAGAGGCTACAGTAAGCATTTCCCTGCGGCGACTAGAAAAAATGGCAAAACAATGCACAAGCACCTGGGATCCCGAGTCTATGCTCCTAAGTATCAATGGAACGAGAAAGGCTTTAGAAGTAAGATAGGAGCTCGATAATGACTCCAATAGCAAAGGAGAAAAAAAAGAAGGCCCCAAAGCCTTGTAGCTCCTTCAGAATCCCACGTACGACAGTTATAATTATCATTGCACAGTGTCGAGGTTCTAATATCGTTCTTATGGAATTTTTTATTTGAATTTCGGGTTTTGGTATCTCCCGAATAAAACAACAAAAGACAAAGAAATGACAACTTAAACCTAGTAATACCCAAAAGGGTATTCTCTTAGGAAATCTATGATTATCTATGGATATATAATTTACTAAGAATGCTAAAGCCCCCCCCAAAGGAAGTCGCATTGTTGAATAGAGGATCCATTATGGCGATTGATTCTTTCTCCAATATCGCGTGATCGAAATATTTCATTAAATCCCATAGTGGTATGGAATAATAATCGAGATTAGTATAATTGCTGGAATCCAGAGATGAAATTTAGAAGCTCTCAATATATATATATATAAATAGAATGAATCAATCGCCATAATGGATCCTCTATTCAACCATGCGACTTCCTTTGGGGGGACTTTAGCATTCTTAGTAAATTAGATATCCATATGTAGTAATAGATTTCCCTGGAGAATACCTTTTTGGGTATTACTAGGTCTAAGTTGTCCTTTCTTTGTCTTTTGTTAGTTTATTTGGGAGATACCAAGACCCAAAATTCAAATAAAAAATTCCATAAGAAAGATATTAGAACCCCGGCACCGAGCAATGGTAATTATAACAGTCGTACGTGGGGTTTTGAAAGAGCTATAAGGCTTTGGGACGCTCTTGTTTTTTGTTCCTTTACTGTTGGAGTCATTATCGAGCTCCTATCTTGCTTCTAAAGCCTTTCTTGCTCCATAAATACTTGAGAGCGTAGACTCGAGATCCCAGGTGCTTGCTCATTGTTTCGCCGTTTTTTCTAGTCGCTGTAGGGAAATACTTATTATAGCCTCTAGAACTACACTATTTTCTTTGGTAATTTCTCTTAATCCCATATTGTTTTAATTATGAAAGAATATAAGTTTACTATTCACTATTAATATACCAAGGAAGGATCGGTATTTTATCACAGGAGGTGAAATACCCATCCATATAGCATGGCAGTAAGACATTTTTGGTAATTAAAAAATTGGTGGATAAATGCCGAATATCGCTCGTATCTATAATGGGGACGATACCCCTAGATGTGTTAATGCTTCTTACAATAAAATTTTACGAGCAGTTGTTAAATTATTTTGCCAATAATATAGCAAATTATATGAAAACTTAGCAGACAAGTGGATTGATATTTGTTGCAGTCTTTGTTATGGGTGATCTTTCATTTCAGCGTAAGTATAAATTTTCATCCATCGTCGCTGTCGTCACTTTTGCAACAGTGATGGTGTTCTTCTATACTGTGGCGAACGCATGCATATACGGACCTCATGGATGGATCACCGAGCCATTTCCTCCGGAGGCCAAATTACTAGTCTCGGTCTTGGACTCTACCTTGTCTCTTGTGATGGCTCTGGTGATGCAGATTTCCTTACTGTTTTTGATATGCGGTTTGAAAGATAACACATATTCATTCTATGTGGGGATAAACTTCATTGCCTTACTTTTCATTTGTTTTTTCATACCCAAGACACCGGGTATATCCATCTCGGAGGTTATGGAAAAGGTGTGGAGGACCATATCCCCTTCCCTTTTACTTGTACGCCACCTTGTACACCACCGGGTTTGGGTTTTTCAGACTCATTTTTAATTTAAACAAATTAACTCTCAAGCACCTGGGATTTTTTGGCAGTTGAGATTCCTTGAAAAAAAACATTGGATTAATTGTGGGTTTATTTGAGAAATTTGTTGTTGGTTATGCTGCAAATTGGTAAATGCTTCTAGCTGCTGTTTTATTATTTAACGTGATACATTTCTAATAGTTTATAAGTATTATTAGTTTTGTTTGTTATGTTTTATATAGCCTATTTCTTCTCAAACGGGATCAAATGAAATCGATTTATAATCTATTGAGAAAAATATATATAAGAAATATATTTAAAATACATTTTCTGGTAAGTAGAGATGGTTTTATTAATTGCCAGGGAAAATATGTAGCATTGCTCTTTCTTTAAATGTTACATGTTAGGTTCTTTGCCAACCTTAATTAATTAGTTATGAGAAGTAAATTATTCCTAAGTAAAGTAGTTCAGTTTGGGTGGGGTATCTCTTGACGCGAAGAGGCAGTCAGTCGACTGCTTCTTGGCCGTTCGATGTACATTTGTCTTTAACAAATGGCCCTCAATTTCCATTTTTGAAAGATACAAGGACAAGAAAAGCTTGTAAGGTCATCAAGTAAAGTTTTTTTTTCCAAGCCTATTCCGACATTCGGTTCTGAAAAAGATCAATCCTCTGACGTTGAAACGAATAGATCAAGAAATGCTTTTCGATCTCGGGAAATAAGGTAGAATTTAGAAATATATATATAGTTATGCTGAATTAGATGTATTTGAAATTCACATAATATAGATTACCCCCATGTTAAAGAATTTGAATAGTGGCTTTTCAGTAGAAGCCAATTTCACATAACAAGTGGTGTATTGAAGAAATGGAAAACTAGTACTGGCCTGTATGATCCCATTATGTACGAATATATATGAGCTTAATTTACATATAGATGCATAACAAACATTTTTATTATGTTTGTAATTTTTAATTTCTACTTTCAACCCTACTATACCATAAATATATGATTTGGTTGGATCGTCTATTGCCAAATGATTTTGGGTTGGATTCTTTAAGCAACATGGTATCAAATTGCAGTTTACGTACAAAGTACATAAAGGAATTAATTAATTGTCTACATGCAACATTTATTGTTAATTGTATGTCTTTTGGCAATTCAATAAGAAATGCCAGTGTTGTTCTATTTCATTTTTTTTGGTGGAATTTATATTTCATGTGTCGTACCACATAGTTGTACACATCTTGTTATTAATTCGCATAGCTCATGCCTGCTATTCGTTTCAACCTATAATTAAAACAACTTTGTCATGAGACTTTAATGAAACGTTGAATTTTATTTCACGTCTAGCACTTGCCAAGATCAGTGGAGCTTATGATCTCCAAAGTTAGGGAATGGAAATGGGAATCCACACATTAATGGCCACGTGCGGGGGGGGGGGGGGGGGGGGGGGGGGGGGTTAGGAGGAATGGAACTGTCATGGGAATCCACACATAACGAGGGGTGAAAGGATGTATTGAATAGTAATGCGGTTGGATATAACCGAAGAATAGCTTGAAAGCAAAGCTTACGGAGGCCAGGATGGAGAAAGCTCATCGTTTCTTTGCTACTCTGGCCAACATCTTAAGAATAATGATGAACTTAGATTAAATAGCTATATGATTATGTGTTGGTGTTTATTTGTGTATTGTTTTTGTCTTGGTAATTAGGAAGATTGTTTCAGTCAGTAGAAGTTTGTTTCGGTCAAATTTTGACCTGGGTCTTTAGATGTTAGATGTTGTAGATCTCTTTCCCAATTAGTTTTTAGTTTACAATTATTTTACCTATTTTTAGGCTTCAGTTGATTGAATTTGTTGATTCGCTTGATTGTATTGCCCATGTAGTTCTATACACTTCGCCTTTTTTTCTATTTTAGTAATAATTCCTTTCGTTTCAATGTAGGAATGCAGTATTTGTGTTATGTGGTTTTGTTATATATAAATACACTCATGAGTACAAGGTCATTAGGTGCCTGAGCTCAGAGACAAAACCAAAGTTAGCTTGAGAGCGACTATTAAAATTTTTTAATGAACTCATAGTTTAGAGGACGACAGTAAATTTTGTCCCCTCCAATGTCAAATCCCGGTTTCGTCGTTGCTTGAGCTCTTCGTTTCAGTTTAGTGGTAAACTATATGGCCATCATTTTTTCCCATAGATTAATCTCAATGGTAAATTTTTACTCTTTGTTTAAAGTGGCTCAACATGGCCAAAAGTCACTTTTCCTGCATTTTTCTTACCAAAATCTCACAATTTAGTCCTAATGGGCATAATATCAAACAACTAGGTATTGCCCGTGCCAAAGGCATGTAGTACAACTCGTAGTAATGGAGCATTCATTGGTAGTGTATGTTCTTACATCATATAAAGAGTCCCTAAAAAAAAATTACTCCTTCTATCCCTAATGAATAATCCAAGTTTTGTCTTCACATTTTTAAAAAAGTACAAATTTAATTAAATCAATGGTTTGAAAACAAAACTTATTTCTCATCATGAATTTCGGTACATTAATGTTGTTTTGAAAAGAAAAGGCAGACTCTTGCTATTTTATATATAAAGTATATACAAACAAAATGTGAAGTCTTAACTATAATGCCCTCACTTTAGAATTCCTACTTTGAGTAAAGTCAAAATGTTACCGAAGATTACAAATTACGTTTAGTTGTACCTACGAAAAAGTTACAAATTAGAATCAAATAAAATTAATTAAATTTCAATTACCAAAGATTACAAATTACAATAAAAAAAAGTTGCTAGTCGTACTTCTCACAGTCAACATCACCGGAACTTTCCCTTTCATTTGGTGATTTTTTTTATCATACTACTATTTCACATGTCAAGTAGGTAGGTTATATTTAATATATTCTATCGTCACTAAGTAAACTGTCATAGATGTTCGTAGGTATTTACCTGATGTTGACAGCCAAAAGCCATTTTTTTAAGAATCTAAACCAAATTGAGCAAACATTTCTAAATTTACCGCAAAGGAAAAAAATAGATTAATAATAACCTCAATCTCTCTTGACTCCCCTTTAAATGAATAAATCATACTAAATGAAATTATAGCATATACAGAGTATGTAACACACTCACCTATACAACTTCCTTTTTGGTACATTTTTAGAAGATCCTGTAAATTCAAGCTAACTTATTACCGCGGTGAATAAGTCCTGTAATAGAAAAAGTACTCTAGTGCATAAATTGCTTGTAGTCCATAATCCTGTAAATATTCGTTAGCAATGATTGTTATGATTATAAAAACTTGGAGCTAAGTAAATTTCAAATTAAAGCAGACCAAATAATTTAAAATGCCCAAAAAGATAAAGTAACAAAGGGTTACACTTGTTCTACCAAATTCAAGGAACAAAGACAATGGAAAATTCAACAAAACAAAAGAAAAAGGACGCAAAAGGCAATGTGGTGCAACTTGTAGTCAAGCAAGTGTGGGGACATCTAGTTTCCTGAACGGGGATTAATTATATCTCAGTGTGGATGTGCTGATACCTCATGGTAAAGACAAAAAAAAAAGTTACCAACCATCTATAAGGTGGATAAAAGTAAAGCACTAAGTTCCATTAAACACTACTAGATTATATTCGTCTGCTTGTCACTAATAAACTCACTTTCCTAGATTCTATTGTGGGTAATGATAAATTGTCACCCGACACTCCCTAGTGTATATACAAATTATATTATTTTGCATTCGCGATATGTATATATTTATTTTTTAAATTTAATAATAATAATAGATAGCTCATTGCTTAATGATGCTTTTACGTTATTTAAGGACATATGTTTAATTCCTGTTAGAAGCAATTTTTTAAATAGAAAATTGTAGGGGTAAAATTGGCAATTAAAAATATGATACACTTTTAGGTGATTAGAATACGTCCTGAGTTTATAATATAATATGTAAAATAAAAATAATAATTTGTAACTCGTACCAAAGACACTATTAACTATCAACTACTAAAAAAATATTTTAAGTTTCAACCATACAATTCTTTATCCTTTAATTTTACATTTTTAAGATTTAAAAAACCATTTCCCTTTATATATACATATACATATACATATGTATGTATATTATTTTAACTCTGCTTTGTCATATTTTAAATTTTACTTTTATAATTTTTTTTATATAAAAAATATAATTACAACAAGATTCGAAACCTTCACTAGCAAGAAAGTTTACATGTTCAACTATTTTACATGTTCAACTATTAGGACATTTATGAGCAAGTTGATTCCATGGTGATATGAAATTCAATCAGTAGTTGTCTTCTCAGTTCCTGTTGTATTTTTTCTAGTGTCGCTGTAGGATAGTTAGACATTACACTCAGGGTGTGTTTGTCGTGCGAGATTAGAAACATGATAGGATTAATTAATCTTATCCGGTGTTTGGTGTCGGAAAGTATAGGATAAATAAATCATATCCCGCGTTTGGCGCAAGGGTGGATAGGATATTTTAATCATATCCCGCGTTTGGCGCAACTCGGGACTGGATTGCACTCGGGATTAATTATCATTTTATCCCTTTAGAACCGGATAAATATATACCACCCCTATAGGTGGTATTATTTTATCCCATGATTGCCGGATAACAAAATAAATATAAATTTTTTTATTTTAATCTTTTTCTTTACACTTTTTTAGATAATTAATTTTATTAATGAAAATTTTCAACCACCCAAAATCAGAGTAATTCAACTAATAAAATTGTGGACAACAATTACAATTACATATATTTTTAAAAGAAAAGCAAATTGTATTATATAATATCTGGACTTGTAATCCGAAACTCTATCAAATGCAAAGTTTATTAAATCTTTATCCGACTAGTCCTTATGCTGTCCGATCCCGCTTAATCCTTATCCGACTTATTCATTTCATATATATCCTATCATACATAATTCCTATCCGACTAATTCCGATTCTTATCTTATCCGACCTCTATCCTATCCTATCCTACCTCCTTATCCGGCGCGCTAAACACACCCTCATACTTTCTCCTGTAACATAATTTGCGCAAATTCTTCCTCGTTGGAATTTGCTCCTTCTAGCATATCCATAATCCATCTACAACACAAAAATATGAGTAAATCATCAAACTAATTAGTTATCAGTTTAATTATCTATATCTATACTAATTATAAAAGTATGAATGTTAGTGGGTGATTTACACTTAAACTCTTTTACACTTATATCAATTGGTTAAGAATATAAATAATTTGTACTCTATCTTTTACCTTTTCGTTAAGAATATTTATTTTACTCAAAATCCTTCTACTATTCTATTTCTTTGATTTTTTTTTGTATAAAAAAAAATCCTACTATTACTATAAATCTATTTTATGTAAAATCTATTTACTGTTGAATAAAAATCGTGATCCTACTCTATTTCCCCGTACTCATACTCTATTACTTTTTCTTTTTCATTTTCTCTTGGTAAAAACTCCTATTACTACTATATTTCTTTTTTGTATAATCTATATATTGTTTAATGAAAATCTTACTCCTACTCTATTTATTCCCAATCTTTAATTATTATGGTAAAAATAAGCTATTGTCGCAGCAGGCTATAGTATTCAAAAAATAAAACAAAAATTTTAATTGATACCCAATCAGAGAAAACTAACCACATTTGGTATTGTTTTTGAAGATCATTTGGTCATAGCAGGCTATATTTTATTTTTTTGAGTAAAGATCATTAATGTCTCTGTGTATAGCATATCTTCTCTATAAATAGCCTACAACATAATGAAGATATTGTGTTTTATTTAAAAAAATAAAATAAAAAAATGAAGTCCATCAAGGCACAACCTGAATTTAAATATAACAAATCCATTAAAGTTGTCTTCTTTTCACCCAATTTTAAAATCACAGGATTTGATAAATCATGACATTATAAAATATCATGATTTTAAAAATGCATGATTTATCAATGTTCTGTTCTTTTTAGCCACAGAACTTTACACTTAAAATCTTGAAATTTAAAAACCTTATATACTTTTGCATGATTGGGTTCATTTCATGAATGGGAGAACTTACGTAATGATAAAACTTTTTTTTTGAACAAGCAACAATGTAACTTAAAGCAGTTATGGTTACACATTTCTAATTATATATGATATGTCAATGCAATCATTAAGAATTGAAATTAGAAAAATTATATAAAGTAGTAACATAATTTTTTTTCTTTAAAAACCTACATGATCTAAACATAAAAAAAAAAGGCTAATAAAATTAAAGAACGCAACCTTAAAATTCTTGTATTTTTATTGTAATATTTTAAATTATTTTTTTTATCTCAAATTAATAATCAAATATTTATATTTTAGTGTTCTTATTAAATGTTTAATTTTAAATAAATCAAACAAATAATTGATAAATAGGAAGAGCATGTAAAAAATGAAAATATTAAATACAATATTATTTTGAGTAGACGGGATTCTCAAAATTCCAACTTTTTGAGCGGAAAATCTGCTAATGTAAGGTATTTTAAAATTTCACCAAGATTTTAAAATATCGTCATTTATCTACAAGAACTATCTTTAATTATCTAAATCACATGATTTACCAAATCACGTATCAAAATCACACCAAAAGAACATACCTATAAAAGTAATGGAGATACAAGTCCAAAAGAAGTATGAATTTCTCAAAGCTATTATAATGAGAAACTTGAAGGAGAGTTCAAGAGACCGTTCCCCATCTTTAGAAACACGCCTGGAAGAGCCTTTAGAAACATAGTGACTAAAACATTCAGCTACAACAATTATACTTGTTATCGAACACGTTGCGTGCATAAATCATTTAAACTATATTTGTTAATGTTTTGTAAATTGTTACCACTGAATCAACATTTAACGCATAAGATTTCACTGGTTCTCTATTTGTAAGCCACAAAATTAAATGCAAGGATTTTTTAAATTTCACACGATATAGATGTCAACAAATCATGAAACTCACTAAAAATTTACTGAATGCTTTACCCCACGGCAAAAAGAAAGTGGAGATGACGACTTGGAGAAATAAATGAAACAAAGCTACTCACCAATTCAAATTTGGGTAATCAACGGTAACGGTTAAGAGCACTTATAAATTTTGTAATGGCCTTTGCTTTAGTAAGAGTCAAAAGCACTTACAAATATTTTTTTTTTTTTATAAATGTTCTTGAAGGGGATAAAAATAATTTATCCAAGGTTCAACCAACATAAGTGCCAAGCTTTTGGCCTACCGCCTGAGCTTAATGTAAAAACTCTCTAGAGCCAGCTAAAGCTTAACACGTGGTAATAGTAGAATGAAGCGTGACTAGCATGCCCCGCAACTAATGACCACGCAACCACTACTCAACAAAACACCCACCATTATCTCAATTTCCTCCAAACGTTGAGAGTGGTATCTATCACATTGTAAGAACTAGTTTCTTGTATCTATAAAAGGAATTAGCCCTCCGCATTTCAAATCATTAGAAAACTAGCCAAGTGTTACATATTATCAAAATTACTTGGAAGTCTTAAAACTCACAGTTCAAAAGCAGGCATACAGGTAACATCTACCATTCATCTAGCATCTTTGGTAGTCTCAATTCGATAGAATAATAGATTAATTTCTTATGGACATTTAATGCATTAAATTAAAAAGTTAGATATAATTATTTAATTATATTTAAAATAAATGAAATAATCTTATTTTTTAGGCGAGAATGTAATACCGCTTGTGTTATGAAAAAGAAGGTTTTGCACGATAAATAATCCACTTTAATATTTAATTTTGACCAACATCAAACTTAAGATTGGGTTATTTTATCATATAATTTCTCTTTATCCTGCATTAGGGATGTTGTGACAAACCCAAAAACTGAGAGACCGTATCGTAACTACCTAACCTAAAAAAAGACCGAAATTGAAACAAAGAAACCTAAACTAAAATTGAGTATATTTGGTTCGAGTTTGAAGGCGCTAGTGCTGAAGGCGCTAGTGCAAAATCGAACTGATCGAACCAAATTGAATCATTATATATAGGCTTGAAAGTGATATCATTGTATTATTTTAAATTTTATATTTTAAAAATTACTAGTTCTAATAAAAATAAAATTTTTTGAATGACTATAATATACATGTGGTGGTGACACGTACTAAAAATATATTAAAAAATAAATAAATTAAGATTGGTAATGTACATTTTTCGAATGTAATTTATGAGAGACAAACGGATCCGAGGGGCCTAAATAAATGGGTTATTCACTTGTTTACATCATGGTCAATTGTTGGGATTTGGTCATATACCCATCTTATCAAATAAACGTATTTAATGCTCTGCTATTTGTTTTGGTTTGATGCAAAAAATGTGAAAAAAATATTCTGACCTTTCTCTTCTTTTTCTAAATTGGTTGTACATTGTGTACAGACTATAAAGTGGTAAGAATATTTTATTTTGAATAGAATTATTAATACTCTACAAAAGTATTAATTTGATACTTAAAAAAATTATTTAATGACATTATATCACATATAAAAATAGATTTTTAATATTTAAACCATTATTTTTATATTTCAAAATAAAACACAGTTTTTTCTCTTAATATACTTTTCCATTATTTTTCCCACATTTCAATATATATATATATATAAATCACTCAATTTCTTATAATAATGTCCGTTACCGGCAATTACCACTAGAATTTTAGTATTGGCTACTGGCAACAATAGTTGACATTGACAATGGGAGGTGGTTAGAGAGTCCTATTGACCACTCATAAGAGTAAGAAAATTAAAAGAAATTAGTAAATGTACAATTAAACATTCAAAAAAAGGGTGTGTCGTCTTTGTATAATAGGCAAGCATTGGAAATTAAGTAACCTTATGAGTAAAATTAATATAATAAGGGCTTTTTATATATATATATATATATCATTTGGACAAGTAACTTAATGAAATGCCATCCATCTTTTATTCTTCTTCTTTTTCTCACCCATTACCCAGAAAATTGTATTTTATGAAAAAGAAAAAAACAAAATAATAAAACATCCAATATTACTTTAATTATTTTCTAACATTTTTTTCTTCAAAAAAACACCGTTAAGAATAAATAAATTAAAAATACTAATTTGTGTAACCTTTGGTCTTTGGAAAATGAATTCATTAATTTCCCTTAAAACTCCTATACAAGAATGCACGTCTTTTCTTCAAACTGCATAAAACTTTTTTATATGTAAATTTTAAAAAAAATGTAGTACATATGGTGGAATTTCAACGAGGCATCCAAAAAATGAAATATATAAATTTATAGAGGGGTGATAAAATGGCAGTGTGCCCATTAATATTATGCCTCTTGTCCTCTAATTGTGATGAAGTTGAATATGTATGTCCGCCGAAAAAATAGTCTCTTTAAGTTATATTTGCACTTATATCTATTAATAGCCTCTTCTTTATATAATAAATGTAAGAGACTAAAATATATGTTTGTTAAACGTTAATGAACTTAATTTTGGTTAAGATTAGATCATTCACTTGTAATGTTTTCACAATAAACTGGGATAACATCTGCTCATTTTTTTTTTAAAAAATTCACAAAAAAAAGAAAAAAGAAAATTAGGAAATAACTCACTTGTGGAAGAACATTTGTAACAAACGGGATACAATAGTTTGAGGGACTTTTAAAAGTTGAGGTGGTTAGGTGCCAAAAGGTGATAGATTAGGGATGTTTACTATAATTTACCCAAAATGATAAAGGCTATGCTTTAGAGTGCAGGAAACCTCCATGCAAACCAGGGCAATGTTATAAATATGATATTTACACACACGCATATATATATATATATATATAAAGAGAGAGATGATAAATGTTACTTGATCTATGTTTGAGAAATGACGTCTCTCTAGCCGTCTAGCTAGTTCAAAAAATGTCTCAAAAGATATAGCTCAAGTAACTTTATGTTATGTACGTGTACGATAAATTAAAAGTTATTTTTGTGATCTCTTTTGTGACACATTATATTATTAGTAAGTCTATACTATATATAAAGTAAGAACTTGAAGGCATAACATTAAGCTTGAAAAACATGTTTAATAACCACTTGACCAAATGCAATTATATGCTAATCTAGTAAACTAATATATATAATATTGCAAAGACGTAGAGTGTGCTCCGAGACTAGTAAAACATATTTGACGTCTTTTGATTTTGGAATGGCTGAATTTTTTTTTGGCAAACTCAATGGAAGTGATGAACCCGATAGGCCGGTAAAGGTGATGATAAATGTTAAAGGTCTCTTTCAATGCTGAATGAAAATTTTATTTTGCAGATTGGACAAAATATATAGAATATGTTTTCTACTTTTGTGTTTTACTACAGTGCATATAGCTAGCTGCAAGTGTTGGATCTTTAATCTAACATTGAGTTTATATGTAAAATAATTATGTGTTGTGAACTATCGTATAGTTAAGCACACTTTAAAAATAATCAAATAAGGTTTAAGTTCTTTGTGCTTAAATGTATCTAATATGGTGTGGACCTTTAATATGCAGATATTTAAGGATAATTTCTATTTTTATAATGAGATAAAATAGAAATATTAAATAGATAGGAGGGTTTACTATTTATATATTGTAGTTATGGTCCCAGCTCGCACATACGTATTATATCCATGTTAAGCCCCCATCATCACAGAGAGTATAGAGAAAACTTAAATTATTTTCTAAAGAAATACGTGTAAATTTGAAAGGATAACCACTCGACTGCAAATCACGCACTATGAATTCAAGTATACTTTGATTCTCGGTAATACAATATAAATGATCCTAAAATTTATATTTATTTGGTTTTAAAAAGATCCAACAGTAAGTACAAACTTCATAGAGTTCATCATTCATTCAAATTTTTGTTAGCTCCTCTCTCTCTCCCTATATATATATCTACCACCTCTTACTTCCTTATTTCTGGAAGCAGGCGTTTTTTCTGCATTAAAAAGCAAGCTCCCTCTCTTTGTCATCCCACTAAAAAGCAGGCATTTTTTTTTACTTTTGTATAATATTTTTTTTGGCCCAATTAGTTAGCAGAATTACCTAGATAAAAAATATATATCAAGGCGCGTAATAGAAAACAACGACACTAAATTTAAAAATTTTAATTTTACCATGGTATTTGTTTTTCTTTATTTTTTTTAAGTAACTTTACACATAATCTCGAGTTTAAAACATAATATCTCACACTAAAATATTCATTAATTGAATGTATTTCTTGTAATTTTCTCTTATTTTGATTTATGTGTTGTCTCCACACGTGCTCCTAAGATATGATCCTCCTCTCAAATAATTAGTGAAAATTTATCTCTATTAAATAAATATAATAACTGTTAATATAGTATATAAATATTCTAACAATAAAAAAATCAATACATAAAAGGTACTGTAAATATATATAAAATATCAATAAAAATACTTTTAAAACATTAAAAAATTTATTTCGAATATTAATAGTCATAGACTCATAATCTAAATAGAATTATAGAAGTTATATTTAAGGTTCTCCATCTCTTGTGATTTTATTGTGGTCCCTCTAAAATTTTGTTAGCTTAGTAAACAAAAGAGTGGTCCCCACTTTCTATACTCTCTCAGCTGCTTTTTAAACTTTTGCCCAAAACATGAATTCATAACGACGCTGCAAATTGAATTGCTGGATTATGTTACAAGTTGAGAGTAGAGATTAACTCCTATTTTTTTTTTTTTAATTTTTTTTGGGAGAAGTTTTCCATAAGAAATAACACGGATAGAAGACAAACACATGTTTCTATTTATTTTTTAAAATTTTAAATAAATTAGAAATTTTTATTTTTTATATTACTATTAAACATAATCGTAATGTGTATATATATATATGCGCTCATCAATAAATGTGAAAATTGACATCAAACAAACATACCTAAATTTGTATTTATTATAAGATGCACTGCTGCTACATTTTTTCACAAAAAATGGAGTGTGGGCTTTACTTTAAGAGTAATTTTGTAAACTATTTTAATTAATTAATTTATTTGACCCTTTCTTTTTTAAAGTAGACGGAGAGATACCTAATACCTACTACGGAAAAAGGGCCCAAATTCTTAATTAAGGCTAGTCTACTACAGTGAAAGGGCACCAAGACCCATGATATTTATTTTTTTGGTAATTTTTTTTAAACAACCAAGAAAAATAATTGAGAGCTTATAATCGGTAAAAGAACTAAAACCGATATTTTTTTTTTGAAGTATGCACAAATATTTGTAATGGTGCCAGTTGTCTTTTCTCTCATTTGATTTTTAGATAAAGACAAAATGTGATATTATGGTATGAGTACTAATTTAAATTTATACTAATTTAAATGATCAAATTAATAATTTAAATGATATATTAGGTCGATGATATATTTTTGTTCACATTATTCCTTAATCTCTCATTGCACAAAAGAATCTCGTACTGCACAAGTGGTCATTCTTGGAGGTACTCTCAAACAAACATTTTTAGGCTACGAGCTACTAATTTAAAATTTTAATTATATTTACAAGATATTAAAAAGATCAACTATTCAACTTGAGAATTTTTTTCATAACTAAAACTATTTATTTAGATTTTTTATGTAATATAGAGTATTCACTATAGTATGTACATGTATTTTATAATAAATTACGCTACACCATTATTCACTACAAATTAGTAAGAATATCAAGTGTTTATCATATTAATCATTGTATATATAGTTAATATAACAATATTTGGTGAATAATTACCCCTAAATATAAAAAAATATGTGCAAAATTAGAGAGTTATCCACCATAAATTAGAATATAAAGTACCTACCGTTCCTCTCCTCTCTCTCTCTCTATATATAAATATACGGATTATTACATTTTCAATACACGCAATTTTAAAAGATATAAAGTTATTGTAGGCTCAAGGCATCTCCAACCCAAAACACCATTTTGGTGTTAATTTAGCACAAAAATGGTGTCATTTTTACACCATATTTTTTTTCAACTCTAACTATAACACCAAATTTAACACCAAAAAGTATATTCTCTCCAAAAATAGAATATTATCTTATTATTATATTATTTTATATCATCATATAAATGATTATATTTTACTAATTATTTTATTACAGATATTATTATTAATTAACTTATAATAATTTAAATAATTATAAATTATAAAACTAAAAATCACTAAATTAACATAACATATTTATTATGGAAATAAAAATTACATTGATGAAAAAAAAACATTACATTTAATTATAAATATTAATTACAAATATTATTATTATATATTACAAATATTAATTAGAATAAAATATACATAAATTTAATTAGAATAAATTATTTTTTTAATAAAACAAATTATTAATATTTCTAATTAAAAAAATAAACTAAAAAAATTAAATTAGAAATATAAAAATGACCTAATTGATATTTATAAGTAAATAACAATAAAAAAAAATTGGTGGGATGCCGTGGGGTGAATAGTGTTACACCAAAAATATGGTGCAACACTATTCATTGCATCAAATTTGGTGTGACTTTTGGTGCTTCCTTGGAACAATTTGGTATAAAAATTACACCAAATTTAGTGGGATGGTGCTACATTGGAGTTGGTCTGAGAGAAACACATGCCCCTCTATGTTAAACATGTAGATTGAAAGATTGCATACTGGTCCTAGCTGTTTAAGTCTTTCCTTTTAGCTATCGTCACTATTATTGTGTAAATTTACATTTGCATAAGCATACAAATATGGAAGAAATTCCATAAATATGGATGAAATTGAATAAATATGAGAAATTGTTTTTATACTTAATTTAGAAAAGGGCCATTTATTTGTCAGTTCAAAATAGACATTAGAGTAGAGTTGATTTACAGCTATTTTGTGTTGTACAGGAAATTTGAGTGAAAAAATTAATATTATTACACATACATTTTTGTTAAATAAAGTGTCTTCTGATTCACGTGAGAGAGAGGTCCCAGTACCCCACACGCATTTCACTTTCATTTTGTAACAAATTATCATTTTTAATAATTATCATTTTTAATTGTAACAAAGATATTTAATAAAATTATTTCCTTTAAATAAAAAATTGGAACACATGTAATACAAGTGCAATATCACACATAAATTAAAATATACAATAATATTTGATCAAGTGATAAAAAGACACTTTAAAAACATATTGACAAAACAATTATCATCCAATAAATATTATTAATATGAGTAGAAACGAAATTTTTTTTCTCATTTAGCCACGATAATATGACACAATTAAAAGGAGATGGGTTGGCTCAGTGGTAGACAACTTTCACCTTTACCTTGAGGTTAAAGGTTCAACTAATGGAGATGCAAGGGGAGTTTTCTTTGTTTGTAGGATTAATTTGGGATATCATAATTTTATCTTATCTCATATTTAAGAAGTGAGATTGTTTTATCATGTCTGAATAAGATTAAAAATCCAATCCGACTCTCTAATTTAACACGTCAAACACAAAATAACTAAAATTATTATGGCATAAAACTAATGCTTTTGTAATAACATGTATTGCGAGAGTTCATCGTCCACCTACAATTGTTACTCAACGACTCTGAACCACTCTCCATCAAATATATTATTTTTCTACAAGTAGTACTAAATTATTTGCGATCTACAAGTAGAACTATATTGGTTTTTTATACAAATAGTCAAAAATTATTTTGTCTCTGTTTCTATAATTCCACACAATATATTTATTATGTTTCTACAAATAGTACTAAATTGTTTCGTATCTATAAATGCACAAATAATTGTAAATTATTTTATGTATCTTTCCATAATTCTATGTTTTCACAAACAAATATGACTATTAGACTCCGTTCAATAACAACATGAAAACTAATAAGAAAAATAATTAATTCAAGTGAGAAAATGAAAAATAAGTTTAAGAATGTAGTGGGATACCCTCCATCTTATTTCCATTTTTGTGAGTATATATCCTCCATCCTTCTTAATATTTCCTGCAAAAAATTTCTTTATCACTACCCAAAGAAATTTTTTTCATGAAAAAAACCAAAAAGTAATAGTTAATTTGATCACATTCCTAACTTATTTTCTGATTTTTTTATAAAAATACATTTTTTTTACAATTTTATATTTTGTTATCAACCGGAGCCTTAGTACTTTAAAATTAACACTCTCAATACCTTAAAAATATAAAAAATGGTAAATATTGAAAAAAAAATTAAAGTGATAAAAATAATGATGATTTGAAGGACTAGTATTTATTAGAATAAGTCGGCCTAGATTTTTTATTATTTAAATAAGTTGGAGTTCCTAAGTTTTTACTTTGCAAATAGAACTACTTAAAATATTTATTCAAAATTTTATATGTAGAAGGACCCGCAACAAAATGGGCTAAGAAAATGAGACCCCACTATATCAAGACTTTAAACAATCGCTTAGAGTGTCTACGGCCAAAGTTGGCACTATTTTCACTCGATATCAATTTGCTAACAATATCTATATCTCAACTGGTATCAATTGTTGATGATTATTCAATTTTTATTTTTTTTTCCGACGAAAGTACTATATGTATGTATACAAATATATATACACAATCCCACCCTACCTTTTTTAAATACAAATTTTAAAAAGAAAATATATGCACCGAGATGGGCGGTTGGAGACATGGGGTGAGAATCCAAATGTGGGATTGAAAGAGGTGGGCAGGTTGGGTCTTAATTAAAGTTTTCTAAGGATGTGAATAGAAAAATATAGTTGTCAATCATAATTGATCCTAGTAGCATACTTAAAAAAAAAATGTATTTCCTGAACAATATCTTATATTGGTGTATTAATTTAGGGTGGTTTTATTTTTACCTTTAATAAGGTGCGTTTCAAGTAAGGATTTTAACTTAAGGGCCTTATTTACGGACCGGGCTATTTAACATGCTTCCTAATGGAATTTTTTGATGAAATTTGGTGGGGATGTTCTTCATCATGTGTGGAACATCTCCATAAAATTTCATCACAAAATTAAATAGGGAAGTAGGTTAACTACAAGATTGAAAAATATTGGACACATATATATATATATATATTTATTTCTGGACCAATATTTTTCAATCCTATAGTTAACCTACTTCCTGGTTGAATTTTTTGATGAAATTTGATGGAGATGTTCTACACATGATGAAGAACATTTTCACCAAATTTCATCAAGAAGCGTGCCAAATGACTCGATCCGTAAATAAGGTCCTTACTTGAAATTTTCACACCTTTAATAATATTTGGTTTTATTCTTACATCTCATTCAATTCTTGAACATCCACTAAAGGTATGTTATTCAGTTCATAATGACCGAGTATAAGATTCTTATTCGCTTCTTAGGGGTCGAGGAAGGCATTTTCAAACTTATACTCGACCCTTAAGAACTGAATAATAAGGATTTAATCGGTGCTTATGAACTGAATGATAAGTGGAAGTAAAACTAAATATTATTAAGGGTAAAAATAAAATTACCCTAATTTAAGAGAGAGAGTTTTTAAAAAAAACTATTTCTTGAAATGATTTATTTTTTTTAATAGTCCTTCTGCTGAAATAAAATATACATTTTACTAATATTTTAAAAATAGAATCAAACAACAACTTAAAAGTGCTGAAATATTTAACCTTATTAAAAAAACGTTTATTCAAAAATTTCACACACTAAGAAGTAATGTGGACCCCACCCCAAATTTCTCATTGACTACTAATACGTTATTTTTCATACTTTTAGCTAAGTCCAGTAGAATACCCCTGTTAATGATAAAGATTTTGTTCTATTTGAAGTGTGGCAAACTCTGTCAATTATATCACATGCATGCATCAGCAAACTAATATTTATATATATATATATATATATTTGTGCAGCGTCCCTTTCTCTTTTCCTTATTTACACAGCAATAGCAAATCAACAAATTAATACAGCTGCAACGCAAATTTAATTTCAATTTCTTATAGCCATCTCATTTATTCTTTGCTACTCTTCGTGATCAATCTCTCTCTCTCTCTCTCTCCCTACAAACCCTTTATCTCCCCTCTTTATAAAAGATTTTTTCCTTCATTCCCCTCTCTCACTAAGAAAACTCAATTCCACAGTCCCTCTCTCTCCGCCTTAATCTCCTACTGAGAAAACTCAATTCCACTGTCCCTCTCTCTCCGCCTTAATCTCCTTGTATCCTCCCTTACAAAATTAAAGAAAAACCCATTTCCATTACAAATTTAACACTCCCTAAAACAAAAACAAAATAATCCTCCACCGGCGACTACCTGAGGTTTTTCTGGTGAATGATGGCGGCTAATATTCTGGCAAATGTTTAAAACTTGGGTATTATAAATCCCTCTGCTAAGCTGTGTTTTTTACTTTTGTTTTAATATATCACATTGCAGCTGTAAGCCTGTAACTATAAAACATTCCTCACCCCAAAAACCCTCTCTCTCTAAAACAAATGGGACTAACCCCAAATCCCCTCAGCAGAACCAAACCCGGCCAATCTCTCTCTCTCTCTCTCTCTCTTCTTCTTCTTCTTCTTCCTCCTCCTCCTCTTTCCTTTCTCGCTCTAGCTAGCACGTGTTTGAAGGTGAGTCTCCCCTGTCTCTCACATTAAGGATAAATTTTAGCAAATGAAAATGAAGTAATCACCTTTGATCTCTTGATAATAGATCCATAATTTTAATTCATTTTTATAATTTTATATAAGCTTTCATATTGTTCTATTAATATGGCAGCCACTATTTGCACACCAAGAATTACTTGGTAATACTCCATTATTAAAAATGCATTAGTTATCTATTTGCACACCACTCATTTATATTTTTACCCAATGGTTATTTACCTAAAGTTAAAATTAACCTTCCTAATTACATATTACATTAACTTATAATTACTTTGTCAAATTCAAATGGAATTTAATGATATCTCACGTTTGATTTCCCCTCCAATGCTCCACCACGCCAAAATCGCTGGACTCTCCTTTTCTTCTCCTCTTCTTGATTGAAATGTACAAAGACTTTCATTGATTGAAGAAAATCAAGCATTAAAGCAATATTTTGTGGAAGTAAGCAAGAAACCCTAGACCCATGAATAGTGGTGAGAACACCATAGAGTTAAAAATGAAAGGTAATGAAGAACCTAAAGGTGATATACAAGAAAAGGATGATGGAGGAGAGATATGCTTAGTGTTTTGTATGTCATTGTGTTTCTTTTTTGCATTTTTAAGCAATGAATACATACACAACACTCTAAAGCATTGAACAGAGTACACATAACTGGAAATACAGTGACAGCCGCTTGATATGGAGTGAATTATAGTAGCTCATTCGTTGAAAATGTAGCGACATAGGAAAATTTTGCTGTCATGCCCACTCGCTAGACATCAGTAGACAGTCCTAGCCTGTAACTCGCTTCATGATAAGCGAGTATGATAAGTATAATTACCAGACATGTAGCGAGCAGGACAAATTTGTTTTTGGGTTTTCATTAACTGAATACATTACTTGGTAATTTGGTATTACCTTTATTTTTTTTGTTAGAATGACAACACTTTGATCCGAATATGTAACTTTTTATTGCATAGAAAGTGTTTGATACCTTTTTTTTTATATGAATGACAACATTTTGATCCGAATATGTGAAGGGTCCTCATAATATAATTGCTTTTAAAGATACATAATTTACTATTGTTGTGAGTGTATTTGATTTACTTTTCACTTGGAACAAAATATAAGCCTCATTCACTACATAACGGGAGAGAAAGTAAGCTCCAGTAGGTTTTATTCATTCTAGGTGCACCCCAGCCACCCCATGTATAGCGAGAAAATAAGCCTTACCCACTGGACATCCGTCCTTTGGTTTTCCCATAGTCGCCTAATGTCTAGCGAGTAATATACTCGTTAGATATCAAGCTTAGTAAATTTTTCAGTAGGTTTTATTCATTTTAGGTGCACCCTAGCCACCCCATGTCTAGCGAAAAAGTAAGCCTTACTCGCTAGACATTCGTCTTTTGTTTGCGTACATATCACCCAATGTCTAGCGAGCATTATCAATTTAGGACATGGGGATAACAAATTCTTCTTCTAATACTAGTAATATAGGTAAATTCTTCTTCTTCTTCTTTGCAATAATTAGGATAAATTAATAAAAAATAAATGATCAAAACATGCATGGCAGTATTTTTCATTATCCAAAAATGGAACTTAGATAATGTAATACATGAACATTAAGTCAAAGCAGATACATTAAGCCTAACACATGTACCAAATCCAAAGCAAATACATTAACAAAAAAGAAGTACCAAACGTGACTACATTAAGCCAAACGCAATTACATTTATACAAAAATAACTACTTTATTTTCTTTTGTGGTGGGGCTTTGGCTTTTCTAGCGGATCTGCATCCTGGCGAGGTTTTTGTTGTTGTACTTGTAGTCTTTGTCGGGGCATCCGCATGTCTCTTCTTTTGCATTGCTTGTTCCAATGGCTAATTATACTCAATTGTTCAGATTGGTCCTACATTAAAATAAATAATGGGACCGAGTATAGTAGTTAATAAAGAATTAAAATAAAAGTATATGTAGTCAATAAATAATTAAAATGAAGGTATAATAAACAATTTTAGTGCCGCGACAAACTTTACTTTTCGTTGCCTCTCCGCGGCTGTCATTGGATTGTTATTCGTCATATCTAATAACATAAAACAATAATAATCAGTCATTGGATTGATCTTAATCAGGGATGGAGTAGTGGAGTACCCAAAAATATGAATTACCCCATTTTTTTCTTTAAAAGCAAAATATTATAAAATATTGTAGCTAAATATAGCACTAAGCCATATGCATATAGTATACACACATACATATGACCATAAGTTCAGAATAAAGCTAAGTCACAGTTACCAAGATGGAGGAAATATAATAAAATTATTGAAGTTGAATCCCAATGAAAGAACATTTAACAAATTTAAGAAAGGTCTACACTCTATCGTATGATTATAAGATCTTAAGGAGCATATACACAAAAGGAAAAGTCTATTAACATTTCCTTTGTTTATTTCCAGAACCTCGTAAAGCCCCTTGAGAATGATACTTAAGAAGACAAAACTTCGAACCTTAAATTTCATCCATAAAACAAGAAAACATATGCAAGCAGTAAGTCTTACTCGCTAGACATTGGGTGACTACGGTGCAACTAGATGCCGGATGTCCAGGGAGTGAGACTTACTTTCTCGTTGGACATGCGGTGACTGATGTAATAATCTGACATGCATAGCAATATCTAACTTAAGAGAAAAGAATGAAAAGAAAAAAAGCTTGTGTTTAAACCTCTCCTTTGAAAGGTTAGGATGCTAAACTTCTTAATAAAAAAATTTTATTTTTGGGTAAATTTTGGCATAGGTTACAACCACAATTAACCAAACCATTATTAGGTCAAAATAGGACAAAATGTTTAACTTACTTGGTGATGCTGAAGACAGAAGCAAGGAGATGATGATGCCGATGGTGAAGACGAAGATGAGGGAGATGATTGACTGAGAAATGGGTGAGTCTGTGAGGAGGAGTGGGTGAGAGAGGTTACGATGAGGGAGTGTAATGAGAGAAGAGAGCGTACGTGTTTTGAAAAGGGGGAGTGGTGGAATGGTTTTGTTTTTTTCAATTTAATTAACTTAATTAATTTATTAATTAATGTATTTAATTAGTTAATTACTTTGTATAATAGTGAGAGTGGTGAAAGTGATTTTGGAGTGGAGATGAGAAAGTAACTTACCTTTTGGAGTGTTTATAAGAAATGGTCCAAAACCAAGTAATTTGTGGTGTGCGAATAGTGCCCACCATTAATATTAGTGAATCAATTTTTTTAAAATTATTTTTCTGTGTTTGTTTTGGACGAGGATTAGTCAATCTGATATTAATCCATCATTTTATGTCAGTTTTATAATTTTATATAAGCTTTCATATTGTTGTCTTAAAATTAGTGAATCACCTTTTCTTTTATTATAATTTTTTTTGTGTTTGTTTTGGACGAGGAATAGTGAATCATTGAGACACACTATTTTCAGGGTTTTGGCCACATATTCTAGTCTATTCAACCCTTTAATTAAGCTTATGATGGTTTTGTTCCGGCGTAGCATTATCAATATATATATATATATATATATTATAGTTACGTACTTACGGGACATATAATTTTGTTTTATTATTTGCTGACCTGGGGACCACAGCATCATCATCAAAGCATTATTTGATGCTAGGGCTGGTAATTCGGGTTCGCGTGTCGTGTTCGGATCGTGTCAACACACAAGTATTACAGTAATAGTGTTAACCCGTACACGACCCGTTTAATTAATCGTGTCATTTATATTAACTCGAACACGACCTGTTTATTTTACAGGTTACACGACATGACCCGACTAACCCGTTTAATAAATAGGTCATGTTAAATCTGCAACTTGACACGACACGATTAACCTTTTAAGATTATAATGACAATTAAGTCTCATGTAAAAAAAATTAACTTGTTTATAATAGTTTTAAATTTTTAATAAATACTAATAAGTATCACCTAATACCAAAATTCAATATTAATAATCTAGAGTCAAAATGTATAACATTCCATCACCGAAGCATAAACATAAAAAATTAGTATTTTATCCATCATTAAAACCATAATAACTATCATCTACTACCAATACTCCAAATAAGAATATAATTGCTCAAGAAAGATGGCAAAATAAAATATATATATATATATAGCTGTAAAAGAAAATAAAAATAATAATCGTGTTAATTGCAGGTCAATTTCGAGTTAGCGGGTTAACCAGAACACGGCCAGTTTAGTTTGCGGGTTAAGCGTGTCTGACCCGAAATTGACCCGAACCCGTTTATGCTTGACCCATACCCGCTAACTCCGTGTCGAATTCGTGTCTGGTTAGCGTGTCGTATTAAATATTGCCGGCCCTATTTGATGCCCTTTCTTTAGAAGAATAGAGTCCGACGAATGGCCAAATTAACGGCTAAATTTTGAAACCCTAATTTAAACCGTAATCTTGAAATTTATTCTTCAAGAAAGGATATATAAATTTATTAGAAGGTGAGCAAGACACTGCCCCCATTAAATAATGCACTAGTCTTATGTTGTCTTAGTTACTAAGTTAATTCAAAATATTGTGTCCCTTTAGATTTATTATAAAAAATTTACTTTATATTTAGACAACAAGAAATTGTGACCGAATCAAATAAGAAGGAATAGACTTTTTAATAAAATTTTGTTAAAATAATTTATTAATTAAAATCATCTGCAATAAATTTTACAAAAAAAAAATAAAAAAAATTTATAAATTTAATTCTCGAACTAAGCCTCGTTAAAAAATAAAATTGAATCAAATAAATAAGGTGGAGCATTCTCCGACACTCGAGCTCTATATATATTCCAGAAATTCCTCCCCTCTCTCTCTCTCTCTTCGTCATCCCACTAGAAAGCTTGCTCTCTCCCCCTCTCTTTCTCTCCCACGCCGCTGCAACTCTGCTAACATTACCACCTCAGTCAGTAGGATACATCAACACTGCCATCCCTTTCAACTCACACCTGAATCGAAGGTGAGTCTCTCTTTCCCCCTCTCTCTCTCTCACTATGGTTAATTTTTTAGCAAATTAAAATGTAGTAGTCAACTTCGATCTTCATAACAAATCCTCTCCATTTTAAACTTAAATTTCTTTGGCTAATTTCTTGCCTATCCTAGCTTCGAAAGCTTTGACCTCCATGTATATGATAGATCTCCCAATTAATTAAGAGCTTCTAAATTTCATCTCTAGATTCCAGCAATTACAAGTGTACTACTCTTAATTAGTTTTCCTAGCATTTTTTTACGGCTACGGACTTTAATGAAATCTTTCGAATGGGAAGGACGTATCTAGGCGAGTATTAGCAAGTAATTGTACGAGTTGGATGTATATTTTTCTTTCTTTTTCTCTGTTTCCTTTCCTTTTTCTTCGTGATGCGTCTTTTTTTTTTTTTTGGACAGGTGAGCCTAGAGTCTTCTTCTAGTAAGTGTTTGGTTCGCCTTTCAATTCGGCTAGCAACTTATCGTGCAGTTTTTCACTTTTCTAGCTGGACATATTCTACGAAGATTATTTTTATTTGATTGTGTTTCAGTAATTTGTATTAAAAATTTCTAAGCAAAAGATAGTCATTATCCATTTCTGTGCACTTGACACCCATTAAAAGCACCAAGAAACAACCATCACTTAATATACAAGCTCGCTGTTAAATAAACATACTTCTTTACTTAGTTTTATTTACTTTGCGCATATGCAGCGAATAAATAGATGCATACTTGCTATATATGTGCCGAGCTAATATTTTTTTTTTTGGGTACCCAACACTAATTAACTTGGGGCAAATGCAACATGTACGTGCCAATTCATTCGCTGCATATACATATAGGCAGTGGTGAAGCTGTGTGGGGCAGGTGTCCCACCTTGGTTTGGGTTTGAATTTTTTTTTAGAGACTTATGTGTATAAAAATAAACTTGAGGGTGCAATTTGTAAACAGAAAACCTAATGACTTAAACACAGCTGCTGCCTGCTAGACCCATTTCTCTCCTTTCTTCTTCTTAGTTCTTGGCACTTCTTGCCGCCTGTGCACCATTTCTTTACCATTTCTTCACTCACCTCTCTAAGCTCTCTTTCTACCCACCACCACAACGCCCCACCACCACAACGATACCGCCGCGCCACCACCAAAGCCCATTTGCCCGGCACCACTTCTCCATTTAATAGGTATATTTTTCAGATCTACTTTTAAAAATTAGGAGTTATTTGATTTCTTGAATACTTGAATACTTGCATAATGTTAATTTTGTTTCTTTATAAATTGCATAATATTAAGTGTATATCTTGAACTATTTATTAATTATTAAATATTTAATGATTTAGTTTTGAATTTCTAATTGTTGAATATTATGTTAGTTATATTATTGATTAACTGCATAATAATAGTTGTGTTTTTTTATAATTGTTCACATTTGCTATTTGAGTTGTATGAATTATTATTATTAATACTATTATGTTTGCGTTCAAATTTTATGGCTTTAAATATGATTTAGCTTGTTTTGATTTTCAACCAAATTTTGGCCCCCGTTAATCTATTTCTTGGCTTCACCACTGCACATAATTGTGCGTATTTAGCGCCGCCCCTTAATAATCCTACAACAATAAACTTCGTTAGCTTTCACTAAATTTTTTATGTGCATTTTGTTATTATTTGTTACGTGTCGGGCTTAGGGCTGGGCCCAACAGGCTCCAGCCGGGACATAATAAAGATTTTATTTTTCCGTTAAAAATTGTAAGTGATTTTTTTTTAGAGGCACAACCAAGCTTGTCCCATTAATTTGAATTCATTAGTGTTGCGGTAAAGTAATTTTTGAAAGCTTCGTTTCGGTTAATCATATATAAGCTTCGTTCGTTTTCTTAAAAAAAAAAAAAAGAATAAAAAACGAAAAAGGTTGTGAAAGCTTACTGTGCACCTTTACACTTTTTAAATAGTAATTTAGGTTAAATCGCTAATTCACGATTATTTGTTTAACTTAGTCCAATATTTTTTTTTCATTTATTTTAAATCTAGTAAGAACATTATACGGTTGAATCAATTGTGTATCTTATTTCATACATAATGGTACATCTTCGGGTAAATCTTGTTGAGTTACGAACAAGTGCGTAGAGAGAGGGGGGCCAGCTGGGCTAGAGCCCACCCAAAAAAAATAAAATTACTTATACTACCTATAAATATTAAACACCAGCCCAACCCAACCTAACCCATCATAACTCAACTCAATTTAACCTATTTTAAAAAAATAAAATAGTTAGAATACTAATGAATTAAATAGCAGTCCGGCTCACTTGACTTTTGTCAATTACTTATGCCATAATAATTTCTACATATTATTAATTTTTTTTTAATATGCACTATTGTACGTGATAGACCCAGATGTTCAAGCCTTAAGTAGGAAGGGGAAGGAGAGGGGGAGGGGCTTGAATTTATATATATTATTTATTATACGATTAGAGATTTAGAGTATTGTTTGTTCATTTCTTAATTTATTGTTCAGTACTTCAGTTTATTTAATATATATTACATACAATTTTTTTTAGATTATTAGAGTATTATTGCTGTGAGTTGGACCAATATTTATATTTAATTTTTTTTCTAGAGCTTATATTTCAAAGCCTTTGTTTTATTAATCAACCGTCGTATATACTCTATACATTTGGAGAAAAAAAATACTCTATACATTTTTTAGCCAAACACAAAATTAATTTCAAAATTTCTTATGCTTGGAAAAGGGAAAAAAAAACTCATTATTAATATTTTCTAGATTTTTTTTTTTGACAAAATTTCCTTTTATCATCAGCCCATCCCAAGGTAAAATCCTGGATCCGCCCTTGGTTACGAAGGGAAGGGAAGGGAAGGGAATAGGCATAGGGCTGGGAGTCACGTGGAACAAAGAGTCTTCTAATCAATAGTGCCTTAGTTCTAAGTAAAAATCTTATTAAATTTTATATTAGTTCAACCCACCCACCCCATTGAAATACATTAGATCCGAGCCTACATATATTTGAATTCCACACCCCCTCTCCCCCAACACCCACACACCAAAAAAGGAAAAAGAAAAAAAATTAAATTATATCCAAGGGTGCATGTCACATTTGTTTGGGAAACAATAGTTTTATGTGTAAAATTTGCAATTGCAGCAAAACTAAATCCAAATCAAGCTCATTATATTAATGTGAGAAAACACTTGAGAGCAACTTAATTACACAACCAAAGATTTCATGTGAAGTTGCAATATTTGTGGCCATTCACTTTTGAACAGAGAAAACCAAAAGGTCAAAAAAATATATATCAAATATGCCATTTTCATGAGTTTTAATTGATAACGTTAGACCATGGTTAATTCAAACAGTTCCATCAAGGGTAGGAACACGACAGTTTTCTAGTTTTTATTTAGTATTACCTTATATATCAATTGTTTCATCCATTGAATTTGAAACATCTTCATTGTGTTTTAAGCCCAAGAGGAGGCAGAAGAAGACAATATCGATCCCTCCTTTCCACTTTCGATTACATTGCCACCTGAGGTACAACCAGCTCCTCAATCTGATATCACTAGCGAGGTTAGTATAAAAAATCTATCACGTGATTTCAATTTTATTCCTTTTTTGTCTTTCTATTAGTTATTAAAAATTCCAGTGTATAATGAATTCTAGGACGAGATTGGACCGGCTACCTCGAGTCCACATCGAGTTCCAAGAACACCGAGTATTCCAAGTCCTTAACCAATTCCAAGTACTTCGATTACTTCGAGTATTCCAAGTCCTCGGACCTGTATACCATAATTGAAGCACTAGTAATTGGCTATGCCACCAGTGTTATAGGTAAGCTTTAGTGTTATTTTCTATTCTATTTATAACTGCAGATAGTCGGTATTCCAATAGCTTTTTTACCCCCTCTCACTTTTGTGAATAGGAAAGATTTGTAGCAAAGGGAATGAAAGAGCTTGTGATTGCCATCAGTGAGTTGAGGTTTGGTGGTACAGTGGTACTAATGAAGCATCTTGACGGAAAGCCCAAAACTTCATGTTTCTTAAGAAAATTAGATGAGACCTAATCGACAACAAACAATGTGTTTGTGGGTCACTAACTCTATTAATTAGTTGTAGACGAGCTTATTAAATAGGCACTAGAATTGAGTTCATCTCGTTTTGAGAGAACGCAACTTGATTGATTTAATGTTTTAATAATTTAAGATGCATCTTATTTCATATTAACAAGAAGAACTTCTAGAAACTACTAGGTCCCTTCTTAATTACTTATATAAACTACTAGGTCAAGAAGGGGAATACTGTGTGTCCCTTCTTAATTAAACACTAATTCTATATATATTGTTGAATGGCCCTTTCCTATGGGCTAATGAATGAATTCTACAAACTAGGCCCGCAAGGAGCCACCTGTTGGGTTGGGCCCTTTCCTGTGAGTTGGAGAACATGCTGAGTCCATGCATGTAATAAAGACATTATTCCCAACTTAAATACCTTTGGCCACATGTGTGAGGTTTTCTCTTAAAAGGCATTGTTACTATGGTGACAACTCTCCACCTTATAAACCTATGTTGAGTTCTACATTTTTTCAATGTGAGACAATGGTTTGAGCCAACCATTCTCAACATATATGTATGTATATACATTTAATTACCTAGTAAACTAGTGTTGGAGATTTAAGTCCCCGATTTTTAAAACAACCAATATTTATGAACAATTCTTAATTGTTGTTTTTAGGTGAGATAATTTACATGAACTTATTTTTGATTGATCTTTCCCATACTATAAATGACAAGGTAATAAAGGCATATAAGAATAATTTTTGCGTCTATATAAATGGTTTACTTCTTTTGTTTGGTGCCTCGATTGGCCCTCCTATCCTTATCTCCTTCTTCATTGCATTAATGGCTTATGTCAAATAGGGAAGAAGAAGACCCATACTTCTAATTAGTGTAATCATGGGTGGGATGATGTTATGCTTTATTTGTTGGAATCCTAACGCCGGTACCATTGCTATTGGCATGGTACTCAATGGTGTTGGACTCGGCACCCTACTAATGGTAGGAATCTTCTTATTTTGGCTTATTAGATAAAATCATTACTCAGAAAACAAACATAATTGCTATTGTCGACTAAAAAAAATTTAATAGTTGTTATTTTTAATGTCTTATGAGTTGTGCAAACGGTGATAGCAGAGGCACAATCAATCACGGGTTCTTTATTTAATTATATTTGCTATGGCTGGAGTTTTTTTTGGCATATCTCATGCATTTTCTCTCCCAAAACAGTCCTAGATACTGTTGGAGAATACCAATTTGGGTATTATGTGGGTTAGGGTCCCCCTTAGTGATTTTATATTTTTTTCGTGTGTGATGCGCCGAAACAACCTGCACCATTAGTACCTTTAATAAAAAAAACTTCTAGAACTTAGGAACAGGCTGAAACAAATTATCACTACTGTAAGTGGGGTGCTGAACCAACTACAAGGTATTCGCACCTTGATGTTTTTTGCACCCTTACTTCTAAAATCCTCTTCCTAAATTATTCGGTTTCGGAAGCATTTTTTGCTCCACTCTTGCTTGCGGGGATTTGGGAGTATGCGTAGTGCTTGCAGGTGGGTTAATCCATTTATGTAGCATACGCATGATATTACTTATCTTAGCATCTGTGACTACACTAACTTCTGTGGTAATTCTCTACATAAGTTTTTTATTTATTATTAGCCTGCGTGCTCTATGTTATGAACTAACCCATAGATTTGTTAATGGTTTATAGGTTGAAGTTTTCCAAACGATTATTTAATCATTTTGAAATCAAATAGATGGAAAACTAACAAACAAGAGGGTTAATATTTAATGTAGATATTGTTATGAGTAGTGTTTCATTTCAATGTGATCGTAAATTTCCACTTAAAGAAATCTGACTCCATTTATGTGATAAGCGCTAGTGGTGGTGTTTGCTATGGGGCATGCATACCTCTATAGCCCCATGGGTGGATCACTAAGTCATATCCTTTGGAGGTCGAGGATGGGGGTTCTATCTTGGGGCCCGCCTCATCTTCGTTAATGGATGTTGTGATGCAAATGTCATCCTTATATTTGACATACCTTTGGGAAAACATATCTTTATATGCATGGTGGGTATATCCCTCATTGCCGGGTGCTTCATTCGTGCTTTTGTCCCCGAGACGACGACGATATCAAACGATGAGATTGTGGCAAAAATTTGGAGAAGACATTGGTTTTGGAGGAATTTCATCATTTGATATCCTCATCATCTCAGGGACAAAAGCACGGATGAAGCACCCGGCGATGAGGGATATACTCGCCATGAATACAAAGGATGTATTTTCCCAAAGCATGTCAAATATAAGGATAATATTTGTATCACCACAACTATTAACGAAGATAAGGTAGGTCCCAAGATAGAACCAACATCCTTGGTCTCCAAAGGATATGGCTCGGTAATCCAACCATGGGGGCCATAGAGGCATGCATGCCCCACATCATACACCACCGCCAACTCTATCGCGTAAATGGAGTTGGATTTCTTCAAGTGAAAACTTATGTTCACATTGAAATGAAACACTATCTATAGCAATGTCTGGCAGCAAATATAACCTGCTTGTTTCTTAATTTTTCATATAATTTGCTATTTGATTCTCAAAATGATTAAATAATCATTTGGAAGATTTCAACCTATAAAGCATTAACTAATCTAGGGGTATAGTTCATAACATAGACACGAGCACCCGTGCTAATAATAAATAAAAAACTTAAGTACTTTCATAATTAAAATAAGATACAATGAGGAGAATTACCAAAGAAGTTAGTGTAGTCACAGATGCTACGATAAGTAATGTCTTGCGTGCGCTACATAAACGAATCAATCCACCTGCGAGCACTACGCATACCCGCAAATCCCGATAGGCAAGAGAAGAGCAGAAAATGCTTTCGAAATCGAATAAGTTTGGGAAGAAGACTCCAGACGTAAGGCTGCGAAAAACATAAAGGTGCTCATACCTTGTAGTTGGTTTAGCACCTCACTTGCAATAGTGATAATTAGTTTTGGCTTGGTCTTAGGTTCTAAAAGTTTTTTTATCGAGGTTACTGATGGTGTAGGTTGTTTCGGCGCATCACAAACGAAAAAACATAAGATCACTAAGGGGGACCCAACCCACATAATACCCAAATTGGTATTCTCCAACAGTATCTAGGACTGTTTTGGGAGAGAAAATGTATGAGATATGCTAAAAAAGTCCCGCCATAGCTGATATAATCAAATAAAGAACCTGTGATTGATTGTGCCTCTGTTATCTCCGTTTGCACAACCTATAAGATATTAAAAATAACAACTATTAAATTTTTTTTAGTCCACAATAGCAATTATGTTCGTTTTCTGAGTAATAAGTTTATCTACTAAGCCAAAAGAAGAAGATTCCTACCATTAGTAGGGTGTCGACTCCAACACCATTGAGTACCCTACCAGTGGCAATGGTACCGGCGTTAGGATTCCAACGAATAAAGCATAACCCCATCCCACCCATGATTACACTAATCAGAAGTATGGGTCTTTTTCTTCCCCACTTGACATAAGCCATCAATGCAACGAAGAGGGAGATAAGGCTAGAAAAGCCATTCGAGGCACCAAACAAAATAAGTAAACCATTTATGTAGATGCAAAATCATTCTCATATGCCTTCATGCCTTATCATATATGGTGTAGGAAAGATCATTCAAAAATAAGTTCATGGAAATTATCCTGCCTGAAAACAACAATTAAGAATTGTTCATAAATATTGGTTGTTTTAAAAACATGGGACTTAAATCTCAAGTGCTGGTGTACTAGGTAATTAAGTGTATATAGATATATAGATGTTGAGAATGACTGGCTCAAACCATTGTCTCACATTGGAAAAATGTAGAACTCAACATGGGTTTATAAGGTGGGGAGTGTCACAACATAGTAACACAGCCTTTTAAGAGAAAGCCCCACACTTGTGGCCAAAGGTATTTAAGTTGGGAATAATATTGTTGTTATTATGTCCATGGACCCAACTTGTTCTTTAACTCATGGGAAAGGGTATTGCTTCTTTAGCTCATTGGAAGGGGCAACTAAACCAACTAGTGTTTAATTCTAGAGTAATTAAGAAGGGACACACCATAGTCCCCTTCTTGACCTTGTAGATGTGAAATAAGATGTATTTTAAATTATTAAAACACCAAATCAATCAAGTTGCTCTTTGAAATTAATTCTAGAGTAATTAAGAAGGGACACACCATAGTCCCCTTCTTGGCCTAGAACACCAAATCAATCAAGTTGTGCTCTTTGAAATTGTCCACCCAAGGTTTATCTTGTCTTTTGGATTAATCATATTTTAATCTACACTCATTTTATGAACTTTGATAGCTTAAATTTAACAGTCTACTCTCCAAATTTGAAAAACTTTGTTCCTTGGATGACAAAGGGGTTCCTGATGTAATTTCTAAATGCTATATGAATCTAGCAAGTACAAAGGTTGATTTTCCATTTGGTTTTTGGAATAAGAAACAATTTGAATAAGAAAGTCTGGGATGTCAATACATGAATCAATCAACTCTTGCTGGTGCGTGCTCAAGTATATTGTGATAGAAAGATTCAAAGGGTAAATACTTGCTGAGCTGTAAGTTGTCTTAACCCAATGTCTTAATTGTTTCAGTTCAATTCCAAGGTTGCTCAAGAATGTTGATTTTGTTCATATTCTTTTTGCAGAAGGGAAAGTCTTTCAAAGGAAGAAATTCTAAATTTAGCTTCCTTAGCTTCTTGGGGGAGCAACTGTGTAACATTCATCTCTTGCCACTTCCACCTTTGAAGAATTCAACATTCTTGGATGCTGGTAAACCTAAAATAGATCGAGTTGCCTCCTGGTAATAATGGGTAGTTTCTGCGGGAGGATACTAATAATAGAATTAGTATTCCAGCCGAAAGGGAAATTTTAGCCGATTGACGAAGGATGTCATTAGTTGATTGACTAAATGGTATGTCTGCATTTCCATCTGCTGTTCATGTACTGCATTTTCTTTGCTTATGCATCTTTAAGTTTATTTCACTTTCTACAGTTTGATGAACGTCAACACTAAAGCACTAAAGCACCTCAATCTATTTTTCAATTGTAACCAATGCTAAACCTCTAAATTTCTGCTGTTTAAATTTGTAGGGGTGATCCAATTCCTAAAGTACTGATAGAGAAAGCTGATGAATACATACCCGAAGACTTTGAAGAGTTTCTCTCTATGCTTGAGATCAAGCCCCACCCTTGTCTACTTTCACTATCCGATATTTTCGTGACAAATTAAATTGTAGAATTACTCATCAATCTTGTGATAATGATATTTATAACAGTGAATCAAGTGTTCCACGTACACTGAATCATGTTATAACAGTGAATGGGAAAAATCTTATGAGATTTATGCTTTTCAGTACTCAATTGCTCTTGACCAACTTTGAGCTTCTAAAGATTCTGGTTTTTCGGAAGTTAACATTATATAATTACTTAATGGTGTGGTATGTTTGAATTATTTTGAAATTAAACTAATGTTTCAGGATGGATTAAGAATGAGTAATTTTGTGAGATGTTCTTTGCCTTTCAGTTTTTTTCATCAAATGCAGTTCTTTGGGGCGATGGGCGACAAATTTTTTCCATAAGGGAAAAGACAGAGGACATCTCACCAAACACCTCCTTTTTCCAACTTCCCATGAAACATAATTATTTTTCCAACTTTTTTGTCGAAAGGAGCTTTTTTATCAGTTCTTCGAAGTATTTTCAAGTGGTGATAGGAATAGTCAATGTACTTAATCTCTAGTTCTTAGAATATTCTTGGTTGAGTTCATATGGGATAATTAACTTAATATTGGCGGTTCAATCAGATCTGTTGTAGCTTTTAAAAGAACTGTTTTGTTTTCTGCCAAGAAATAAAAGAGCAGCAGGAATGTACTCAAAGTTGGTCTAATGCAAAATTGTTGCAGCTTATCCCAATATGATGGATAAGGTATTACTGTCCGGGCTTCACCAATTGCATGGACAATTTACGGCATATTCGCGTCTCAAGTGTGGGACAACACCAACACCACCATAGCACTGGGACAACACACGACACGTGATTGAATTTGTTCCTAAAAGGGTACTTGGGTAATGCTCATGATTTACTCATACTTGTTGTGCTTGCTCGTGTTGGTTGGGTTCTCCTCTTCTACTTTGTCTTTGCCTACAGCATCAAGTTCCTCAGCTTCCAAAGGAGATAATGAAAACTTCATAAAATCGATCTCAATAATATTTAACATCTTTAATTCTTTTGTTTGTAAAATCTTCAATTCTTTTGTTGTACTTTGGTATATCTAACAGATGGAAATAAAATGCCTTCATGAATTTGGCCATTTTCTTAAGCTCGTGCTTTTAGCTTTACCAAATTTTCTTAAGTTATTCCAACTAGAGCTGGTGATTGATGGACATCAAAATAAATAAACAAAATGCATTTTCATTGGCCATTCTCTGGCATTAGTTGAAGTTCAATATTCTCAAATCAATCAAGCGGCTCAAGATAATAAACAAAAACGTGACAATCTTATTGGAATTAAATTAAGCAGGAATTGCCCAATGTTGTTCCCATTTATTTTTCGCAGATGATTCTGTTATATTTCAAAGTCTCTAATCTGAATTGTGATCATTTGCTTCAGTTTCTGAATTGTTTTTGTAAGGCGTTGGGTATGGCTATCAATTCTGCGAAATCTGGGATTATGTTCTCTTCAAAAGTTGATGGCGAGAGTTGGGCAGAAATTTGTTCTCAACTCGGCCTTTCTCAACATGTCCGGATATTGGTAAGAGTCTAATCAGGTTACCAATTGGGTTCAATCAAAGAACTTCAACTTCTTTCTCTCCGCATATAAAGCTCTGGGCTGTTGTTTGGAATCTTAGGCTCCGTTTGATTGCAAAGATGGAAAAGAAAAAATAAATTTAGTTAGTTTGTGTGAAAAGATAGAAAATAAGGTGAGAGATGTTGCTCATTTTATGACTAGATGTCCTCCATCTTTCTATATTTTTTTGTGGAAAATTTTTTGTCACCACCAAGCAAAGAAAATTTCTTCATGGGAAAACTTAAAAATCAAGAGGATATTACCCCTATCACTCAACTTATTTTCCATATTTTCATCAAAACTAGCTAACTCAATTTATTTTCCTTTTCCATTTTGCAATCAAACGGAGCCTTAATATTCTGCCTAAATTGAAGCATTTTTGGTGGAGAGTAAATCACAATGCTTTAGCTTCGGGAGAGAATCTGTTCTTCAGAAAATCCAAATATGCCCCTATTTATGTTGTGTGCGGGATGGATATTGAGACTGTTGAACATTTGCTTTTCAAATGCAAGTGGACTTCGGGAGTTTGGTCTAATAGTTTTTTTGAAAAAAAAATGTTTCCGAACTGGCTTTAATATGTTCGGCTCTCCGCTGGAAGACGTATTCCATTTTTGAATGCAATTGCAAGAAGCTGAGATCATAATTTGTAAAGTGGTGACTGCCCTTGGTTCATTTGGTTGGCCAGAAACAATCTTTTTTTTAACCGAGAACCGTTTTCTACGTGTGGTGATTTATCTCCACATGGATTGATTTTCAATCAGTGTATAGTCGCATCTAGGATGACTCTCCTGCGCCTTACCATCCTCATTCAGTTGGAAATCAAACTGCTGCTCATTATTTTGTGGTGAATTTTGACGGTGCGTTTTGTCTATCGTCTAAGTCAGTTGCTATTTAGAGTTATTTTTAGAGACTCAGAAGGAGTTTTGGTGTATTTACTATATTTCGTTCGTTTCGGATATAGCACATCCTCCTTCTTAGCAGCGAGCCTACTGAGTTCCCGGGGTCGGGCTGAGTCCATGGTCAAGCAAAGAGGGTGTTCTCCAGCTCAGCTTTAATGGCTGAAGCTCTTGCAATTCATGATACTTGCATGTTAGTCCAAAGATTTGAACTTCGCTCGGTTCGGGTTGATAGTGATTGCAAGGAAGTGGTCATTCTTTGTTGCAACAAGAAGGATCCCCGGCCCCTTGGGAAATTGATTCTTTAATTGCTGACATTAGGTGTTTGGCTCGGTATTCTGTTAAGCTTGATTATTCTTTTGTTTGTAAAATCTTCAATTCTGATGTTGTACTTAGGTATATATAACAGATGGAAATAAAATGCCTTCTTGAATTTCTCTCTCGATCTATATTATTGGTGGCCATTCTTTTTAGCTTTACCAAATTTGCTTTTAGTCACAATAGAGATGATAATGCCCAGATTCATGCTTCACAACACTAGAATCATTCCTTCAATCGTCGATGCACAGCCGCCAGCATTTTAAAAAATGACGGTTGCTTTGAGAACCCTATTGCGCATGACGCGTTAGATAAGAAATGTCGGATAGGATTATTTAATCCCATCTGAAAAGGATATACAATAATTCCACTGGCCTCCTTGGTGAGATTGTTTAATCCCTCTCCTGCTAGGATAAGATGTCTTTGTAGGATAAAAATCCACCCGTATATCCATTTCCCATCCTCTTATCGTGCAACTTAGTCACAGCTAATGGTATAGCAGTTTGTGATGCACAGTTAATTGTGCTTTAGATTTTTCGATCAAGTGGCAGGGAGAATGTTGAATTCATTCCCATAGTTTTATGTGTCAAATGCAATCCACAAAAGTTAATCACAAGATACTGCTGCTATAGAAATGATGGATTCTCATCTGTTTGCCCAAAATCTTCAAAAGAGAATTTAAAGAAGGTGCAGGGATCGATCTCAACCTTGGTTCTACCAAGTTGGACTCCATCTATTGTATTGATAAATTTTGTTTTGACAACCACCTAAGTACTCGTTTAGTTTGAGTTTTTGTGAAGTTTAAAATGGTAATTTCTGAAATCTAAATAGTAATTTCACATGAAATGTTTAAGCATCATTGACTTATAATTCAACATCTGTACAAGAGATTGTTAATGTGAATTTACCAACTGAGGACTTCAAGAATGAATCAAGACTCAAATCAAACGAGGACGAAATGTCTTAGAGTTCAAGGTATGACAACGCTAATAGGACAAAAAAGGTTTTCGTAAGACTGCTCGATTTTAAAAAGTTCCTAAAATTTTTGTAATTCTCCTCTGGAGGTTTGGTTTATGCCCTCATCTAGTTTTGTTCTTCTTAAATAATTAATTTGGGGGTTTTCCTCTTGATAAAACATTTTTTTTTGGTTCCCCATGGGGTGTCTGGGCATAAAATATTCAAAGCGGATTAGATTAGATCCCTTTTTTAGCAGCATTCATATGGCTCAGGATTCAGGAAATTAGTATTGTCCACATTAATTCAAATCCTAAAACATGTAATGTCATATCAGAATATTACACTACAAAAACAATGTAAGGTGAAGAAAAAAATCAAAGCAAGTTGGGTCTACATAAAAATGTAATATCAAAACTCTCTAGAAATATATTAAATTTTTTTAAAAAAAAAATACAACTCAATCAACCTACCTACCTGGGTGGAGCCATGATTGATCATGCCTCAAAATAATGCTACTGGAATATAAACCAAGTCCCATGGTCAATCATGGTACTCCATAATCGATCATGCCCCAATGGAGAGCAAATTTTTTCACAGCATCAAGTCCTTTTTCCTACAGTAGCTTGCTTAATCCATGAAATTTGTTTTAGTAGCAAAAAGAATGCCATATATACAAACATATAAAGATAATGATGTACACAAATTTGTGCATTACATGAAAAAAGCGAGAACAAAACCTCATTCAAGAGCTCTAAATGCCTCATCTTTCTCAGCAATAACCGGCTCATATCTGAATGTTCTTTGTTTGAAAATGAAACCCGAAAGGTTAATCAATTATTTGCTATAGTAAAAGAAGCCTAAAATAAACAGTAATCAATTCCAATGGTGTGCATGGTAACAAACTATCAGTGGCTTGTAAAAACCAGACTACGGAAAATTGGAAGACTAGAATAGTTATTCATGGATTGTCTTTTCATTGCTGACAGGACCACAATTTGAACAGAAGTGCTCCAAAAAAAGAAAAAAAAAGAAAGAGAGGAATAATGTATACCTTTAATGCTTAGAGCTTTTGCCAATTTCAGTATACTTGAATAGCCCAAAGCTTTGCCACTACATTTGTTGCTTTGCCAACGTTGGCAGTAAGACCCGTAAGAAAATTGCCCTTTTTTTTGATAAAGTGCCATAGTATTATTTCGTATAAATTCGAGCTCAGTAGGAGGATTTAAATGACCAAAACTAGTAAAAACAAAAAAATTGCGCACTTTCTTCAATTCTCTTTATCATAGTGTTAGCATCAATGTACTATTATTAAGAAGAGCATCATTTTGAGTCGTCCAAAGAATGCAGAGAGTGAATAGCTTTTTTGATAGAATTAGAACATTTGTAGAACTATATCTCACTAGAAATACATTACACCCCGGATTCTAGGAAATGAATTAATGAAATTATGAAAAGTACTCTCTTGGGAGAGTAAACTTGTTAGGCATAAATTTCCGCCGCATAATCATAAGCTGTTAAGCATTTTTTTTTCATCTATTGATAGGTTTTATGAGAAGATTCATGTGTTACTAGTTAGTGAACATTCTCATGTGTAAGTTAATCACATGGAGTTGCACCTTAGTGAGTGAGAAAACATTGTCTCCACCGGAGGTGCCCTAAGGAATTAAAATTTTCAACTCTGCACCTCTGATGCAAACCACTCTTCCATCCAAGCATTAGATCTAATCACAAATACGCCTCATTTCCTCTCTAAAACAAACAAAAAATTCAAGAAAATAAGGTTATGTTTGATAACAAGATGGTATCACTATCCACTCTTCACACATATAAGTTGGCAAGGTTCGAACCCTGTTAGCGGCTGTTTGATTAGACATTTGATTAATTCTTTTGGTGATGCAGGAATGTTGTGAATTCAGCGTGAAAGCAAGTTTTTGAAGAAGAGCTTGAGTACGGCGGTGATGGAGGGTCAAACTCCACTACGATTTTTAAATAAAAAAATTCACTAGAGTTCATTAAATAAAAAAAAGTCGGAAAATGATAGGTTAAACAATTGATATTTGTTAGAAGTTAGAAAATAAGTTGAGTGATATGGTGAGATGCCTCCATTTTTATAAGTAAATGTCCTCCATTCTTCTTTAACTTTTTTGGAAAATTTTAGTTATTTATTGGCCAAAGAAATTTTTTTCATGGAGAAAGTTAAAAAAATAAGTGAACATCTCACCACATTCCTCAAACTTATTAACTTTTCACACAAATCAATTGTTTTTCCTATCATTTTCTATCTTGTTATCCAAAGGAACTTAAAATGAAATTAAAACCCTGAAATATACAAATCCATAACTATAACCCAAAAAGAAGGCACATTTCTTATTGTTGGTTTCACTATTCGCCCTTACCTACTGTTATAGAATGTCAATATATGTGTGTTATTCATCCTTCAAGATATACAAGAAATATATTTCTCCTCTGCTTTTTTGCTCTTTCTCTTGTTTCATGGTATCAGAGGCAGGTTAGGGTTCCAGTTTGTAGCTCAATTAACTCAGTTTCTTTTCAGTTGCCAGTTTATTTTTTTAGGGGTTTCTAAGTTGCGATTTCTAAGTTGCGATTTCAGTTTTGTAACGACCTGGTCCCATCACAGTATGATATTGTTCGCTCTGGGCAGCGTCCAGCCAGGCCTCAGCCCCTGACCATCACCGGGACCCATCCTGGGATTGCTCTGGCCGCCTACTCGCTTAACTTTGGAGTTCTGATGGGATCCAAAGCCAGTGAGCCCCCAAAAGGCTTCGTACTTAATTAGGGACCAACTCCTACTTATATGGGTCTTAAGGAATTCCCTACTTTTCGATGTGGGATGTTTCAGTTTACCTATCTACGGCCTCCATCTATCAACACCGCTGGCGTAGTTAGAAAGCCTACTTGCCGATCGGCCTTCGCCCAGAATCCGGTGGCCGGAATCCCTACGCGTGGAGCTCACGCGCCGTCCAAAGTTACGCTACCGTCACCAAGCGCCGAAGCGTGAAGGCGCGTTCGACGCCGGAATATCGCCGTTCAACCTTTGTCATAATCGTTTGGTCTTTTACATCACGTTTCCGTGATTTGTTAGGGTTGTTCCACACCCGTTTATCTTCTGGGGTTATTCTTGCACCATTAGGTTGCTCGTTTCTTGGTTCCAGGTGTGGATGAGGCTTATTACAGTGTTGTTCTACCTCCTTTTGTAGTTAGAGTTGTTGATAACCTAGCTGCCATACATATTGCATCTAATCCCGTGTTCCATGAACGAACAAAACATATCGAAATTGATTGCCATTTTGTCTGCGAGAAGATACAGGAAGGATTAATCTCTACAAAGTATCTAAAGACTGGAGAGCTATTGGGTGGCCTTTTCACGAAAGCCTTAAACGAGATTCGGATTGATTATCTTTGTAACAAGCTGGGCATGATCAATATCTATGCTCCAGCTTGAGGGGGAGTGTTATAGAATGTCAATATATGTGCGTTATTCATCCTTCAAGATATACAAGAAATATATTTCTCCTATGCTCTTTCTCTTGTTTCACCTAGAAAAACAATTGGTTCCTATAAATTTTGATTAACTATAGTAGGGTTAGTACTTGAGTATATGTGTTTTCTTCGTCACCGAAACTGAATCCGTGACCAATAAATCTCGCTTAGAAATATATATGGTACCTGTGATTTCTCGTTAGAGGCATATGCCAAAAAATGGATCGCAATTTTTTTTAAAATATATATATATATATAACAAGAATCGCATTTTAAAAATGTATGAAAATAGAGACTGGATCCTAATTTTTTTCTTGAGCAATAACATAAAAATTCCAATATGAAGCTCCTTTTGGAATAGGCAAGAATAAGGAAAACTAAAGAATAAGTGCAACTTTTATTTAAGAAACTTACTTAGCTATCTCTAGGGCTTAGGCTAATTATGCTTCAAGTCTTATTTTCCATGCCAAAATTTTCATTGTGACTCCATGAGGTATAAATGTCAATCTAAGAAATTATCATTGAAATCATCAAGCTAAAACTTTAAGTTTAAATCAAGATGAATGCATTTGTAGGAGGCAAAAATTGTATTTTGGCATTTGTCCAAGCCCAATTTGAGAAGTCCATGTCACGGTTGGCCCACGGTCCATAGCTCCTAAGTTCATCCCATAATAGAAGATAACTTGTGTGACACCCCAAACCTTAAACATATTTCATTTATAGAATTAAGCATGATTAGTATGCATCATACATCATTGCATTTAGCTGGTGTTTAATGCTAAGCATAAATATGTTTGAATTGGAGAGTTGTATTCATGCTTTATATATGCATTTAATTTGTTGAATGTTATGTACAAGTTGTAGTACAAGATTGAATTTCACATGAAAAAGTATGAGGTGCTTACATGTGTAAAAGAAGTAGAAGAAATGGAGTTAAACTTGAAAACAAAGTGCTAGTGGTACATATGTGTAAATTTGCAAGCATATGCTAGGTGTCTTGTTCTCCTTTATTGTCATTTAAGCATGACAAGGAAAATTGAGGTACTTGGCTTAGTAATAATAGATATTTTATAGTATCTTCTTCCTAAATTCTAATTATTTACCAAAAATAGAGAAAATAGAAAGGAAAAGAGGTGAAAGAAGAAAAAGATAAGAGAAAATTGAAGAAAAATTATAGAAAATCAAGAATTGGTTAGCAAATTATGTTCTTTATGTTTTCTTCATTTATTTTACATGCTTTTATGATTTACATGTTGAAAAGTTGGATTAGAAGAGAATAACATACATGTATGGGTGTGTTCTAGGTGAATTAATGGGTGTGTTCTTGGTGCATATGAGGGTTTTAATGGTGAAGTTGATTCAACCCGATTTATGTCGATTTTAATTGGTGGAAAAGATTTTATATATGCTGGAAAATAGTTAAATGATGTTGGTTTAAAGTTATAAGGGTTGAATGTTTGATTTATATCAAAAAAGAGTTGAAATCTTTGAAGTTGCTTTTAGTAGATAGATTTGTGCACCTGTCTTATAATTAGTATTACTCTTTGTATAGAACACTAAATTGCGAACTGTAAATTGGATTTGAAAGTAGACACACTGAGCTTTTCGGAAATGTATGGCTCATAACCTAGTTCGTAGCCAATAAGTACGATGTAATCACCAAAGTTGACCATTTTCCACTGTTGTGTAACCTACACAACAGTGGAAAATTGTCAACTTTGGTATATAAACTAGTTAATTTACGTAGATCAACTAAATTAGATATACGTAATTCAGATATCTAAATTATTTAGTACACTAATTGAGTATGTAAACTAGTTAATATGCTAAATTAGATATCTGAATGCATACAAAATGCATAAACACGCATCATGTGTGCGTAAGTTGTCGAGTACATATATAGAAAAGACAACCTTTTAGAAAAATCAATTTACGTATATTTTTTCTTTTGTGACCTATAAACTAGCTAGCTTTTAGACTGCTCAATCCTTAATCCCTCTAATTGTCAAGCTTCTAATCTCTCACCATAATTGCGCTCAAGGTCATTACAGTTCTAACCACACTAATCCATTATATGCATCTTTTTATCTTTTCAAAGTGTATATATATAATTTGGTAGCAATAATGGTTACTTTCCAACATACACTATGATAGATATTACCTCTTTATTTTACAGCATTCGAGTTGGAGATTTGACATTAAGTTTATATGATGTTATTAAACTAGGAGGCATAGTTTGAGATTTTTTTTCAAAATTAAAACTATTTATTTTTTAAATGTGTTGTATTTTGTGACTATTTATTATGGGGTATACATGTACGTGTGTACCATGATAAGTTACACCACACATCATCATTTATCACAAATTAGCAACAAAATCAACATGCTTATCACAAATTAGTATAATAATATTTGATGGATCATTGCTCTTAACAAAAAATAAAAATATTTCAATGTAAATATGTATCAACTATAGGGAATGGTGGAAAGTACCAACCATTGCACTACTATATATGAGTCATAAATATACATGTGTATGCATATTGCGATTTTCTAATTTTTACTCATTGTGTCCACATTTGTGATTAATTTAGGGGTCATTTGGTTGTGTAAATTATCTCATTTATAATTATTTCATATAAATTAATAAATTGTAAATTTTTTCATTTCAACCAAAAAAATTGTGATGTGATTTTTTCCACATGAACTTTTATGATAGTTATAAGTTAGGTAATTTCAATAATATCTCAACATTTTATTATGTAATATCTTAGGTATTATCTTAAGTTTATGACTTTATATACTAGTTTATTTTTGCAACCAAACATTTAAATTAGATAATTCAAGAATTAAACAATTTTAAATTATTTAATTCGTAAATTGGAGGATAACCAAACAAGCTCTTAGGAATTACATTAAAAGTGTATCTCTTAAGGTTATTTGTTTCCATCTATGAACTTTGAATGTGTTATAGACTAGAGTACTTTTCAATTTGGAATTCAGAGATTTGAGAGTTAATTAGATTTGTTATTTGTACAAAAATAAAAATAAAAATCCTCAAGTTAACCACTTGCTAAAAGAAGACAATTTTCATTTACTTGATAGATAATGGGGGAAATCTTTGTATTATGTTTCAATAGCATAAATCAATGATCTAAATATCACTTCTTAGGGGAATAATATTTTCTGAGAATGAGGGATACTTTGAAAAATTCAAATTATTTTTTTACAAGAAAATAATATGACGCTTTAAAAGGATTTACTAAAGGTATAGTAATATTCAGTTATCAAAATTTACAATTAACGTTATGAACTGCCCCATTAATTAAGTTTTACTCACATTGTTCTTAGTATGTTTATATAGGTTCATCTTCTTCCTTTTCTTATTTTACTCCCTTTTTGGTTATAATAATCGAGTCATAAATAAGAATTTAGTTTAATTGATTGCGTACTGCACAGTAAAAGAGATATATGCATACACACGTACATACTAGCCTCGGAATACAAACTACGCATTTGTAATGTGAATTGTAACAATTCCTTATATTATGTATAAATTTTTAAACAAAATAAAGATGTGCATCACCAAATAACACATTATTCATTTGTGAGAGGTTTTCTTATAATTTAGCAAGTGGAAATTATTGTGTTAAGTGTAGTGAGAAAAATCAAATTTTTTGAGTGTTGTAAAAAGAATAACACTTGTTGAGTGTAGTGAGAAAAATTGCACTTAAGTGGTTTAATCTTCGCCTAGAAAGAAGATTGTTGTAGCCGATTTGTTCCTCACCTATAAGAGGATCTATAGTGAAAATTTTCGAGTTCCGACCTAAGTCAAACCGTGGAAAAAAAATGTCTTGGACTTTTACGATTTTATCTTCCTAAACTTAAGCTCTACATTTATTATTATATTTGATTTTGAGTTTATCTTGATTCATAATATTCCTATATATATATATTTAAATATTTATCTAGTCAAGTTTAAAGTCCCATTTTTACCATGAAACCTACTCACCCCCTTCTAGGGTTAATATCCAACTAACAATTGGTATCAAAAGTTGGACTCTTGTTTTTGATTTTACCATCTTAGAGTTAAATATCATGTCTAACTATCAATGTGATGGTCTTCCAAAGGTTAATCAACTATTAAATCACGCCCCAAAAATTAGTATGAACCAAAGAAAAAAAATAGAAAACAAACTAGCATTTATTCCATAATCACGAAAACATTATTGTCTAATAAATCCAAATACCACCTAACTCCGGCCATAAAATAATCTTAGCAAAAATATCTAAAATATATTAATAACTTAAAATTCCAGAATCCAAACTAACAATTCATAAACTAAGCTAAAATTAATTTCTATTGAATCAATTGAAACTAATGATAACAAAATAGTCTCCATCACGCTCTCCTTTCACTCTCAAGAAGCTCCAGCTAGTACCAAGCATCATCTACCTACTGAAAGCTTGCAGAATCTGAGAGCGAATGAGCAATGGCCAGTAGGAAAAAGAATCTAACTCTACCCTTACCCTATACAACCCATGCCCACACTGCATGTAAATATGGCCTGGTATGAGTAACCCTGTGCATCATATCGACACTACTTGGCCAAGATGTTATACGATGTGTTGTCACTCCTCTTTATCTACTCTCAACAGGATGTGCAATAAAATGCATCAAATAATAGGGTAATTAACACAAATGAACCCTAAAGTTTATCACTTTTTCCACGCTCGTCCCGGAAGTTTTTTTTTACACGCAACCATACTCAAAGTTTGTACCGCGTCCCACACTTGTCCAAAATTGGATGTGCCGTTAAAATAATGGATGGAAGAAGCATGTGCAGCTCACGTGGTACTATTTTGAGGGGGTATTTCTAGTATTTTTCAATGCTTCTTCCTTTTTGTCCCTCTTTTCATCTTCTCCAACCCCTTATACATATAGATACATACATATATATATATATATATATTTCTTGTCACCATCTCCAACTCCAACCAACTCCACCACCATCTCCACCCTTTCTTTCTCTAAATCTTCGCCCTTTGTTTTTTATCCCCATCAACATCATTAAAGTATGCAACACCTCTCTCTCATCAACACCATTTCTCCCTTCCACCATTATCATCACCACCATGTCTTTGTTCATAATCATTGTACCCCAAATTAATGAGGGTGCATTTGCACAAAAATCTCGTTATTTTATTGATTTAGGATATCTTGGATTTGGGGGAAATAAAATTATCTTATGTAAATGTAAATATATCTTTTATGTTTTCTATCAATAACAAAATACACCATACTCAATCTCAAAAATTAAAAATAAGTACAAAAATATAGCTTTTCTCTACTTTCTTCCATTGCTTTTGACTTCATCATCTATTTGGAGAGCAGAAAAATGCCTACAAAAAGAATAAATTAACTAACATCTCTCATCATAAAAAAATTGAAAATCAACCAAGTTCAAACCCCTTTTTCTTTATGTTTCTTTCAAGAAATCAAAATATTAAATAATAGAAAATTAGAGCAATCCATAATTATATTTATATATACATACATAAATTAAGGCAAAATTGAAAATCAACCAAGTTTAAACCCATTAAGGCAAAATTGAAAATAAGACCTTCAACCCCTTCAAATGAAACATTATCTTTCTCTCTCTCTCTCTAGATTTAGACATAGACACACACACACATTATATCCCTTTCCATTATCTCTTTCAATTTCTCTAGTTTGGGGAAAATAGAATCGAGAGAGAAGGAGAATAGTTAGGGTTTTTTCTTTAATTAATTTGAACTTGATTGAGCTTGTGTATATCTACCAAAATTACCCCTCAAAATATTATCACGTGGGCTGCACATGCATTTTCCATCCATTATTTTAACGGCACATCCAGTTTTGGATGAGTGTGGGACGCGGTACAAACTTTGAGTATGGTTGTGGGTTAAAAAAAACTTCCGGGACGAGCATGGGAAAAGTGATAAACTTTAAGGGTCATTTGTGTTAATTGCCCTAAATAATAAATCAACTAGAACAGAAGTGCTGATCGCCAGTCTCAAATAAATTAACTAAGCATGGTTTCAATTCTTATGTACAATCAATTAAGTTTGGCGTACCAAAACTAAGAACTTGCAAATGTGGAACACTAAAATAAAACTTTTAAGCTCTTTATTTCTATCTCAATAATAAAGAAAATTAATTTCCTAAACTAATCTTACAGACCGGAACCCCACTTACAGTGGCCCTTCATCTAGTCTCCTAAGATATGTTTTAAAAGACATACCCAATAGAGTATGTCTTTTAAAACATATCTTAGGAGACATACATTTAGTATGTCACCTAAGAAATTACTTAGGCGACATATATACTCCGTATGTCTCCTAAGAGAGTCACTTCGGAGACATACTAAATGTATGTCTCTTAAGAGAGTCACTTAGGAGACATATAGTTAGTGTGTCGCCTAAGTACATATACTTAGGCGACATACTATAAAGATATGTCGCCTAAGTACTTATCTTAGGAGACATACATATAATATGTCTCATAAGAAAATTACTTAGGAGACATACAGAGTTTATATGTCGCCTAAGTGCTTACTTGGGAGACATACCTTAATGGATGTCGCCTAAGTTCTTTTTGACCACCGACACTTTTTGTTCAGGTGTAAGTGGTACAACACATACCTTAATATTCTCAGTAGCACAAAGTTTGATCATGGTCTTTTATCTGTAAACACTTGGACTAGAAGGGTTTAACAATGATCTTTTAACTGACGATGATAATGAAGATGAGGATCAGGATCATAGTGATAATGATGATTACAATTGATGTTATATTGTTATTATTTATAATTCAATTGACCAGTTTCACTATTTTTGTAAACGTTATTAATTAAGTGAATTAATTGTTGCAAATATTATTAATTAAGTGAAATGATTGTTGTATATAAATAAAATAAATAAAAATGCTTATTAATTTTAAAAATTGACTAAATGGCTGCGAACATGGCAGTTGCAGCTAATACTCCAACAGGTTCACCATTGAAGTACTCGTCATTGGATCGATCATTTTTTGTATTCAAGAATTCCCCAGATCCTTAGCTTTTTCTACTAACTCCTAGCATGATATATGACTTGTCATGCTGTGACTACTGCTTGATTTCTCAAAACTTCTATTGCTTCTATAGGGGAAAAAAGAAGCAATATATAGGTAGCAATTAATATAGTTTATAAAAATATGCTACAGTAATGGGTCATCTACCAATATCACTGAAAATATTGTTACGCGTAGATTTTATTCAAAATATGAGAAGACATGTATGCGATGTTTACGTTTACTTCTTATTTCTAAATGAAAAGTGGTAAATTAAAGTAGTATTTACTTTTACCTTTTAGTATTTGATAGAAGTTCATTCAGTATTAAAATTAGTGTTTGTTCACACATGTTATATATATATAATCAAATTAGAACTCACTATATAAAAATAAGCTGTAAACACATGCTTAACTTCAATCAAATAATTCTTTATTTTGACCTATTACAAGTAACATATTTTAAAAACTCCGTTAAAGTTCATGCTTAATTAGCAATAAGGGGCCAAAGCAAAAATGCTGTCCAACTCTCATCCAGTTTTTTTCTTTTAAGATAAAGCTACTTTGAGGTTTTATTGATAATAAGATGAAATTAAATTAAAATGATAAAAAATAATTAATTCTTTTGAGAAATAAAAAAAATCAGTTGAGCAATTAATTCCTATATCTCATGCTTATTTTTGTAAATTGATATTTTTCGTATTTCTTTATCTTTTATGAAAAAAAAATTATCACCCAAAAATTCTTTTTTTGTAAAAAAAATTAAAAAGTCAAAAATCATTTTAACAAATAAATAATAAATGATTAAAATACTTATCAAATTTTATATAAATATAAAAAATAAAACTAATTTTAAAAACTGAAAACTCTTAGGCGACATATTAATATATGTATGTCTCCTAAGTGTTGATCTTAAGCAACATACATAAATTAGTATGTCTCCTAAGATTGCTTAAAAAAATTCAATTTTTTCGCGAAAAAAAAAGAGGCAATTTTTTTTTTCAATAAGTAAAGGAGGCAAAAAGCTAAAAATCTTAGGTGACATAAGTGTTTATGTATGTCTCTTAAGTGTTTACTTAGGAGACATACATAAATACATATGTCGCTTAAGTGGCAACTATAAATCGGGGAAAAATATCCCCATTTTATTAAATCCCTAAAAACTAAAAGCAAATCTCGCATTTTCACTTTCTCTGTCGCTGCTCTCACCCACCACCACCGTCCGACCTCCGCCGGTCACAGTCTCACCCTCAGTCTCTCCCCTCCTAGTCTCCTCGCCTGTCACCCACCGCCGCTGTCCTTCTCCCGTCCTCTGCATGCCGCCTCCTTCCTCTAGGCTCCTCCTCCGCTTGAGGTAAGACCCACTGGCACTTGTTATTTGTCTCCTTGATGATGTAGCTTTTGTTTATGTTCAAACTCTATACCCTTGTGTGTATAGATAAATTTTAATCCCATGTTAGAACTGGAGCTATTTATGTGCTTGAGTTGAATACCCTAAGCTTGAAACCATCAAATACAATAACCTGTATCCTTCTTCTTCTTTTTTCCTTTTTTTTCCTCATACCTACACTAGGGTTGATAAGTGATGTTATAATAAAGAACAAATTGGGGAAAATGCCAAAAGAGCATGAGGTGGAGGTTTTTTTGTTCGGCATTTGGATTTGGCAAATTGTAACACACACACACACACATATATATTTCTAAGTTAGTTAACTACACTTGCTATTAATATAATACTAGTTATGCCTCATGTTTCTAAAAGAAATAAATAAACTCTTAATACAACTTTTAATATGGACCTAAGGTTGTCGAGATGATGAAAAATTAAAAACCCATATTGGAACGTAATTGGATGAAGTAATTATAGTTTTATAGAAATCATAAATAATAAAATTTTATTATTTAAAAGAAAATTATATATATATATAATTTAAAGAATGACATGAATTATAATTTCACTGATTGGATAGTCATAAAGTCTAATTTGAAGCACATAATCAAATACTTTTCAAATTTTGTGTGATCAGTTTGATTTTAGTATAAGACTCCATTATTGTCGAATTTTAAGCTTTGAAGCACTTGCGCCATTGAAACTTCTCTTATTGCCTCTATGGACCCAAATTTGAATTAAAGCCCAATTTCAGCTGATGTTTATGCCATCTTATCTGAAGTTTCGGTACCCTTGAGTATCCTTGTTCTATTTAATGATCCCACATTACACGTTGTTGTTTAGAGTTATAAATTTATGTATTTCGATCTACCTCTCTTGATGATGTTGTTGAATCAAGTTGAGGAAAAAAGTTAGGATTGATGATCTAGTCATGTGAAACCATAAATTCTTTTGAAAAAAACTAAGTACTTAAGAAATTTGAATGAAGTATTGATAGGAAGACAGTAAAGTGATTGCGTAGCAAAAAATGCATTGTATCTTATATCCTGAGCATGGCAAGGAAGAGGTGCTGCTGAATGTATTTAGACACCAGCATATTACGTTTAAACTTTATTGTAATCAAAACTTGAGTACATCATATATACAATACATTTGGTTCATAAATATAATATTGATTTGCTACTGCACTAATTCTAAAAATAATAAACCCTGACCCGTAAGTTTCATTAAAATTCTACAAACGACAATTAATAATTAATGATACGTATATTAACTTAAATAATTAAATTATTTAAGTTTGTTTGTTTGGCCAACAAACCCTTTCGGGGCAGTTTCGGGTGCTTGGGTGAGTTTCGAACTCCAAAAACTATACTTCTCGAAGGTCGTTAGGGTTCTTGAGGGGGTCACGGATCAGGGTGTCTACAGATCCTCTCGACTCAAGTTTCTTGCTTGCAAGGAATTGAGGCGACTAGAAGAGACCGTTATCCATGACTCCCGCAAGAACTCTAAGAAAGTGTTCTTATGCAAAAAGTGTTTGTGAATGCCTCCGGAGAGGGCTTTTGTTACCTCCTTGCCTCTTTTGAGGGCTTTTTAATTTGCTCCACTTGCCTCAGATGGGAGGACCCTCATTGCTTCACTCGCCTCAGATGGGAGGACTACCATTGCTACACTTTGCCTCTTTGGGAGGGCTTTTGATCTTCTCGCCTCATGTCGGAGGACTATCATTGCTCCACTTTGCCTCTCTAGGAGGGCTTTTGATCTTCTCGCCTCATGTGGGAGGACTACCACTGCTACACCTTGCCTCTCTGGGAGGGCTTTGATCTTCTCGACTCATGTGGGAAGACTACCATTGCTACACCTTGCCTCTCTGGGAGGGCTTTGATATTCTCGCCTCATGTGGGAGGACTACATTGCTACACCTTGCCTCTCTGGGAAGGCTTTGATCTTCTCGCCTCATGTGGAAGGACTACCATTGCTACACCTTGCCTCTCTGGGAGGGCTTTGATCTTCTCGACTCATGTGGGAAGACTACCATTGCTACACCTTGCCTCTCTGGGAGGGCTTTCATCTTCTCGCCTCATGTGGGAGGACTACATTGCTACACCTTGCCTCTCTGGGAAGGCTTTGATCTTCTCGCCTCATGTGGGAGGACTACCATTGCTACACCTTGCCTCTCTGGGAGGGCTTTGATCTTCTCGACTCATGTAGGAAGACTAACATTGCTACACCTTGCCTCTCTGGGAGGGCTTTGATCTTCTCGCCTCATGTGGGAGGACTACATTGCTACACCTTGCCTCTCTGGGAAGGCTTTGATCTTCTCGCCTCATGTGGGAGGACTACCATTGCTACACCTTGCCTCTCTAGGAGGGCTTTAATCTGTAAAAAGAAAGAAAATTGCCTCTATAAGGGCTTTTTGTTAGTACTTTTGCCTCTGGCGAGGGCTTGTGTTGCGTTTTGGCGAATTTAGTTGTCTCTCTTAGACTACTAGAGTGAGAGAGATAAATTTTGCGAGAGTGAAAAGAGCTTCTCGGGAGTTTAACCAAGAGTCTTTGACCAAGAGTCTTTTTTATCCCTTTGTCGTGATCAGGAGCCTTACTCACCCAAAACGAAGCCCTGAGCCAGCTTTGGCCTAGCTGTTACTTTTGGTGTGGCTCTCCCTATCATTTTGCATTTCTGTTTTTCTCGCTTGCTCTGGGCGCTCATGCGAGTTCCTTCTCTTTTCTACTCTTTCAATTTTTTTCTGTTCCCGTCTTATTTCGATATTTTCTTTCTCTCATTGATGGTTTCGATTTTTTGGGAGATCAGAGATTCTGTTAACTGATGTTTTTGTTTTCGCGATTTTCGGAGAGACGACTTGGAAGTCTTTTCCTTGGGATATTCATCATGAGTGTGCGGTATATAGAAAGACTTCGAAAACTGTTTCTCTGAAGTAACCATGCAGGAGAAAATATGAGATAAATGTCAAAAAAATAGGGTAAAGGATAAGGTGTCGCGCGACACTTCGGTGGGAAGCTGTTTGTCGTGCGACAAACTGGCCATTTGTCGCGTGACAAACGTGGCCAATATATCAGCTCTTGCTGAGCTCATTTCACCTCATTCTCTCATTTCTCTTTGTTTCTCTAGCTTTCTTTCTCTCTTCTCTCTTACGCGGAAGCTTTGCCGCTTTCTCTACTTTCTTTTACCGCTTTACCCATATTCTGATGGATCCCGCGCAGTCAGATCGCCTTGAGGGTGACCAGGAGGAGGTCACTTTCACCGACGCCCAGGGAGTTCTTCGCTACAGCCCTCACCATGATGATTGGGTGGATCTCGACTGGTACGGCGAGGACGGGGTGGACCGTGGTCGGGCGGTGGTCTACCGAGACGTTACCCGGGTTGCTCCAGTCCCGGATATTCCTTAGCTCTTGATGGAGCCTGTTTCTCATGAGATCCGTCGACGGTCTCTGGTATGTTTTCTTTGAAAAATCCTTTATTTTGTGTATTTATATCTGTTTATTTGTCTTTGTCGTTTCCTTTAGGAAATTACATAATTTACTCCTATTGCCAAATAACTCCTATAATTACACTAAAGTACCCTTAGGTTTATAAAAATTACATAATTTACCCCTATGACCCTATAACTCTCATAATTACACCAAAATACCCTCAGGTTTGGAAAATTACATAATTTACCCCTATAACCCTATAACTCTCATAATTACACCAAAATACCCTCAGGTTTGAAAAATTACATAATTTACCCCTTTAACCCTACAACTCTCATAATTATACCAAAATACCCTCAGATTTAGAAAATTACATAATTTACCCCCATAATCCTTTAACACTCATAATTACACCAAAGTACCCTCAAATTAAAAAAATTACATAATTTACCCCCATAATCCTATAACACTCATAATTACACCAAAATACCCTCAGATTAAAAAATTACATAATTTATCCCTATAACCCTATAACTCTCGTAATTACACCAAAATACCCTCAAGTTTAAAAAATTACATAATTTACCCCCATAACCCTATAATCTCTCATAATTATACCACAATATCCTCAGGTTTAGAAAATTACATAATTTAACCCCATAACCCTATAACTCTCGTAACTACACCAAAGTACCCTCAGGTTTAGAAAATTACATAATTTACCCCTATAACCCTATAACTCTCATAATTACAACAAAATACCCCCAGGTTTAAAAAATTACATAATTTACCCCCAAAACCCTATAACTCTCATAATTACACCAAAGTACCCTCATGTTTAGAAAATTATATAATTTACCCCTATAACCCTATAACTATCATAATTACACCAAAATACCCTCAGGTTCCTATATTTATATATACATCTCCGCTTTGTTGTCTGTAGTGGGTTGGCCGAGGTTGGGGTTCTCCCAACACTATTTCTCTAGAGTGGCGACAGGCACCGGCCCCTGTCCAGGAGCTACTTCTTGCGACCCCTTTTGGTCCTCTTTTTGATGCCTTACCGAAGCGGGTATCTAGGGCAGCAATTTTGGTGTCAACGCTGGCCTCTCATTGGTGGGACACCACTCATACTTTCCATTGGAGCTGGGGAGAGATGACTATGATCCCCATAAACTTATTTGCTCTGACCGGAATTCCTTCAGGGGGGTCCCTATCCAGATTGCGTCCCCTTACGTTTGACGGCAGATGGTATTGTTGGTGCGCTAGGATGGTTTTCGGAGCGACGGAGTTCTGGTGACACGATACCCCGGGCGGTCTTGGTCACGCGTCTGGCAATAGAGAGAGCCCAATTGGTTGCTTCAGAGTGCCGATGACCCTACAGGAGGCACGCCAATATGCCCGCGTCCTTCTCTTGCTGATGCTTCATGATTTGTTCGAGGCCCGTGGGGGGGACACGGCCCATCTTTGGTGGTTGCCCTATCTTCGAGATTTTAACATCATGTTCGATTATGACTGGGGCGGCTTTATTCTTGCTGGTCTTTATGATGCTATGGACCAGGTTTCTCGTCATTTGGCCCTGAACCTCATGGGCTTCTCATTGCTGTGGGAGGTATAAATTTCTACCCTTTTATCTTTGTTTTAGCTCTTACATTTTATTCGCTGATTGTTGCTAATATTCTTTTGTCTCCTTTCACTTTTCAGAGTTGGTTTGTGGCCTACACCCGTCTGGGTCGTGCCCAGGTGGATCTCCTCGTGGAGAATGAGGATCAGTTCTCCCTTCTCCGCCGGTTAATCGCGGGGAACTACAAAGCTCCTTATGTATATCAGACCCGAGAGACTGGAGTTGCCGTGGTCCATGACCTGTTGGAGGATCGGTTTGAACGAGACCTGTCATGATGGGACCCGTTTGTGGCGGGTTAGTTCTTTAGAGTGAGGGAAGTACTTGTGATGATTGCCCTTGATTCGGATCTCGATTCGGTGGTAGTAGTTCAAACCCTGGTGGTGCGGCTCGTTCAGCTGACAATTCTTCTATTCGAATTCGGGTACCTTGTTGCTCGTTCGTGAGGTTTGCTATATTCTTGCTGACGGTCATAAGTAAACGATGCATCTCGGCTACGGTTGGCTGAACTGCTGACGCCTCGGCTAGGCTCTGCTCCATTTCTTGATTCTCACGTCCATCGATCATTGTGGGTGTGCTTGGTCTTACTAATCTTCCGGTATGATCTTGACCGGCCCAACCTTTCAGACTGTTGTCGTTTTACGGCTGTAGACGAAACCACGTGGCGAAGATGAAGGAAACTATGTTGCAACTCGATTTTTGCCAAAAATAACCACTAAAATAAAATCACCGAGAAAATACTCGGGTTTTAAAAAGGTGGTGTAAAGTAAGCCGTAAGGTGGTACATCCCCTATGGCTGTTTGACAAGTGTTTTAACCGACTCGATCTTATATGCAGTGCATGTGTACGAACGCTTAAGGCTTCAGGCTCCCTCCTTTTTGGCAAGAGCTTGCAATATACCCTAGGGGCGGGTACGTGCAAGAGTCTTTTGATATACTTCCCGAGTACGTGAGTGTTCTCGTCACTCGATATACCTCGGGGGCGTACTTGGCCAAGGAGAGTTGAAGTAAATGCTTTCGGTTTATGTAGGCCTAAGCAAGCCAACTCTCTACTCACTTATAATACTTTAGAGGGTTTAGGATAAATTCACACTCGTAGAACCAATGCATGATTTGTGAAAGTGCGTGCAGAGTTCGAAAGGTTGGGTTTACAAATATTATTATCTTTATTACGTATTTTTTTTTTTGAAAAACTTTTGTTTTTAGAAAAAGGTTTCTTCTCAATCAATTAACATAAAAAGGGAGTAGGGAAAGCAGTAAAAGCAAAGTTTCAATAAATAAACAAAAGTTCACATATACGAGTCTAGTTTTCTAGTGTCCCCAGCGGAGTCGCCACTGTGAGAATCCGCAAATGCGACCCCCAGGTCTCGCTCCCGTTCTTGGGTGTCTGAAACGCCGGAAAGGATTCCGTCGTTCCATTTGCTTCTTTTTGGTTTGATAATTAATATCGTGTGTCCCTCTATCCTATTTCTAGATGTAAAAGGGTTCGTTTAGAGTCGCTAGTATGTTTTACGAGAAAACGAACAAAATAGTTTGTGTAAGAGGAAAGCCTATAGATAAGCCTTTCTTTACACGTTTGTCTACGAAACCAGGATTCTATAGGGTTCGGAAATTATGTTACGGCTTGGGAAAGTGTTAAGCACCCGTTCTGCCCTTTCGGTCTCTAGCGGACTTATATGTTTATTTTATGTTAAAAACTTAGATGCTTTTACTGACAGTCTACTACTTTCCAAGTGAAAAACCCTAATTTTTGGGAAAAACGGGAAAAGGGATGAAAACCTTTGTGTTTCAAGATCCGATATTTTTATTTTTTGAAAGCTGTAAATACAAATGACAAAAGTTTGTATTTTTTTTAGGAGAAGGTTTCCCGTTTCATTTCCTCAGATAACGACGATTTTCTCGGGTTTTAATTTTTTTTGAAAAAGTTCGGATCTTGTATCGGGACTTAATTTAATATGAAATTAGAACTTGAGAGGGGTGTTCTATCAGACATATCACAGTCTATGGAAGAGACAGGATATACCGAGTTTTTTAATTCCTAAGTAAGTTTTACCGGTCCGGGTTTTAAAAATAGAATTTTATCCGGATGATAATGTACTTACTCTTCTGGTTTTTGCAAATGGTTTTATCAAGGTCTTTTGTTTTGAAAACAGTAGACTATTTATACCTTGGCAATAAGTTTATTCAAATAAAACGTGGACAGAACGACGGAAGTAAAATAAGTACACATATATCTAATTTTAAATACTAGAAGGGACTTTCTTTACCTTCCCGACGAGAATAATAATAATAAGAAAGAAAATATAATATGGCAGAAAGATCTCTGGCGATAATGATCTTTTCTTTCTTTAGATATTTTCGAGAATTTGATTCCAGAAGTGGGACACGTCGAGTGTTGGGAATAGATTCGCAAATTCTTCAGAAATAAGATGATAATAGAAAATACTTGATAAAAGAACAGAAAATCAGATTTAAAGCTTAGAATTCTTAGATCCCAAGTTACTGCCCCTGAACCCTTAGGGGTGCTGGCCTATTTATAGTGGTGGGGAGTGATTGTCACGCGACATTTCCCTAGAAAGGGCAAGTGTCGCGCGACATGTTGAGTAATGTCGCGCGACAAATGGCTGAAGTGATATTTCTGACAGACTTATGTGTCAGAGAGTGAATGGTCTGGTGTCAGGGGGTTTTGTGGTGCGACATAAGAGATATTGTCGCGCGACATAGTAATTTGTCGTGCGACAATCCCCCTTAAAAATAAGTTTGTTTGGCCAATAAACCCTTTCGGGGCAGTTTCGTGTGCTCGGGTGGGTTTCGGACTCCAAAAACTGTACTTCTCGAAGGTCGTTAGGGTTCTTGCGGGGGTCACGGATCGGGGTGTCTACAACATGTTCTACTACGGGCAGCAACGCGACCACCATGGCCGGGCCCATATGTAGTGTTCGATCACAGTTAGGCCTGGCAACGGGTCGTGTACGAGTCGGTTTCGTGTCGGGTGAAAAGTGCCTCCACCCGTACACGACCCGTTTAATAAACGGGTGAAAAATTCAAATTCATACACGACCCGATTCGTTTAACCCGTTTAAGATAAACGGTTCGATTCGGGTCGTATACGAATAACATTTATTGACCCGTTAATAATTTAATTAAGTAATTTATATATATATTCAAATTATATTCGGATTACACGGGTTACAAACGGGTTTAGACGACTCGAAACCGACTCGTATATATTCTTACCGGGTTAGACGGGTTTTATTCGGGTCTCGCGAATGTACACGAAATCGACTCGTTTAATAAACGGGTTTGACGGGTCAACCCGATTATGACCCGCACCCGTTAAGGATTCACCCAAACCCGGTAAATTCGTGTCGATTTCGTGTCGTGTTATCGTATCGTGTTATAAATTGCCGGGCCTAATCACAGTAGGAAGCACACTCGTCAAGTAAAGTTTTTGATTTCTTAATTATATATCGTATATTTTAATTTTGGCTTGTAATTAAACTCTTTGTACATTTCAATTTTGGCATGTAATATTATACTTTGTACATTTCAATTTTAGCATGTTTTGTGTGTATGAATGAATTGGTATCAAGTTTATATTACGTGATGATTTGTAGAAAGGTTTTTGTGTGAATGAATTGGTATCAAATTTATAATGCATGTTGATTTATAGAAAAGTGCAGGTGTGGTTGCACAATAATACAACCTATTATGAAACAGGTCTGGAACCTCTTAGGAGACATACAAATGAATGTATGTCGCCTAAGTGGTGGTATTTTACCGATAACTAAACAGACTTAGGCGACATACATGCATTTTTATGTCTCTTAAGACACCACTTAAGCGACATAAGAAATAGAGTATGTCTCCTAAGTGTTACACTTACGAGACATACTCTACTGCTTATGTCTCCTAAGTAACCACTTAAGAGACATACTCTACTGCTTATGTCTCCTAAGTTAATCACTTACGATACATACTTTATTACTTATGTCTCTTAAGTCAATCACTTAGGAGATATACTCTATTGCTTATGTCTCTTAAGTCAATAACTTACGCGACATACTATATTTGTATGTCGCCTAAAATCTTGGGCGAGACCACTTAACTGACACCACTTAGGCGACATACATAAGCTCTTAGGAGACATAATTTATATGTCTCCTAAGTGTCTGTTTTAGGTAGTATAGCTGTATAAGGCTCCTTTAACTTTTTTTTGTTTAGTAAATTTTGTTGTATAAGTTTTGTTCATTTTTTTAGTTTAGTCCTTATATATTGCTTTATTTCTTGTCTTCTTAGAAAGACTTCTTTGTGAGCCTCCATCTATATTTTTATTTATGAGCGCACTTTTCCCTGGGCATCCAAGTTAGACGTATTTATTAAATATATATATATTCAACTTCAACTTGCTTTGATGGAGTTATTTAACTTCAAAATATAATTAATGTTGTATATAATAATATCAAGTCGACTTTTAAGAATTGTAGTTAGTATTTCAATTGTGTAGGTGTTTACACTGTACAATAAAGGACTTACAAAAGCAGTTACATAAGAAAAAGAATAATGTAAGACAAGCTCTGAAATAAGATTGTATGAGGGTATAATATGAGATTTCTCAATTATAAATGACCGTCTCTGAATGATAGTCTAATTTTTTTTTTATCTTTTTTGGGGACATAGTCACTCAACAAATATCAGAAATTTGACATAGAGGACAATTAGTTGTATTCATGACTATTAATTAAGCTAAAATTAATGTGTCTATTTATTGAAAGCACTATCCTTTTAAGTTTGTAGTTATTAACTACAATTTTTTTTTTTGGTACAAGTAGTTATTACTTTCTAATAGTGTTTTAAAAGGTGACCTAGGCGATGCCTCTCCACCGGAAATAAGGGTTAGGCGTTGGATTAGGCAAGGTTAGGCTGGGCCAGGTGGAGTTAAGAGGCTCCTAGCGCCTTGGTTTTCTTTTCTTTTTTTTTTTAAAAAAATAAAAATCAAATTTGGACTAAAACGTCGTCGTTTTACATGGGTTGTGAGTTTTTTTTAAAATAAAAATGAAAATGAAAAACTAAATGTATAGAACTCCAAGTTGTCTAACACCCTAATTAACAGCAACCACACAATTGTTCTTATCTTTGATTTTTTTTATACAATTAGGGCTTGATTCTTCTCTTTGTTTTTTTTTCTTTACAATTCTTAATTAATAGAGGCTTGAACTTTGACTTTCATAATTTGATAGTATATTTGTTAATTGAACATTTGAACTTCTTTATGTTTATTTGAGTATTATATTTGATATGACGATTTTTTAGTGTTTTATTTTGTATATATAATTTTAAATATATTTAACAAAAAAAAAAAACGCTTGGCGCTTAGCTACCTAGGCCCCGATTAGGCGGTCTAGGCATTAGGTTGCCGCTCTAACTCTGCCTAGCACTTTTTAGAACTTTGTTTTCTAATGCATTCATTTTGATTCAAATTTAAATTTTTTAGCTTGATGATTTCATTGTATATGCTGCTTATGATAATGGAAGATGCATGATAATTTCTTAGATTGGTAATTATACCTCATGGGGAAGCAGTAAAATTTTTGACATGGAAAATAAGACTTTGAAGCAAAGCTAGCCTAGCCCTAGAGAAAAGCTAAGTTTGTTTCATAAATATTATATTTATGTATCTAAATACTTGCTAGAGAAAGACAGTATACATAAGGACCGTCAATTTTGAAAAAAAAAAATAGTACATTGCAACCAAATTTTTTATTTTATTTTATTTATAATAGAGATCAGATCCTAAAAGTCTCGATACAAAATTAAGACATTGTTGATGGTTAATGTTATTATTGCATGACTCTGGCAAATCATATTTTGATTGATTTTTTTCTTTATTGAAACTTATTATAACACGTGGCCACTGCAAGAGATTATTCGGACCGCCCTAAGGTGTGAGAGGCCCAATATGAAATTTTAATTTGGGAATTTTAGGCGCACATATTTTTATTAAATTAATCTATAAATTAATTGTACGTGGACTGCTTTATATTTAATTTGATAAGAATGATTAACAAGAATGATAATTGACCTAGTTGTTAAGGGCATGTTTAACTTTCTAACAATCTTTTTTGAAAAACAAAATTGCAAAGGTAAATTTGAAAGTCAGAAGTAAGATGGAAGCAAGGTATTTTTTATTTAGGTTGGGGTGGAAATTGAGGAGATCCAACCTAAATCAAATTTAAAATTTTGATTACGGTTCAGTTTGGGTTTGAGTTTGGTTTTAATTTCTGGATCATATAGATCCAGACCTAAACCAAACTTTTTGGTCCAATTTTAGTTCGGGTTTATGTGATTTTCAGTTTGTTTGTTTTGTTTTGCTTTGTTTATGTTTTTTTTTTTTTTTTTGTTAAGGTATTACCAAATTGCTTGGGTCCTGCCTAGGTAAGGCCCATGGAAATTGCTTGGGTCTCCTAGACTCAGGGTGGGTTCCATAGATTATATTACCTACTTTGCTTATTTTATTTTCTTTTTTCTTTTTTTTTTGGACAAATTAATGGTTTTATTTTGTGGCACATATTTAATGTTCAAAATATCACTAAAAATGAATATTCTAACCGTTGATCAATGCGGTTAAAATTTGTATAGCAAATTAGTATATGGCCCAAAATTTTCACTAGTTGTATACTTGGACCCACATGATTTGTGTAATTAGTGAACAGCCTATATTTTTGTGTTTGGCCCAAATAACTTAATTATTTTAATTCAAAATTTTTATTACTATATCATTTTAAATGACATGTTTGTCATTTCTTGGTTGTTAGGGTTGAATCTATTTGGTTGTTACAACATGTGAATCATCTATCTTAAATTTAAACCGTCATTTATCTTTCTAACCACTTTTAGAAGCCATATCCATTCACTTAACTGTTTATGTCGTCTTCCATATTAATTAGTTAGGAACAAATATATTACCTTATGCAGTTTGTTTTTCTCTGTTCTATACGTCTGCTTTTTCTCATCCTGTTAACTTGGTGCTTGATTATTGTAGCCTGTCTAATTATATGACCCAGGAATTTAGCTCTTTGTAATCTTCCGTTTGCAAATTATTCAACTTATATGACTAAAGGTAATGTAGCCTTTATTTTTAACCCTTTTCAAAATTATTGTGTAATTTTGTATTTTGTTGTCATTCGTTATTAGCATATCATTGAATTTTTTATATTTTTCTAGTTGTGTATATCTAGTGTGAAAACTATCATGTTATTTTATTTTTGTTTCCTGCATTAGACTTCTTAATATGACTCTTTCAGCATTAGATTTCGTAATATGATTACCTCAACATTAGATTTTTCAGTAATATTTATATTCATATTATGACTACATAGTAATATTTTTCCCAAATTATGATTACAAGAATTTTGAAATTCAAATAAGGGAAACATTGAAAAAATAATAAAATAAATAAATAAATAAAATCATTGCTATTCAATAATTTGGGAAAACAACTAATTACAAAAAAAAACAAGTGGGTTAAATGCAAAACAATTCAAAAATGCTAGGCTAAATACAAAAAGGCCCAAATTTGTATCCTCTTCAAAAGGATACAAGTTAAAGTGAGACTATTTTCTTGAACGTAAGAAGCATGACACATCTTTCAATCCTAAGCAATCAAATTAAAGATTTAATTTCATTGCCTTACTATGATATGTACATACTAGGGGTGACTCGTGCTGATGACATTATAGCATAATTCATGTAATTATTGATTATTCCCTATTGAGACATCAAATCGGTAATTGGACTACAACTACTATAACTGGTATTCGTGGCGCTATTTTTGTTATAAAATCAAAAATCACCTTTTGTAGGTTATAGGACGAAAGGAGTAAGCATATTGTTTAATCATGAAAACATAAACATAAAAGATATAGTAAACCAACAATAAGTATATATAGCTTGTTCTATTTGTCTGCGGGAGAGAATAGTACGATGTAATAAATTTAGGGCGGCCCTAATTATACACACCAAAATACTATTTAATAATTCAAAATTGGCTCAATCTGTGCACATTACTTTGGTACAATAAGGCCGAGCTAGTATATATTTTTTTTCCTCAATAATAGCTCGGTCTATTCATACTTGGCCCTATTGCGCCGAGTAAATGAGATAAAGTGTTATCAAATAAAGTGGTGTATAATTAGCAATGCTCTAAATTTAACATCCCTTGTTACTTCTCAACTTCTTTCTACACGCTTTGACATTTTTTTTTTGGAAAATTAGTCACAGGTCCAGTATTTTTTGAACCAATCTACTCAAGGACAAGAAGTTTTGAGCTATTGTTTAAGATCCGATCTTTTGGAATTAGGACGATTTTATGCCTAAAGGACATTTTATTTTTTGATATTTTTAATTATAATTATATTATTATTTTCATGTACTTTGTCAATGTTACCCTTCTTATATATTATTTAATATTTCATATTTTCAACATATAAATATTAAGAAGAAAGTAAAAGTAATAATGCTAATGCATTAATTGATAATTGCTACTAACTAATTAATATTTCTAATAAATTAATAAATATATGAATTGCAAGCATTATCCCCCATCCCCATCCCCATCATTAATAATAAGAAATAATGCTATTCATTGACTCCCCCATCCTTATCATTACCCGTTCCTTTATCCCAATCATAAATGTTCCTATATTCAAGAAAAGATGGAGCTACACATCCAACTAAGCTACATCTCATCAGAATCCATACTAATCCTCCTTGTACTTGTAGCCATCATTGCCTACTGCGTTTCTTATATCTTATCAATCCTTTTCAACTTCCTGCAATCGGTCGGCATCTCTCATCTCGATTCCAATTAGATCGACGGAACACAAATCTAAAGTAATTGCGTATTTTGTGTGGGTTTTAGGGCAACTTTTTAGGTTTTAGAGAGTTGGACATGGTGGAGGAGGATTTGAGGGGTTTGTGGGTAATGAATTTTAGAAGCTCCAAAGAGATGAATTTTATGACATTCAAGGTATAAAAAGATTGAATGTTTTTCACCTTTTCCTTGTTTTGATTTAATTTCCTAAGAAAATTTATAATTTTAATTTTTCATCTGTGTAAATATCTTTTCATTTATAATGTCTGATATAATTTTCACCTTAGAGGAAAAATGCATGTTTGATTTATAATATCTATTGATTTTGTAATGTCTATATGTGTTTGATATAATGCATGTTATTTGTTGTATAAAATGTCTGCTATGCCTGTTCTTTATTGTATAAAATGTCTGTTATAATGTCTATATGCCTGTTCTTTGTTGTATAAAATGTCTGCGATGCCTATTCTTCGTTTATATGCCTGCTGCTTCTTTATGTATTTAATTTTGAATTTTTGATGGATTAACTTGCTGTTGTTTGAATATTTTTGAATGGGTTGACTTATCTTATGCATTTAATGTTTGTCGTGATCATAGATAATTTGAATTTTAGTTTCCGTTTTTTAAGTGTTTGAATTTATTATAGCTAGATGCTTCTTCATGTATTTAATTTTGAATTTTTGATGGATTAACTTGTTCTTGTTTGAATATTTTTGAATGGGTTGACTTATCCTATGCATTAAATGTTTGTCGTGATTATAGATAATTTGAATTTTAGTTTCCGTTTTTTAAGTGTTTGATTTTATTATAGCTAGATGGCATAATTGGATTAACTTGTTATTGTTTGAATATTTTTGAATGGGTTGACTTATCATATGCATTTAATGTTTGTTGTAATTATAGATAATTTGAATTTTAGTTTCCGTTTTTTAAGTGTTTGAATTTGTTATAGCTAGAGGGCATAAATGGTATTCATCCTATATTTTTATCTAATTTATTTTGTTATATAATTTAAAAAAGTTTTGTCCTAAAATCAAAATGTCGTCCTTTGATAAAAGTTTTGGCCTTCAAACAATTGGCCAAAAATATGCGTCCTTGAGTAGATAGAGAAAGGAACTATTGGCCTTATAACTAAAAGCCCCTTTTTTTTTCTTGAGAATTGATCATTCAAATATGTTTTCAGACTTTTACTTGGAAAATGATATTCTTATCAGTTTTATTCAATGAATAATCATACTAAGTGTGCTTATGAATTATAGTTCCGAAAATATACAACCAACCAATGTATCCGGTAGACGAATTTGGTAAGTGTAGCATTGCTCTTTTGACTTTTATGTTATTTGTAACAATGACATCCCAGCACGTGAAATCAAGGCTCCATTTGATAACTAGTTGGAAAATGAGAGAAAAAATAATTAATTTGTGTGATAAGTTGAAAATGAGTTGAGTGAAGAAGTGAAATGTTCTCTTACTTTCTTGCTTTTACTATGAATTATAATTCGTTGAGAAATGATGCAAGAAAAAAATTGAAAAAAATAAAAATAACAATAGATAGAAAACATCTACTCATAAAACTAATCACGAGACCGAGAGAGCATGTCATTAAATTAATCATCTCATCTCATAACTTTTCCTAAAAGAAATTGTTTTTCTAATCATTTCCTATTTACGTTATCAAATGGGGCCTAATTTATTTAGGATTAACTACATTTTAATACATTGTATTGGTACTGAAATTTCATTCGATACAATATACTTTTTTGTTCAAATATAATATTTCAATTTAGTACAATATGGGGGTTATTTCCATGCAAATTTATATACTAGATCGAAACCAAACAGGAAGTATATTGCTATATTTGAAAAAAAAAAGTATATTGTATTAAATGGAATTTCGGTGTCAATACAATATACTAAAATGTAGTTAATCCTTTATTTATTTTTGGATAATGCAATAATTTTCCTCATATCCAAATTTCATTTAGCCTTACCATCTGTTCAACTTTCATGAGGAAAATTAAAAATTTTATCCTGCGCCAATAAGATTTATTTCCTTATATCAGGTGATTTTGGAATTTTCTTTACCACGTCTTTTAAAATGATAATAATATGTGTATTAATTGTATTGAAAGAAAGAATTCAAACCGTCCTCTTATTTTTTTGACATGAAATTTTCCTATTCCTCCTCTTTGACCCCACATTCTATCAATAAAATTGATAATAATAACAAATTATTCATCAATATATAAACATTCATATTTACATCCACATAAATTTATTCATTAGCATATATATATATGAGAGAGAGAGAGAGAGAGAGAGAGAGAGAGAGAGATAGAGAGAGGGAGAATTGGAAATTCTGTCTTTTTAGCCCCTTTAATAATCTTCTAGCTCCACTTTGGATTCATTTCTAGGTCATAAAGGCAGCTGGCCAATTACAGACTCCTTTGCTTGACATGGAACTGAAATTGATAAAGTGGAGGAATTCTAATTAGACAAAGAGTGTTTAACAATGTTTTGGACTTTACTAACTCTATTTTATTTTTAAACAGTGATCGGGCTTTAAGTTTTTCATCTTGTAAATATATGAGTGTATTCTCGGGTTTTTGATAACTAAAATACAAGTGATATAACGGTCAAACCATTCAATGGATTGAAAGCATCCAGTACATAGAATCCATTAAAACAACTTTGGAGGCCAATGTCAATTTTAGTATAATTAATGGGGATTAAAGGCCGAATAACCCTCATGTTAAGGATAATTTTGTAAATTAGTTGTGGTATGAAATGAAAGAAAGGGAGGCCTTATCAGGCTCCTAAATCCGGGCTTCAAATTCTATTTCAAAGTGGCCTGAACCCATTATGGCAAAAAATTGTAGCACGGGAGCAAGGAAAAAGTCCACTGTCCAATAAAATGAACTTCCTGTGTTGTTGTTCTCATGCAAAGCAATAATTACTTTTATGGGAAGTTATGAGATGAGATGAGTAATTTAATGACATGCTCTCTATCTAGTGATTATTTTTATGAATAGGTGTTCTCAATCTTTCATTATTCTCTTTTTTTTTTTTCCAATTTTTGTCTTGCATCACTTTTCAATGAGTTTTAATTCATAATAAAAGCAAGAAAGTAAGAGAACATTTCACTACTTTACTTAACTTATTTTTAACTTCTCACACAAATTAATGCGTTTTTCTCTCATTTTTTAACCTATTATCAAGCGAAGCCTTGATTTCCCGTGCGGGAATGTCATTGTTACAAATATCATAAAAGTCAAAGGAGCAATGCTACACTTATGAAATTCATCTATCGGATGCATGCATTGGTTTGTTATACATTTTCAGAATGTATAATTCATTAATGCACTTGGTATAATTATCCCCTGAATGATACCGATTTTAGCATTGGAAACTTAGGGTTCTTCAACTTTTTGTTTAAAGTTGAATGCAGGAATGAGGGACTGAAGGTGTTTAATTTAGGTAAACATAAAAACGCCAACATAGGTCACAATTTTACCTATAAAATTGCTAAAGTTATCAGCATTTTTAACTTAAAAAAAGGCCACATATTTTAGCATTTTTAATTGGCCTAGATTTGTGCACCTTTAAAAACCTCATCTTTTTTTCTTTTTTTTTTCTTTTTTTTTCTGTTTTTTAGTTCCTCTATTTCCCCATTTAAATTGAAAACAATCCTAATTTCTTAATTAAGTTTGAAAAGAAGCATAGATAAAAAAAAATGTCGTGAGAAATTAATTATTTGTGTGGCAGTTAGGTAAAAATGGGATTATTCCTTTTTGTCCTTTTCTTTTGGATCTTGCTTTTGTCCTTTAGAACTGTCATAATTTAAAAAAATATTTTTTTTCTTTTATTGCTAAGTGAGAGAGTTGAACTTGGGTGGGTTGAAATCTAGATGAATGAGTTGGGTTAGTAGTAGGCTAAATTGGAAAAGTTGAATTATTTTATATATAACTAATGAATGTTAAAAAAAATTGGGCCGAAGGCGTCAACCCTGAGTTTGCCCATTGATTGTGAATCACATAATATACCCTCACAGAATCATATTTCAGAACTTGTCTTACATTATTCTTCTTCTTCTATAATTTTTTTTGTCTTTTGTTGAACACCCATACAATTGAGATACTACATTTCTTAGAAGTGGACTTGATATTATTATATTAAAAAAAATGGGCTTATAGCTACCAAAAAAATAATTTAGGGATAGCAAAGTAGCTCAACTAGACAAAATTTTAATCCACTCTGATTGGAATGGTGCAAGTGTTTTTAAACTGGGTCAGGTTTTCCAAAGTGAAAGTCTCAAATAATGTTGGGTCGGGTTTGGGTTAGGTAATATAAATCTCATTAACCCACTCCGATCTGAATATATTGTTTTTTCTTTTTAATATCCTATTGCACTTGGGTGCACAGGTTGATGTAGGTTGGGACGGGTTCGGGTTTAATTGCACAAACAAGCAAGCAGGACGGGCTCGGGTTTTCAAATGAAAAATCCATCCTTGATTGGTCGAGTTCAGTTCAGACATATATAGGCCCAAACTCACCCCAAATCCGTAGTCATCTACCAGCGTCCAACAAATTGGACCTAGCTAGTAGGTTGATTGCTGAGGGATTAGAGCATAACAAGGAGTTGATAGTGGACTAGTTGCTATTGTACCAAGAAATGGATCCCAATTGGACCCACAAAATTTGCAAAGTAGCAAGGATTGTTTGAATAGAATTCAGGCCCAAAGAGGAGTCCAACCCATTGTTTGAAAAATAAAATAGAGCTAGCACAGCCCAAGACATTAAGAATTCCACCTATCAATTGCATTTCCTGTGTCGAGCAATAAAAAAGTTTATGTATATTCAATTAGAATTTTAAATATTTTTTAAAATTTTATAGTATTTAATTAGAATTTTAAAAAGTTTTTTAAAATCTTGTGGTATTCAATTAGGATTAAAAATAATGTTTTAAAATCTTATGATATTTAAAACTCAATAAACTTTGAAGGATTTTATAAATTGATAGATTTTGATGAATTTGAGAGTATTTTTATAAATGATAAATCCACTAATAAATCTTCTCTTATTGTAGAAGATTTCATATGAATTTCTCTTCTATCTTTCTCCAAAACTCTAGGTGTTATTTTTTCTTTATCTCTATAATCTTATTAAACTATTCCACTCAATTCTTCTTCTGTCATTTCTTTTGTCTTTTATTGAACACCCATACAATTGAGATACTACAATTCTTAGAAGTGGACTTGATATTATTATATACATTATATTTCGAAGGTAAATAACTCCATCAAAGCAAGTTGAAGTTGAATATATATATATTTATTTAATAAATACTTCTAACTCAGATGTCTAAGGAAGAGTGCACCCATAAAATACAAATATAGATGGAGGCTTACAAAGAAGTCTTTCCAAGAAGAGAAGAAACAAAGTAATAAGAAGTAAATTATAAAAATGTACAAAGCTTATACAACAAAATTGACTAAACAAAAAAATAAATAAAAAAATAGAAGAGCTAAAAGAGCCTTATAGAATGACCTCGTAACAAAGAATATAAAAAAGGAACACCTATAAAATCTCAGCATTCAAAAGTTGCTTAAGCATCCTCTTTAATCTATCTCATAAAATTAGATTGGCATCGAAATAAAGGAACAAAATTGATGAATGACCTTAAGTTAAGCCTTTGCTTTTTGTACCAATTCCTAATTTCCAAGTACAACACTTGGAGCCGTACCAACCCCCCACCTCCACCTCCACCTCCACCTTTTTTTTTCTTTTCCACCTTTTAACTTTTGTAGAATGAAAATCAATTCCACACATGGTGGGCTAATGCATAGTCTAGATTGAGTTTTTTTAATCAAATTATAGTTCAAATGGGGCCCAAAATCTTCATAAAGGGCTCATACAAGATATTGGGCCAAAACATTTCTTCATCAAAATCATCCAAAAAATTCACATAATAAAAAATGTAACTTCAAAGTTAAATATCTCTCAAAATAAAAAAATTCCCGTGATAAAAAAGAAGGGTTCAAATCCTTTGTCAAAGTGAGCTGAGCCCCATTATGGCAAGAAAAAGTAGCATGGGAGTAAAGAAAAAGTCTATTGCCCATTAAAATTTTATGGGAGTCAAAGAACTTAGTTTTAGAAAATATGGGAAACAAAAAAAAAGGGCTTAGAGCTAACAAAGAAATGACTTAGCCCAACCTGACAAAATTTAAACCCACTTTGATTGGAATGGGGCGCCTGTTTTTAAACTGGGTCAGGTTTTTCAAAGTGAAATTCGCAAATAATATTGGGTTGGGTTTGGTTAGGTAATATAAATCTCTTGCACCCACTCCAATCTGAGTATAATTTTTTTTAATACCCTTATAATCCCTATAATTGCACTTGGGTGCGCGGGTTGATGTAGGTTGAGATGGGTTTGGGTTCAATTGCACTAGCAAGCAGGAAGGGCTCGGGTTTTCAAATGAAAAACCCATCCTTGGTTGGTTGAGTTTGGTTCAGACATATATAGGGTTAACTCCATCAAAGTAGAGTGTAAAAAGACCAAAAATCCCAACTAAATGAACCAATAATTTTATAACACATGAAAATACTATGCTTTTGCTAAAAAATAATAAAAATTATATAAAAAAATAAATGGAGTTCGAACCCATCTTAGTATCTTGCCTAATTTTCATCTTCTTCGTTATCTATCACAAAAACCTAACCCTAATTACAACGAGCACACCACCTCGACACTCTCTCTCTCTCTCTCACTACTTCTTCTCCTCGCCCCCACTCTCAAAACAATTTTTGCGGCATGAACTTACTTGTGCAGATTTGATAATTAAAGTCAAGAGGATTAAGTCTTTTTGGGTTAATTTTCAAGGAAGATTGCTAGATTCAGGAATTATAGTGAAATAAGAAAGAAAATAAGGATGGAAATATGTAGCAAGAAATTCTTAACTCTGGTCTGCCGAAATGGTAGCTTGCCAGAGATGGCAACTACAAAGGCAATAAGTAAGTTGAGATTTAGTGTTATTTTGTGGCTTTGGGAAAAAGGAAAGAAGATGAGGCTACATATATGTCCATATATACAAAACACATACAAAAAACCCTCGATTGTTACTTGTTGGATTGCTTCTACGTACCACTTACATTGCTACTTGATTGGTACTTTTTTTGCAACCATATATATTAATATTTGTTTGTGTAACTTAATATGTCTCCTATACTTAAAGTGAATTTTGTTAACACTTGTGTGTCTAAATCATTATGTTTTGTATGTTAATTGTTCTCACATTAGTAGACATTTTGACGTACAAAGTAATATGTGTGGAATGTTCGTTCAACCTATCATTTTTTGCACGAAAGTTATTATGCCTCTTATACTATTCATGATGTATTATCTCTACATTCAAACTGATAACATCTTAACATGCATGTCTAAAATTTATTTTTATAGTGAACAATTAATTTTTGGGGTTAAGTTTGGTAATGTGCATTAATTTTTGTTTATAATTTGACATTTTTAAATTTAAAGTTTTGAATTTGACTTTAAGTTAAATTATAAATGTTATCCATTACAAGATTTTAAATTTTGAATTTATTTTTACTGGTTTGAGTTTTATCTTTTAAATTTGAATTATGATTATGCTATACATATTTACCAGATTTTAGGCATTTGAATTTATGTTAGAATTAAATTTGGGTAAAGGGCACTATGGAATTTTTGGATTTTGTTTATATTTTTCTTATTTATTAATTGTAATTTTTATAACTGTCCTTCTAACTAAAATCGGTCCTTTTGCAAAAAGTTCGTCCTTCAAACATTTGACCTAAAAGATGTCTTGAGTAGATAGAGAATTTTATTTTTGTCCTTTAAACCAAAAATCCCATTTGCTATCATATAGAGTGGTCTGCTTTCCCCTCTCCAATCTATACTATACATGATGGGTTTACCCATAGTTACGATATTCTAAACAACCCACGAATGAAAAATCTCAATAAAATCATGCAAAATGAATGTTAGCTCCATAATAATCTCTAAGTCCAACTTAAGTAATTATACATGGACTCAATATTGATACTGGAAAATGATCTCAAATATTGTGACAATAATGTATTAACTAGTACGTAAAATCCACAATCATTAACCAATAAATTAATGTTAAGTAATAACTTTAGGTGGGTGCTATTGACACATACCAAAATACTCACTAATACTCTGTCATATTTACTCTGCCCTTAAGGACTGAGTATATGTATACATACTCTGTGCTTAGAGACCGAACCATTTTTGGGTAAAAAAATTATACTGGCTCGGCCACTAATAACCGAGTATGTGTACATATACTATGTCTTTAAGGGCCAAGCCAATGTGCAGATACTTGATCCTTAGGGGCCGAACTAATTTGTAGCGTTAGAGAGTGTTTAAGTGTGTGTTAATAGTAGCTCCCTAACTTTATAATGACACAGTTAGATAACATATTTTAAAGAATAGTCGAGAAAATTAGGTTCGGTTCTTGACTGTGCTCTAACATTTTTGAATATGCATAGAGCCTAGAATCAGATAGGAATAGCTATCAAAGTGAAGGGCCCAAATTTGTCTCGATCATAGTTGCCAATGGGCCGCAGATTTATATAAGTAGCCCACACATTAGAATTAAAAGTTCAGTTGTCTAACTCATCAATAAAACTACTCTCTCCTACAACAATTCAACGTGAATAAAGAGAATCCCATGTATATGTTTTAACACTCCTAATAAAATTCATATAATTTGAAATATTTTTTATTTAATTGCAATGAATTTAAAGTTTTGAATTTGACTTTAGGTTAAATTATAAATGTTACTCATTACAAGATTTAAAATTTAAAATTTTGAAAATATTTTTTTATTGTTTTGAGTTTTATCTTTTAAATTTGATTTATGATTATGCTATAGATATTTACCAGATTTTAGGTATTTGAATTTATGTTATAATTAAATTCGGGTAAAGGGCACTATTTTTATAATTGTCTTTCTAACTAAAATCGATCATTTTGCAAAAAGTTCGTCCTTCAAACATTTAACCTAAAAGATGTATCCTTGAACCAAAAGCCCCATTTGGTATCATATAGAGTGTTCTTCTGCTTTTGTCTCTCCAATCTATACTATACATTCTAGGGTTTACTTGTGGCTATGATATTCTAAGCAACCCATGAATGAAAAATCTCAATAAAATCATGCAAAATGAAATCCTAGCTCAAAAATCTCCAAGCCCAACTTAAGTAATTATATATGGACTGATATTTGTGCCGAAAAATGGACTCAATTATTGTGATAATTATGCATTAATTAGTAGGTGAAATCCATAATCATTGAACAATAACTGATGTTAAGTAATAATTTATGATGACATATTTTAAAGACATAAAACATTTTTTAGATATGGTTTATGAGAAATAGACAGGAGTGACCTTGAAGTTGCGATGAGTAGAAATATGTACAAGGCCTAAAATCAGATAGGAATTGCTATTAAAGTGAAGCGCCCAAATCTGTCTCGGTCTTATTGCCAATTACGCCAATTTTTTTTTTAGAAGCCTATACATTAGAATTGAAAGTTCAGCTGTCTATTTCATCAATAAAACTACTCTCTCCTACAACAATTCAACGTGAATAAAGAGAACCCCAAATATATGTTTTTACACACTCCTAATAAAATTCTTTCTAATACCTTATTACTTGTCTCTACATTATCTATATATATATACTGGTGTGTCTCTGTTTCCTAGATATTATTACAACCCGATTACGAATTTAATTATTTTGTTTTAGTTGTCTAATATTCATTTCTTTTTTTATATTTATAAAATGATATAGATAAATGTATACACATATAAGGTATGACTATTAGAACATTAATATGATCTTTAGTTATAATTTTTTTAATATATTTTTAGGGCGCTTTATGTACATTTGTGATGAATTTTAGAGTAATAGAATAATTGACCCTATATTAAAATGAGTTCATTTTAAGATAACACATCGAGCCTTTGAAATTGAAATTGTAGAATCGACCTTGGAGATAGATATTGTTGGTGCATGTAACTAACAAATATACCATATAACCTAAGACATGGGAAAGATAAGTTGAGCCGACAGCTGTCCTCAGACCAAGTACTTAAGAAGATAGTTAAGGACTGCATCATTACAAACTTTCGTTCCAAGGAGGTAATCCTATAGCCCTGACAGAGTTATGTATCATCATGTGTTTCTCTAGAAGTACATAAGGTTAAATCATCTTAATTGCTCGTTTTCTTTCTTCTAAAACTATTGTTTCCGTCAAACAACATTAATGAGTTGCATTTATCTAAAGAGATGTGGCCTGGTGGTAAGGGACGTTCTTCTCATTCCATACTTAGATTCGAGCCATTTCATAAGCACTTAGTGGGTGTTAAACTTAGGCACTGCCAGTGACAGAGTCATAAGTTTTACCCGAGTGAGGCATTGTTATATGCATATAAAACATACAAATAAGTAAAAAAATGTACTAAATACCTTTATAGATTAATGCTATACTATTCGAGGTGAATTTGGGTTATTAAAAATAAAATTCACAGTACAATGTCAGGTAGAAGCGGTTTATAAGCAAATCGAATTCGGGTTTAGCCAAATTACGCCGTACATGACCCCCTGTCATCCCTATCCTACCCTATCATATCCTATTGTGCATATTCAACATCAAATGATCCAAAGCACCTAGTATTGATTGTTAATATAATGTTAGTATTATTCCTCACTCTATATGATTCTCTTTAACTTCTTGCTTCGATTTAATTGGGGCATACGCTTTCTCAACTTTATACTTAAGGGAATGTTTCATCAAAAGTTAGAATGTAATTGAAAATACTACTAATTTTTTATGAAAAGTTGAAAGAGAGTTGAGTAATTTAGTGTAATGTTCTCCATATTTTTCTTATTTTTAATGGTAATTTTCTAATCTCTTCTAAATCTTATTAAAATGGACCCTGGTCCATGGAAATTCAATGAAGCTTCTTTTGGAATAAGACCTTCATCGAATTTATTTAAGAAACTTACTTGACTCTCTCTAGGGCTTAGGTTAGTTGTGCTGGTCTTATTTTCCATGCCAAAATTTTTATTGCTGGTGACTGCTTCTCCATGAGGCATAATTATCAATCTATGAAATTATCATGCATCTTCCATCATCATAAGCAGTACTAGATACATTGATATCATCAAGCTAAAATTTTAAATTTGAATCAAAATGAATGTATTAGAAAGTAATAACTACTTGTACCAAAAAACAAAAAGGTAACACATTGAAACCTTCAGGCTAAAATTTTAATTTTTAATCAAAATGAATGCATTGGAAAGGGATAACTACCTGTTAAAAAAAAAAGGTAAGTACTAATAACGATCTTAAAAATTTAGTACTTTTAATAAAAAAAAATATAAATTTTAGCCTAATTAATGGTCATAAATACAACTTATATATCTTCTATGCTACATCTCTAATATTTGGTACAGTGATTATTTCCTCCCAAAAAAATTAGACTATCATTCTGAGGCAGTCATTCATAATTGCGAATCACACACACACACCCCACAAACACACACACACACACACACACATATATATATATAAATACCTCTAACTCGGATGCCTAAAGGTATTCTCAAAAAATAAAAATATAGATGGAGCCATGGAGGCTTACAAAGAAGTCTTTCCAAGAAGACAATAAACAAAGCAATAAGGACTAAACTAAAAAAATGAACAAATCTTATACAACAAAATTCACTGAAAAACAGAAGCTAAAAGATCTTTATAGAACGACCTCGTTAATTAAAAAAAAAATTCCTAAAAAATCGGAGTGTTGAAAAGTTGCCTAAGCATCCTCTTGACTTCATCTCCAAAAATTAGATTGGCATCGAAATGAAGGAACAATTGATGAATGTCCTTAAGGTAAGTCTTTGCTTTTTGTACCAATTCCTAGTACAACACTCGAAACCCCTTTTTAATATATATATATATATATATATATATAGAGAATGAAAACAATTCCACACATTGTGGACCAATGCATAGTTCAGATTGAGTTTTTTTTTAATCAAATTATAGTTCAAATAAGGTCCAAAATCATCATAAAGCTTCATCAAAGTTATCATCCAAAAAATTCACATAATAATAAATGTAGCTTCAATGGTAAATATCTCTCAAAGAAAAAATTCCCCATGAAAAGGAGGGTTCTAATCCTTTTTCAAAGTGGGCTGAGCCCCATTATGGCAAGAAAAAGTAACACAGGGGCAAGGAAAAAGTCCACTGCCCATTAAAATTTTGTCAGAGTCAAAGAGCTTAGTTTTAGAAAAAGTGAAGGAAAAAAGGGCTTAGAGCTAACAAGGAAATGAATTGGGGATGGCAACAGCCTAACCTGTTGAAATTTTAACCCTCTGACTAGAATGGAGCTCATGTTTTTAAATTGGGTTAGATTTTTCAAAGTGAAACTCTAAAATAAGGTTGGGTCTGGTTTGGGTTAGGTAATATAAATCTCTTTGACCCACTGCAATCTGAATATTTTGTTTTTTTCTTTTTAATATCCTTATAATCCTTATAATTGCACTTGGGTGCGTGGGTTAATGTAGGTTGGGACGGCACTCGTTTCAAATGAAAAACCCATCCTTGGTTGGACGAGTTCGGTTCGAACATATTTAGGCCCAAACTCACCCCAAATCTGTTGTCATCTACAAGTGTCAAACAAATTGGACTTAGGTAGTAGGTTGATTGGTGAGGGATAGCTTAAAGAGGTGTTGATAGTGGACTAGCTGCTATTGTACGAAGAAATGGATCCGAGTTGGACCTACAAAATATGCAAAGGAGCACAGATTGTTTGAATAGAATTCAGGCTCAAGGAGGAGTCCAATCCATTGTTTAAAAATAAAATAGAGCTAGCACAACCCAAGACATTGTTAGCACTCTTGGTCCAAGAATTCCACCTATCAATTGTATTTCCTGTTATTTTCTTCTTCTTCCCTCTATTTTTTCTTCCATATAATACACATTATTATCATTTTCATCCCCTCTATATTTTTTTCTCACTTTACTTATCTTTTAAATTTTCACTCAAAACTCTATCACGAAACCTTATTGCATATTATCACAATACTTGGACTACTTTTCCCTAAATAATCCATATATGAGAGCTTATGAAATTTTAATTTAAAGAACCATGTATAACCCATGTGATTATTCAAATATTCCAAAATAGGTCGTGCAGTGTAATGTGCGGGATATACTAGCATACTCTTATGTGATTGAAATAACATATCATCGGTTTTAATCAATTAAACCAATATAGCACATATATCTCAAATAAAAAAATGAGATATTTGGAATTGAAAAGTAACAATCACATTGTAACGCCTCATAATTTCATCTTCACGCTAATTCTTCTCTTAAGCCCGTTTCAGGCCAAACGTCCGTTTGAGGAGTCAATTTTTGTTCTAGGGCCTCCGTAGTTAATCCAACACTTCCAATAAGTCATTTTAATGTTATTAAGTATATGTGTATGGTTAGAAAGCAATTCGGAAAGCCACGGTTAAATTTGGCAATTTTCGGCAAAAAATCAAATTTTTGCGGAAATGAGTTTTTGGCCAACTTTGGAAGGACATAACTTCTTCATACAAAGTCAAAATGAGTCCCTATTTGCGGCCATGGATTCATCTCATTCCCCTCTACAACTTTCGTTTGAAGGCCGAGTGGAATAGAATTCGTTTCGGGGGGTCGAAACGGGCCGCGAAAACTGCAATTTCTTAAAAAAAAGGAGGGACTTCAGCCAAGGTGCCCTCTGATCGATCAAAGGATCCTATGATCGATCAAAGGTACCCCAGCGGGTTTTTATACCCATTTCTACCTTGCTTCATTCATTTCTTCCTTCTCTCTTTCTTCCTCATTCTTTTTGCTTCTTCCTCCAAATTAGCTAGAGAGAGATGAGAGGGTTCTTGAGAGGGATTTCTAAGGGTGTTATCCATGAGTTCCTCACCTCATACAACATCATCAATCATCTCCATCTCCCTCCTCACCTTAGTTCCATAATTTCTAGGTTTTGAGCACAAAATTGGGGGTTTTGCGGTGGGTTGCGGCTTGATCCAATGCTTGAAAGCTTCGACTATCGGCCTAACTAAGGTGGGAACACTAGTACCTAAGCTTGATTTTAAATATTATGTGTTGAATTCTTATTTTCAAAGTAAAATGAAGATTTTCTTATAAGTTATTTGTTGAATGCATACATGGGGCTTGGGTTTGATATCTAAACATGTATTTGTCAATTTCTCCATGATTTTGTTGTTAGATATTATTATTTGGAAAAGAAGTGTGCTATGGGTTGAGTATTACTAGCCCTAAGTAATAACCATTAGCGCGTGTACGCGTATACTTTGTTTACAGGCTATATATGTACTATTATGACTTAGATAAGAGAACTCTTGTGAGATTTGGACTTAGTGCTATATATATATACATATATGTTATATGTGAAAATATTTGGAGGTGTACAACCTTGACAATTATATAGAGTTAGTATGAAACATATACGCTAACGGATAATAAATTGGAATATGTATAAACATTAATAAATTAGTGGGTTTAAAGTATGTTTTGCCAATGATTCCTTATGTCCATGATATCATTAATGTACTTAAGCTACTAGTTCGTTCTTCATGAGATTTCTTGGAAAGTTGCCAGTCTGTAACTGTGCCGAGCAGGCTCATAATATACCTTTGAATTGACAAAATGTATGGAAAGCCATTGGGGTATTTTAAATTGAATATAAATATTAAAGATTATGAGTTATACTTGGCTTGGTTCCGATTTGGAAAATTATTGTGAAACTCCCCAATTGATAAAACTAGTGAATAAATTTCTTGATTGAGCAACTAGTTGACAGACTTGGCGAACCTAACTTAAGTATAACAATGACATTACTATATGACGAGAGTTAACTATATGATTGGAGATATCTATGTATATGTGATATATGCATATTTTCAGTACATATTTGATTGATATCTATAATTTACCTGATATATACTATTTTCGTAAATCATGTTATTTTGAGTACGGGCAGGCCTTTAGTAGGCAGAGATACTCTAAAGATATATATATATATATATATATACGACATGTATATGTAAGTATGTGTATGATGCGTACCTCTTATCAGTATATTCTTTTAAGAATACTTTCTCTATTATCATTTGATTCTTAAGGCATTAGTGGTCTATGGGGTTGACCTAGTCTCTGCGGCTACATACCCTTGTCCGTGTAGAGGGACCCCGATTTTAGAGCGACATACTCTATGGTCCGTAGGGGGACCCCGTTATGCGGCATACCCTACACCATCTAGGTGGTCCACGGGGGGACCCAACCTTGGGGGCAGCATACCCTAGCTTTAGGGGCTTAGATCCGGATCGCAGTGCACTGTTGAGTAAACCTTAGATGTTAGATGTTGGATACGATATGAGTAGCTAAGTGAGATTAGTGCCTACGTCTGTTTTACGACTATACTTCTCTTATGCCATTTATTTGTATAATATATTTTTGTATTTTAATTTATCATACTTTGGAGATGTATATATATATCTTGGTGTTACGATTACATACATCTGGGTAGTACTTTTGTATACATGCTTTCTCGTAATTTTGAGATGGGGTAGCAGTTGGTACGCATTGCATGAAAAATGGCTTTCATTGCATTAATATATATATATATATATATTTATAAAATTCATAGCAATGGTGTAGATATATACACATGATCATAACAAAACTCTTTTCATTACAATACATCGCATGCATGGGTTTTTAGGAATGATTTTCTATACAAAAATCTTATAGTTCCCACTAAGCCCGTGTTTGGCTCACTCTCATTTTTCAACAGTTTTGCAGGTATTTCCTTGGACAGTACGAGTACGGATTAGAACATCTGATGACCATAAACAGATGTAGTCGTCCGTGGATGACTTGTTACTTAAGAGTTATACATATTAGTACCTTTAGTGTTGTTTGTATTATTAAATTGTATCCATTTCAATTCATATGAGATACTGCCTTGTGAGTTCAAATTCAAACATTTTGACCAAAAGTGCACTTTTCTCATCATTCAATTGATACATCAAACCCTCGCACTTTTGAATGACATCCACTTATTCATCAAAAAAAATCAGCTTTTTATTAAGATGGATTTATCTCTTCTTGACTTTAATCAATTCTCACAGAACCGGTCATAGGCTATTTGAACATCAAGCTCCTCTTCAGCTTCTTCATTGGAAGCGTCATCTAGGTTGAAAAACAAGTTAGAATCGATGTTCTCTTCTTCCTTAGAATTTGAAGACTCGACTAGCATATTACTAGGAACAAAAGACACAAATTCTTTCTCCGTATGGGATTGCGAATCATCATCATCACTAAGTGTAGCATGCATGGCACGCTTATATTGATTCTCTTTTTGAAGCTTGTAAAATTTAGTCGCACATTCTCAAGCTTGATAACCTTTTCCATGACATTCAAAACGTTCATTGCTCTTAGCACCACTATTCCCATACTGTTGTTTAAACCCTTGATTGTCTCTATGATTTGATGACCAATCTTTGTTATTGTTTCCATTAAGTTTAGAATGATTTTTAAAAATTTTGTTCAACCTAAAGAATTTTTTGAGATTTTCAGCAAGATCGGCCATCTCATCTTCATTGAGATCAAGGTCCTCATCCTCATCATTTGAATTTTGAAAAACTTTAGCTTTGAAGGCAATTGATTCCTTCTTTTGTGACGAGGATCTGGAGAGAACATCAGCTTCAAAGGTCTGAAGAGATCCTAAAAGTTCATTATCTTTAACAGAGTTAAGATCTTTGCTCAGCTCTATTCTATGGCTGTGATCTTAAGAATAAACCGTTTTGGTAAAGACCTAAGTATTTTCTTAACAACATTATGTTCAGGAATGATTTCGTCAAGATTGTATAAAGAAATTACTATGTCTTTAAGTCGGCTATGGGATTCAGTGTTGGTTTCATTTCTTCCATTCTAATAGTTTCAAAATTTGAAGTTAGACGTTGAATTTTAGAATTTTTAACCATATTTTTCCCTTCATAAATTACCTCTAAAATTTCCCATGCTTGTTTAGACGTTTCACATATGGCAATTTTCTTAAATTAATCCTCAGTCACATGACTTGGGATAGCATTTAAGTCTTTGGAATTCCATTTAGCAAATTCCAATTATGTGGGGCTCCAATGTTCGATAGGTTTAATAGTAGTCTTACTTTCATTGTCAACTGTGGATGAGATAGTTGGTGGTTTTCAACCATCTAAAACAACCAGCCAGACACGTTCATTTTTAGATTTCAACCATCTAAAACAACCAGCCAGACACGTTCATTTTTAGATTTCAGAAAAACAAGCATCCTAACTTTCCAGTACAGGTAGGTGGACCCATTAAGGATGGGAGCAGAAGACATCTTGTCTTTTCCCATTGGAACCAGATAACCTAGGACATGATCTCCCTAATAACTTAAAGGATTTCCTCTGATACCAAATGTAAAAACTATGCAGAATACAAAAATTACTTAAATATATTATTTTTTAGTTACTTGAATAAAGTCGCTTGACAAATATGAATATGTAATTTTAAACTCTCGCTTTTTATGGATTTTAATTCTGAAAAGATTGTTTAATCTTATCTAGCATGCATTAATCATTCACAAAATAATCAATCAAATAAACCAGAATTAAAGAGGTATCCCTACTTATGTAGGAATAATCCTCAAAAACTTTACACCATAAAACATAAGAGTTTACAGACACGATAATCACAAATACAGACTTACAAACTTGAGTCACACAAGAATTGCTGCAGTATCCACCTCTAGTGCATATAGTCCTCTTATCCGAATCACACGAATATGCACATAATGAATCGCTCGCCACGGTACCACACTGTTCTTCAACTCTTTTTACGAATCACACGATCTTTGGGATCTAATTTGTTCTTTAAATAAGCAATGTTTGCTTTGACATGAAAAATCTAATCCTAAATGGTGGAGGATTTTTGCTTTTCAAAAATGATATATGAATTTTTTCTCAAGGAAAAGCTTACCAAAAAATATAGGATTAAAGCACATATATATAGATGAAAACCAAGCTTTAATCAAACTCGTATTGTGTTGTAAATAACTCATAATGAGGTGTAATACATTGTATCTAAAAAGTTGCCAAAGAGAATTCTAATTTGAATTTTCTTCTTTGAACCAATGAATAAAATAGAGAATTCTAATTTGAATTCTTCTCTTTGGATCAATAAAAAACAAAGAAAATTCAAATTTGAATTCTCTTCTTTGGACCAATGAAAAAACACTTCCTATGATAAAATATTTCAAAGCTTACCAAGCCAATGTGAACATGAGTTTGAGTGTACGGCTTCTAGAAACTTAACCTTTGTCGAGTGTGAACACGAACGGCTTGAACACTTACATAATAAAAGTTTTGTTTTTGTCGAGAGAATAATGCCAACAAAAATAAACATAACAGGGCCAATTTTCAAATAATCCTCAACATAAAAACAAGATTAAAATAAGTTAACCGAGAAATACCCGCAATTATTGTACGTTAGTTTCTCCGTATTTCGTATTTATTTGTTTTTCTTTTTTCTTTTTAAGAAAAAGACCTACAAAACCCAAAAATGTTAGTAATTTTACATATAGGAAAAAAAAATCTTGAAAATGTCCGATAAAGTGCAGGATGTTTAACAAGGAATAGTATCACTCAAATTTAAGGATGGCAAAATACTCGCAAGTATCCAAACCGATGGGGTGGATATGGGATAGAAACTCAAGAGGCAGGAGAGGGGGGGGGGGGGGGGGGGGTGGGGGGGTAAGTTTAGAGTGGGGAACATAAAAAAAAAAATTGGGGTTAGGCGGGGATGAGAAACAAGGTTTCCACCTAAAACCGCACCCAAGTAAGTTTCCAGCACTGACTCAGAGCCATTAGTAACTCTAATTTTTAGAAAAAATTGAGCACATATATATAGTACGGCATTTATACATAGTATAAATATAATATATTAATACATATTATTATTTTTATTATTTAACAAAAAAATATTTTTGATATTTTTTTAAAAAAGAACTAGCAGGAAATTCCTGCAGGTACTCAAACCCCACAAGGACGAGAGTTTATTGTGGTCTTTGAAGGCCACAATAAACGTGGAGATTGCAAACCCATCCCCAACCCGTTCCGTTCTCATCCCTACTAAATTTTTTCAAAACCCATAAGGAAGACAGTCCTCTTTACAGTGCTTTTAGTGGTAAGGAGTAAGACCGGTCAATTTTACATTGCTAAATATTATTATTCTTCATTGGTTGTAGAGGCAGAGGAAGTAAAGGCTTGGGGTGGGAGCAATTATTTGTTATAATTTTATAAAATGATGTGCATTTTAGTGTTAATTTATCATTGAAACATTGACGAAGGATGAAAATTGCACGCAGAATGAGGAGATAAAAAAGTAAAAAAACTATAACAAGGTAAAAGAGGTCCGATGCAGAGGTTAAAAAGTGAAAATTATAGCAAATTAAATGAGGTCTGACAATGAATTTCAAAAATATAAACCAAGCAAGTAATTAATTATAACTTAACTCATCATCAATCTCTAGAAATCAAAACAAAATATAGTTTCACTCATTTTTTTACGACATACCGCCAATCAAAATGTAATTTGGCAACAAGGAGTTCAGGTCCATGGTAGGGGTGTGTAGCCACTATCGGGCTGGTGGGGGCATAAGCCATTCGTATTTTAGGCATAGTGTCATTTTTCTCTTCCAGGGACTTTTGTGTACACGTTGAAAGTATGAGGTTAAGTTTGTGATTTTTCAAATTCTTGGGGCTAAAACTGCAATCATTGTTACAAGAAAAAGTAAACTGCAGAAATGGCCCTTAAACTTTAAGGTCAGTTCCATTAAGCCCCTCAACTTTAAAAGCCCCATTCAACCCCTCAAACTATTATCGAGTGTTACTTTGGCTCTTTTCTCCACTTTGGTTGTTTAAGTTGACCGAAAATGGTCAAATTCACAAAACGTGACCATTTTTAAAAGTATTTTATGTCAAACCCTTACTAAGGTGAAATCTTAGTTACGCCACCTGTCACCGGAGATGGTAATCAACACGAAAGGTTGTGAAAGTGGCGGACTCTCTTATAAAGGGTTGGAGCCAATTGTTTGAACATTGGAGGTAGATACAACACTAAATTCTAATTTTGGTGGTGTTTTGGGGGTTGGGGATAGGGGTGTTTTCGGTTTCGGTCGGGGTAGAATCTAGGGTACCCCAAACCCTCCCCAAACTTTATAGTTCGGTTCGGTTTCAGTCGGGGTAGAATCTAGGGTACCCCAAACCCTCCCCAAACTTTATAGTTCGGTTTTAGTTTGGTTTTGGTTCGGTTCGGTTTCGATTTTCGTACCTATGAAACCTAAACCCTCCCCAAATTATTTGGTTTTGGTCCGGTTCAGTCTCATTCAGTTTTTTGTATTGTTAAAACTTTAGTTCAAAATTGCACTAAAAATATAAATTCACTCAAAAGGCGATACAAAAAAAATTATATAATGTATTTGTTTTAATAATTAGCTTAAGTAATTATTTGTAAATGTAAAAAATATATAGGGTTGGGTCATTTATATAATGTAAATGTTGTAAGAAAATTTCTTTTTTTTTTCAACGTATTGTAAGATAACTTAAGTAATTACATTAAGTTAGCAATTTTATTTTTTTTTAAGATTCGGTTTTTTCGGTCCAATTCGGAGACCCCGAATCCCCAACCCATACCGACCCAAATCAATCGGTTTCGGTTTTTTATTTCGGTTTCAATTTTTTTTTCGGTTTGAAAAATTTCGAATATCAATGGATCGATTTGGTTCGTTCGATCAGTTTTCGGATTTCTGACAACACCCCTAGTTGGGGAGGGGGAATTAGCGCTGCTACTACTATTATTTTTTCTTTTTTAAATTAAGGGGGACAAAGTAGCTACATACTGTATGCATATTTTTTATTTTTAAAATGAAAAGTTAACAATAAAATACTAAGGCTCCTTTTGATAGCAATATGAAAAATGAAAAAAAAAACAATTAATTTGGATGAATAGATGAAAAATAAGTTGAAGTATATGGTGAAATCATCTTCGTCTCATACTCATTTTTTGTGAGTATATGTCATTCATCATTCTTTAATATTTTGTGGAAAAATTTTCTCCTTCATCACTCAAATAAAATTTTGTCATGGAAAAAAGCAGAAAGTAAGAGTTAATCTCACCACATTTCTTAACTTATTTTTTATCTTCTCACCTAAATTAGTTAATTTTTTTTTTTCATGTTTTTATCAAACGGAGCTTAAAATTTTAAAATTAAAGGTGTCAATGTTGGTACTATTACGTGCTGTGCTCTGTTTTCATTCATTGCTAGTTAAGCTAAGTTGACCATGTTATATATTAACTCATAATAATTAATTATTTTGTTAAGTAAACCTATTATTTATACCAAATTTAACCCTCACTAACTTAAAAAAAATATGAATTTAAATTTATAAGGTAACCCATCTTTTTAACAAAAGAATAAAGTCATTATTCTATCATTTTCACCATTTTTTTAAAATTTACAATAGTTTAACCCTAAATCTAAACCAACTCACTGCCGCTCTTATCTCTGGTCAGCAGCACCACCGTCATCTCCAATAAGCATTACTGCTTCCTTGTAATTCAAAATTTACAATACTGTCACCGTTTTTCATTTTATTTTATTTTTAATATTGAAATTGAGGGTTTAGTTTTTTTGTTCATTTGTTTGAGCTGTTTTGTTATATGAGTCTTCCTTGTTTTGTTCTCTGAGTTTGCCTGTTTTTATGTTACAAACTTAACACAAGAAACAACATAAAATGGTGCCTAATACATATCTTATAATCTTGTTTCAGCTGTAAATTCTATTGTGTTCACTTTGCGAATTCATCGTGGGGGTACAATTAAGGATGGGCATCACTTAGATTATATAGGTGGGAATATACACAAATGCAACTGGGAAGGTTTGCATTTGGTCATTTTATACCATTTTAGTGTGTGTTTACATTTGAATAAGAGTGTATGTGTGTTTGCATTTGGTCATTTACTCTGTTAGATATTAGTTTTTAGCTATTAAGGTTTGGTTGACCAGTTGGTTGCTGGGTTGTTGATAATTAATTCCTATTTAATAGGGTCACTTAGTTTAAGTTTGTTTTGGTCTCTTAGCTGATAACCACGTTGTAGGATTTGTTAAACGTGGACTACTTTTTGGCCTTTTAGTTTCAGTTTGTAAGGCTATATATAGCCAGCTCTAGTTCAATGAATAAGTGAAGTTCATTCTCCCAAACATTTACATTCATTTATGTAATTCTCTAAGATCAACATTTGGTATCAGAGCAAGGTTACGGGGTTGTTTAATCAAATCGTGAGAAGCAGCAACTTTTTGCATGAGTGACAAAAGAAGAGATGTCGACAAAAGGAAGTTTTGTGCAGCCGTTGATCCCAAAGTTTGATGGACACTATGACCACTGGTCCATGCTGATGGAAAACTTTTTACGATCGAAAGAATACTGGACTTTAGTAGAACAAGGAGTACCTGCTGCAGTAGAAGGAGTACCTCTGACAGAAGCTCAGAAGAAAGCCATTAAAGATCAGAGATTAAAAGATCTGAAAGCAAAGAACTACCTGTTCTAGGCCATAGATCGATCCATCCTGGAAACCATTCTCAAGAAAGACACGGCTAAGGATATCTGGGACTCGTTGAAGCAAAAGTATCAAGGCACGGCACGAGTCAAGCATGCCCAGTTACAAGCACTTCGAAAGGAATCGGAGATGCTACAGATGAAGGTTGGTGAGTCAGTGATCGAGTACTTTGCTCGAACTTTGACAATAGCCAACAAGAAATGAATTCATGGTGAAAAGATGGATGATGTTGCTATAATTGAAAAGATTTTAAGATATATGACATCGAAATTCGACTATGTTGTCTGCTCAATTGAGGAATCTAAGGATGTGGAAGCCATGTCCATCGATGAGTTGCAAAGTAGTCTCCAAGTGCATGAGCAACGTATGAATTGTCATACTGTTGCAGAAAAACAAGCTTTGAAGGTTACATGTGAAGGTAATTCTGGAGGAAGATGAAGAGGAAGAGGTCGTGGTGGTTTTAGAGGAAGAGGAAGAAGACATGGGAGGTAGAGTTTCGACAAGTCCACCGTGGAGTGCTACGTACAACTGCCATGAACTTGGGCATTTCCAATATGAATGCCTAAAGAAAGAGACCAGGGCAAATTTTGTTGAAACAAGTGGAGAGATGCTGCTAATGGCCTATGTTGAAGAGAAGAAAATCAGTTCAGATGAAGCTTGGTTCTTGGACTCAGGGTACAGTAACCACATATATGGAAAGAAAGCTTTTTTCTGATCTAGATGAAAATTTCAGAGAGACGGTGAAGCTTGGAAACAATTCAAGCATGACAGTCATGGGGAAAGGAAATGTAAGGATCCAAGTCAATGGGATTACTCAGGTGATCACTGGTGTTTTTTATGTACCTGATCTCAAGAATAACTTACTGAGCATCGGTCAGCTTCAAGATAAGGGACTTGCAATCCTTATTCAAAATAAGAAATGTAAGGTCTACCATCCTAATGGAAGGTTAATCATTGAGACCACAATGTCATCAAATAGAATGTTTATTCTACTTGCTCAGTGTCAAACAAGAGGGCAGACTTGTTACAGCACTACGACAAAAAAATCAGCTAGGGTTTGGCATTGCCTATTTGGTCACTTAAGCTATAGTGGATTGAATACCCTTTAACAGAAAAACATGGTGCATGGACCACCTCAAATCAAGGCCCCTACGAAACTATGTGAAGAATGCATGATAGGAAAGCAGCCTAGAGATCCTTTTCCATAAACAGTACATAGAGGGCATCCCAAGTTCATCACCTCATGCATGCAGACATATGTGGACCAATCAAGCATGTCTCTAATAGTAATAAGAGGTACTTGATTAGTTTTATTGATGATTTTAGTAGAAAAGTTTGTGTGTTGAACATGATATACGAAGGCAACTCACAGCGGCATACACACCACAACAAAACACTATGGCCGAGAGGAAAAATAGGAACATTATGAATATGGTTGGAAACATGTTAACCGAGAAGAAGTTTCCTAAGAATTTCTGGCCAGAAGCTGTTAACTGGTCAGTTCATGTGTTGAATCGAAGTCCCACATTGGCTGTGAAAAATTCACCCAAGAAGAAGCTTGGAGTAAAATCAAACCTTTAGTATCTTATTTTAGGATTTTTGGATGCACTGCCTATGTCCATATTCCTGATAATAAGAGAACAAAGTTAGATGACAAGAGCTTAAAGTGTGTCTTCCTTGGAGTTAGCGAGGAATCAAAAGCATACATATTGTTTGATCCAATATCTAAGAAGGTTATAATAAGTAGAGATGTGAAGTTTGAAGAAGAAGGGAGCTGGGATTGGGATAAAACTTATGAAGAAACTATTTTAGTTGACTTAGAGTGGGATGACAGCAGTATAAATAAATCAGACGAAGAAGTACTAAAGCAAAATAAAGAAGCAGCAGCAATCCCGAATGTGAATGCAGGAAGAACCGAGTCCGGTGAAACAGAAGAAAATCAATCATCAAGCTCAGAAGAGGGAAAAATAAGGAGACCACCAAGTTGGATGCAAGATTATGTAAGTGGTGAGGGTTTATCTGAAGATGAAGATTATGCATTTCGGGCTTTGTATTCCAGCAGTGATCCATTAAGCTATGACGAAGCAGTGAAGAGTGAGAAGTGACGGAAAGCTATGAATGCAGAAATAGATGCAATTGAGAGAAACAATACTTGGGAACTCACTGCATTACCTGAAGGATGGAAAAAGGTGGGAGTTAAATGGATTTTCAAAACGAAATTCAAAGAAAATGGTGAGGTGGATAAATACAAAGCTCATCTTGTGGCTAAGGGGTACACGCAGCAACACAGAATAGACTATAATGAAGTCTTTGCACCGTTAGCTCGTTTGGATACTATTCGACTGGTCATCTCAGTTGCAGCTCAAAAGGAATGGGTTATCTACCAACTGGACGTAAAGTCAACTTTTTTACATGGAGAGCTAAATGAAGAAGTTTATATTGAGCAACCTCCTGGCTATGAGAAGAAGGGAAAACAGTAGATAGTGTACAAGCTAAAAAAGGCACTGTATGGGCTAAAACAAGCCCCTCGAGCTTGTTATAGTCGAATGGAATCATACTTTGCAAATCAAGGCTTCAAGAAATGTCCTTATGAACATACATTGTTCATCAAAACTAGAAGTGGAGGTAAGATTTTAATTATGTGTCTTTATGTTGATGATTTGATATTCATTGGGAATGATGAGAGTATATTTGATGAGTATAAGCAATCTATGATGAATGAATTTGATATGACTGATTTGGAAAAAATGAGTTATTTTCTGGGCATTGAAGTTTTGCAAAGTTCGAATGGAATATTTGTTAGGCAGAAGAAATACGCACAGGAAGTATCGGAAAGGTTCAAGATGGAAGGTTGCAATTCAGTTAACAATCCAATTGTCCCTGGTTCCAAGCTTTGTAAGGATCATGGTGGATCAAAAATAGACAGCACGCTATACAATCAAATTGTAGGAACTTTAATGTACTTAATTGCCACTCGACCCGATTTGATATTCGTTGTAAGTCTTCTCAGCGGGTACATGGAATGTCCCACTGAACTTCATTTACAAGCTGCAAAAAGGGTTTCTGGGTATTTAAAAGGAACAATCAATTTTGGAGTATTCTACAAGAAGGGAGGATTTAAAGATCTAAATGCATATTCTGATAGTGACTATGCTGGTGTTGTTGAAGCTCGAAAAAGCACTTCAGGTTATGTATTTATGTTAAGTCAGGAGCTATATCATGGTTTTCAAAAAAACAACCCATAGTGACACTTTCCACCACATAAGCTGAGTTCATAGCAGCAGCATCGTGTGCTTGCCAAGCAATATGGCTACGGAGAATTTTGAAGCAGGTAGGGCATAATTAAGAGGGCTCTACGACAATTTATTGTGACAACAGTTCTGCCATTAAGCTTTGCAAAAATCCAGTACTACATGGACGTAGTAAACATATCGATGTTCGTTTCCATTTCATTCGAGAACTCACCAACATGGGTGTCGTGGAAGTGACTCATTGTCAAACTCAGGATCAAGTTGCAGATATAATGACTAAACCATTAAAGCATAATGTCTTTGTGAAGTTGCGTTGTTTAATGGGAGTTTGCTCAAATTCTAGCATAAACTGAAGCAGTTGGCTACAGTTTAAGGGAGGATGTTAGATATTAGTTTTTAGCTATTAAGGTTTGGTTGACTAGTTTGTTGCTGGGTCGTTAATAATCATTATTTAATAGGGTCACTTAGTTTAAGTTCGTTTTGGTCTCTTAGCTGATAACCACGTTGTAGGAGTTGTTAAACGTGGACTACTTTTTAGCTTTTTAGTTTCAATTTGTAAGGCTAATAGCCAGCTTTAGTTCAATGGATAAGTGAAGTTTATTCTCCCAAACACTTACATTCATTTATGTAATTCTCTGAGATCAACGGTTTCACTTTAATTTGACTGCTATTACTAGGTAAAAGCAAGTGGTAGTACAACTACAAGGGCAAGTGGCACTACAACTGCAAATGCAAGTGGCAGTACGACTGGGCAGGTAACAGTTTGCTCAATTTCTACCATAAACCTCACAGATTTTTAACGGTTGAACCATGATATGAAATGCGTCGATAAAATCGAAATTCCGAAAAGAAAAGGAAAAATAATAGAAAATAATAAAAAAAGGAAAATGCGCAATATGTGACGCCCCTAAGGCAAGATCTTCTTTTATTATGCATAGTATCTCATTAGACAACCACTATGTTTCTATTCTTTCTCATATAAAGTGCGTATACACTTAACAAAATGACTTCCTTTTTGAAGAGTAAAAGGGGAAAGAAAGGGGGATCGGGTCTTCCTCAGTATCCATCTATCATTCTGGTAAGAGCCCATTCATTGAAATAGAAAAGTTAGGAAGAATTAAGTTGGACTAAATTTTCTATCATCTGTATCCCTTTCCTTTCGAAACACAAACATGGGAATCCGTGAAATATCTCTTTGATTGAAAGCGTATTAGTCATATAATACATTATTCCACCAGAATCCAATGGAATTTGAAAATGAAGATATATTCGATTTTTTTCTTTTTAAAGAGTTCAAACCGCCTTGCAGAACGACCTATAAAACAATTGATAGAGTTTGATTCCTCAACCCAATTAGTAGTACCTTTAGAGCACTTCTTTAAATCACTTAAATTGGAAGAAACCAATTCAAGGCACCAAGGAATTGGGACACAGTTATCTGCAGTGCTTGATATATAAAGCAGGTTGTGTTTTTTGTGCACAGTATATGGCCATAGGTATAAGTAGCATGGATTATAGGTTTTTAGAAGTTGGTGGATGTTATGTTAAATTTCAAGTAATATATATGTTCAGTTTCTGAAAGTGTCATTAGGTGTGTCATTAGGTTTTTAGAAAAATCTAAGAATTTTAAAAAGTACATAAAAAAATCTTTTCAAATCTAAATTGAATACACGCTGCTTAGAATAGAGTATTTTTGTGGCCGAAAACATCCATAACTTTAAAAAGTTACAGAAATAAGATCCATTTTTTTTCATTCCTCTCTATCTCTCTCTACTGAATAAATTTGTATCTATTATTTATCTCTCTATTTCTCCTGAATAGATCTTACATCTATTCTTTATTTCTCTACCAAATTACAATGTAAGATCATAACCTCATACCCCATAAATACCGGAGAACATCATCATCTATCTTGTGTTCTGTTTCCAGTAACCATTAACACAGTTTGAATTCTGTTTTTTCACTTTATCAATTTCAATTCCATGTCAAGCAATAGGAAAAGTTTGAATTATGTTTTTCCATATTGATAAGAAAAATCCAAACTACGAAGAGGGGACAAAAGAGAGGAGATACAAAGCAAGATGGACCAAGAGAGGATTTTTCAATTAAATGATAGTTGAAATGGGGCCTAAAATCGTCATAAAGGGTGGACTCTTACAACATAGTAACATACTGGGCCCAAGCATTTCTTCATCAAAGTAATCATCAAGAAAATCCACATTATCAAACGATGTAGGTTCAGAAATAATCTCTATCAAACAAGTTTTTACGAAGGTTTGATAAGTCCACTTATTACTTTTATTCTAAAAATTACATTGAATAAAAAAATTCATTTTTCATATGGGTAAGTTTCATTTAATAAATAGTGTTAAGAATACAAAAATACACATGATGGCCCCAAAATCATATCAATCACATAGTACCAAAAATTATATGCTATTTTAGCAACTTGTTGCCGAGTATGTATATACAGTTCGGCATGTCGTGGTTAAATGGACTGTTGGTTGCAGATATATCCTTTCTGATAACATGTTGTTGAGATTTTGGCTTTATCTCAATTATACCTTACCGATAGTAATACACCTAATTGATAGCATAACACCAGGAAAACACAAAACAACTAGCACTACTTTTTGTAGAATGTGGTTTGCATCAATAAAAAAATAAAACTTGTGATATTAAATTTAGTAATTGTGGTATTTGAAATGTAAGGAAGAGCTGCCTTATCAGGCTCCTAAACCCCGGGCATCAAATTCTTTTTCAAAGTGGCCCAAACCCATTATGGCAAGAAATTATAGCATGAGGGCAAGGAAAAAGTTCACTGCCAATAAAATTTTGTTTGACCTAAAGAACTTAATTTTCAAAAAAAGTGGGATTCAGAAAAATAGACTTAGAGATAGCAAAGAGCCCACCGTCCAATAAATTGAACTTACTGTGGTATTGTTTTTATAGACTTACATAAAGCAATAATTACATAATACAATATTTTATTAAAAAATTCATACAATATATATATTTACAAATTATGAATCCATAACTATAATAATAAGGAAGGACATATAATTATTACAATTATAGTGAACCGGCAAAGGGTCCCCAATAATCACAAGGTGGCCAAGTAAGTCGAGTCAAGAATATAGTACTCCGTGTTCCATTTTCGAGCTAATCCTCTTCTTAAGCTCGGTTAAGGCTTAGTCTCCGTTAGGGCATGAACTTTTTATTTCGGACTCTTCTTAGCTGATCCAACACTTCTAGCATGTCATATTAGGTATATCGAGTTTGTGGGAACAATCTTTTTGTAATTCGAGTGGCCCAAATTGAAATCGAGATGTTAATCGCGTATTTTCATTGTGCGCGATTGCTTAATTTTAGCTAACTTTGAGATATCGTAATTTCTCTATTTCTTATCAGATTAAGTCTCATTTTTCGCCTATGTCTAGGTTTTAATCAATTCTACAACTTTCATGTTTTGACCAAAAGCCAATTCATGCTCCTCGTTGGTCAAAACAGCATGGGAAGTAAGCCGGTTAGCGAAATCCGGTCGTTCGGTAATGTTGTGGTAGAGTACTATCTTGTGTATTGAATTTTAACGACGAATAACACATTTTCTCACCTTTTATCACTACCAAACATCCATTTCGGAATTATCCATCTTGAATTTGGAAAGAATTCTTCTTACAAAGTTGTAAATCTTTGAATTAGCTTATCGTGGAGATAAAGATCACCTTAATTCGAGTTTCGAGCAAAAAGTTATTACTAAAATACTAACAGTGATTAGTGCTGTGGGAAGCAAAATTTGGACAGTGTGTTTCTGGGATTGATCCCAGAGATTGTGTATTGAATTTTAACCATTTTTAACACATTTTCTCACCTTTTATCACTACCAAACATCCATTTCGTGTCATACACAACCACAACTCCTCAAGAGAGTTCTAGAGAGAGAGAGTGAAGAATTCTTGAGGAATTTAATGATTTATTCATCATAAACCAAGATTTGAACCCTAAATCTTCATCTTATACACTATTCATCATCTTCTCCACCAATTTCACCTTCCTCCATGGCTAGGGCTTAAGGTAATTTAGGAAAAGTTCGAGATTCACTCAATCCAGCTTGATCTACCGCTCAACTTCGAATTGGAAGCTTTAATTAGGTGGGAACACTAGTATCTAAACTCTTTTTTCAATCTTTTACATGTTGTATGCGTTAATAAGAGAAAAATCAAATTAAAAAATTAACAAACTAAACTTGGAGCTTTTGGTGTTGTTAATATGTTCCTCCGCTTTATTGACTTGTTAACCATTAACAAGGTTCCTTGAAAATTTTTTTAGGTGCAAAGAACTACATTTTTAAAGAACCGATTATAAATTATAGTATATTATAAAATTATATTATATAAATATTATAATTATATGTATAGTAAATAATGTAAGTAAAATTAACGGTTCCTTAACGGTTTTATAGAAAGAAATGTTTTATATTAAGAACCGATAACTGAATTAAGAACCGAACCGATTCTAATGGTCGGTTCTTCCAGTTTATTGGTTAATCGTTAATAAGAGAAAAATCGAAATTAAAAAATTAACCAGTAAATTTGGTGTTGTTAACCGAAATTCCTCCGTTTATTGGTTCCCAGTTTTATTTTCCCATTAACAAGTTTTCAACCAAATTGAATACTTTTTTAGTGCAGTACATTTGGGGGGTTTGGGTGTTTTCTTGATTAAATTATAGTATATTATAAATTATATTATATAAAATTATTATATATTGTAAAATTGTAAAGTGAAATAACGGTTCCTTATTTGCACGGTTATTAGAAAGAAAATTCAAAATAATTATTGTACAAGATAACTGATCTAAGTTAATTTGATGAAGAATAGAATACAACCATCATGTACGTAAGAACTGAACCGTAGCGGACATAAAAAAATTAACATATTTCTTAGCATATTTCGGACCGAAATAGTAAATCTCGGAATTAATAGTCCCAGTTTTATTTTCCCAGTCCTAAATTTAACCAAATTGTGAGATTTTTATTATTATATAAGCTGGGGGGTTTTGGGTGTTTTCAAGTTGTAAGAAAGTATTGAAATTTGCTTTTGTTGAGTCCGTATTGCATATGCAAAGCAAGCTTTACAAAATTTAGTTGTACAAGAATAAAACAAAAACCACATGGGGAAGGTTTAAGTTATTTTGATGAAGAATAGAATACAACCATCATGTACGGCTTATGAGCGATAGCTTAGGGCCAGTCAAACTTAATTGCATACAGAGGAATTTCCCCATTGGTGAACTTGGATAAATGGAATTAATAGTAGAGCGGCTTTAACGGGAAATAAAATCTTTATTTGTAATTTTTAACAACACTTTATATATAAGTTAAACAAGTTGTTAAGAAAGTCGTTGGTTGATGGAATTTATACCGTTAATTTAGATGGCCGTAACTAAGCAAAGCAAGCCTCTGATTGCTATTTTTTAGAACTTTATAACCACTCATAGAAATAAAACCGTCCTTGAAAAACTTAGAACTTTTAACCTTCAAGGGGAAGGTTTTATGAAGTTTAAAATTTATGTATTTGGACCATAAAGTATGGCTTGGATTTAAAGTAATTTAAATGTTCATTAATTCTATAAATGGTAAAACTCAATAATTTGCCTGGCCAGTTTGATTGTAGGGACAGAGGAATTGATTGTATAAACATAGTACCCATTTGATGATGGATACAAATGCAAGTGGAATTAAAAACTTGATCTGAGAGCGGCTTCAAATAACGTTTGACATCTACATGTTTTGGATTTGCTAAATTTATTGAACTAAAACAAATGTTAAATTTTTTTTTCGGACCGGGTTGTTATACAAAAAATGTTTTTGTGAGGAAAATCAAGCGGCTGTGGTTGATGGAGGATTTATACTTGCGCCAAAAGCTATAGCTTTAGATGGCACGTGTACGGGTCTAGGAAGCCTTTCTATTACCCAACGACCATTAGCTTAGCGCCATGGCATTAGATAACCTGGCACTTATAGCCGTATACCCTCCGGATTGCTTACCACGGAGAGGAGCTTTATAACCTTCCAAGGAATTTGGAATTTACGACTCCACAAACCCCCCCACAATGGCGCGCCCCAGTACTTGTATAATTTATGTATTTGGACACCTGACCTCCTATGATACCAATTTTAGGATTTAAAGTAATTTAAATGTCTCATTTATACCCTATAGGGGGGTGAATAGGGTTTTATAAAACTCAAATGCGGATTTGCCTGGGATTTAAAAATTCATTTCAAAAAGTTTAGTAAAACAAATTACTTAACAAATATATATCAAGGGATTTGATTGTATAAACAAATAAACAATCAAGTACTTTGAAGAGAAAATGATTAAGCAATCTCAAGATACAAATGCAAACAATCAATAATAAAGAGATTGAGTTAGAAAGATTAAACCAATGGAGTCTGATTCAAGATTTTTTGTCCACACGGTCTACATGGCTTGTTCCCCTATTTGCTGCGCTCGGTTTAGTTCCCGACTCAATTTTCAAATTTTTTTTTCGACCGGGTTTTTATACAAAAAATGTTTTTGTGAGGATCCTTCCGGGTGAAGCGCTTATCAAACTTACAAGCGCCAAAAGCTATAGTATTCTTCTCCACACTCTTACAAGTTAGCGAAGGCGCAACTTTATTTTCACCTTGTATTACTCTCACAAGAAATCCTCTTGCTAGCGCCATGGCATCTATAACCTAACCTCTCGCAATTATGATATACCCTCCGTTTTGGTGACACCACGGAGAGGAGCGCAATTGTGGAATTTATCTCTCTTGTAACAATGAAAAAATCCCCCCCCACAATGGCGCGCCCCAGGTATCACACTAAGAGATATCCTCTCTGAACCAAGTGTAGGTCGGAAAGATACCCTAGAGGGGGGTGTGAATAGGGTTTATAAAACAAAATGAAAATTGATCAAAAATGTGTTATTGAATCTTTGTATTTCAAAAAGTTTGAATAAAAACAATTTACTTAACAAATATATATCAAGAATGTAAACAAAATAAACAATCAAGAGTATTAGAATGATTCAAGAGAAAATGTGTTAAAGCAATTGTCTAAGCAATCAAAACAATATTTATAGCTAATAAAGAGATTGAGTTAGAAAGATTAAACAAAACCATATGGCGAAATTGGGAAGATTTTTTGTCCACACGGTTCGGCTTGTTCCCCCTAAAGAAAGGTCTGCGCTCGGTTTAAGGTTCCCGACACATTTTCAAACTTAAACCGATCTCCTTCCGGGTGAAGATCAAAAAAAATCTAAATTTGTTTTCTTCTCACACACTTTATCCAAATAGACCGTATTGAAACACCCTCATACTCTCACAAGAAATCCCTCTTGCTATTCTAATCTTTACACCTCAAACATTTTCAGCAATTATGTTCAAATAAGGTTTGGTGAAAACACCAATTAAAAATATCTCTCTTGTATTCGGGAAGGCCTGAAAAAAATCTTACAAATGAAGTACACTAAGAGATATCAAAACTGGGCAAAAAATTGAGCAAATATAAGCTCAAAATGAAAATAAAAAAAATTTTCATCAAAATTAACAATTTATGTGTTATAAAATTCTAATGATTTTTGATCAAAGATTGAATATATGAATAATAGAGTATTAGAATGATTCAAGGTGTGTTAAAACTTTTATGTCTAGACATCATATTTATAGCTTGCAAAACCATATGGCCGTTGGGATGATTTAAAATTAATATGAAATTATTATGAAACTCCAAGGTTTTGTAACATTGTTTTTCAAAATAAATTCAATTTCAAGTAAGTTTTTTAACTAGTTTTGACAAAAAAAATTTAAAAGATGTAAGATTGTTTGAGCAAATAAAGGGAAAAATCAATAAAGTTTTCTTAATTTCTCCCAAATAGACCGTTGGATCCAATTATAGATAATTCGAGTCTTCGTGATATTGATTTTCAACATTTGCGAGGAGATGTTGTCTTCACTTGTTTGACTTGATCTTTCTTGTTTTGAAAAATTCAAAATGATCGGAGTTCGGGAAGGCCTCCATCTTACCGTTAGATCAATCTTCACTTTCTTGAAAAATTGAGCAAATTTTAAATGGCATTGTAAATAAAATATTTTTTGCAATTTAACACTTTAGTTCCAAATAAAATTCTAATGAGTAGATTGTGATGTACCTCAAAGAGGTGATGTTTCTATTTTGATTGCTTCATAACTATTTTTATTAGTTTGAAGTTACACTTGGTTTAAAATCTATCGGTTATTTAAAATTAATATGGCTAATTTTATTTTGAAACTCGGAACAACCGATTTAAACACAATAATAACTTATTTTAATTATAAAAATAAGAAAATTGACTTTTGTCAACATAAATCCCCATTTTTGATGAATGACAATTTCAGAGTTAATGTGTGTTTATTAACAGTTGAACCAATAATATTTTAAAGATAAAATATGTTTGAGCTCCCCCTATAGGGATTAGATAAAAATAAAGTGAATAATATGCTTCACATACACATGATAGCACCTCACTCCATTGTTATTTATCAAAAATAGATTAAGACCTTAGTCAACAATGTTTTATACTTTGTATTTTCTTGTGCGTATCTTCACTTGTTTGATGTTCTTGATCCTTTCTTGGTTTTGAAACCGCCGTTTGTAGAACATGTGGACGGCACCGTATTCTTGTGCATTTATCGCTTCCCGGAGGTGAAATCTCTTAACGATGATTTGGAGCGTCTTTTCTTGGCTTTGTATAGTACATATATATCACTTGAGTTCATTTCTTATGGAGTACAAGTCCGTTAGCGACTAGTGGTTTGATTGGTGGAATTAAAGCTTGTGTGAAAAGATTTTGAGCTTCAGTTTGATTCGTAGTTACACTTGGCCAGCTTAAAAGATATATCTTAAAATGGCTCCAAAGTGGATATAGAAAATTATTAAGGGGCAAAAATTTTCAACCGAGTTAAATAACACTTTATTAACTTATTTTAATTATCAAAATAAGAAAAGACATTAATTGACTTTAATGTCTCTCATATATATATATATATTAATGCAATCTCCCCTTTTTGATGTGTAAATATGAGTGTTTAATATATATATATATTATCATTATAAATTTTATTGTGTGTTTTAAAAAGATAATAATTTTAAGCTAAAGAACCTAATATGCTCCCCTACTCTTGGTTTAAAGAATAGGTCCACTTTATCAATTGAAAAAATGTAAATGAATAATATGCTCCCATGTTCAATAACACATGATTGATTTATTGTTAATCAAAATAAGATTAAGAAAAAGCAAAATAAAAAGAAAGGTTTCAACAGTTTTAAATACTTTGTAAATTGTTTTAATTTGAAACCGCCGTTGCGTACGGCACCGTAATTTATCGCTTCCCGGAGGTGAAAAGACAGGATCTTAACGAAAATTCTAAAATCATCTGGAGCGTAAGGAAATAAGTGGTACAGGAGAAAGTTCAAAGAATCTCTTTATTTGAACAATGGATTACAAGTCTGTTAGCGACTTAGTGGGTTGATTGGTGGAATTAAAGCAAAAGGAGGAATTCGTAATTGGCCAGCTGCCTTTATCAAATAAATAAATAAAACTAGACTTAGTCCCGTTTGAAATTAGAGGAAAATCCAAAGTGGATCTAGAAAATTATTAAGGGGCTAAAATTTTCAGACAATAAATTTCACACAATAATAAGAAAAGACATAATTATCTCTCTCTCATATATATATATATATATTAATGCATAAATTTATGTGTATGTAAATATGAATGTTTATATATATATATATATTATCATTATAAATTTTATTGATAGAATTTGGGCTCAAGGAGAACCTAATTAGCACTCTTGGTTTAAGAATTCCACTTTATCAATTGCAATTCCTATGTCAAACAATAGGAAAATTTTATGTTCGAAAAAGCAAAAATAAAAAGAAAGGTTTGAATTTTTTCTTTCAATACAATTAATAAACATATTATTATCATTTTAAAAGACAGGATAAAGAAAATTCTAAAATCATCTGAAATAAGGAAATAAGTGGTACAGGAGAAAAGTTCTAATTTTCCTCACGAAAGTTCCACAGGTGGTAATGCTAAATGAAATTTGAATCAAGGAAAATTATTGTTTTATCAAATAAATAAATAAACTAGGTCCCGTTTGATAACTTAGTTAGGAAATGATTGGAAAATCAATTACTTTTATGAGAACTTATGAGATGAGTAATTAATGACATGTTATCTGTCTCGTGATTATTATATATATGTAGATATTTTCCAATCTTTCGTTATTCTTTTTTTTTTTTTCAATTTTTTTCTTGCGTCACTTCTAAATGATTTTTAATTCATTGAAAGTAAGAAAGTAAGAGAATAGTTCACCACTATTTCACTCAACTCATTTTCAACTTCTCACACAAATTAATCGGTTTTTCTCTCATTATCCAACATGTTATCAATCAGAGACTTGATTTCAAGTGCAGGGATGTCGTTATTACAAATTATCATAAAAGTCAAGTGAGCAATGCTACATTTACCAAATTCATCTACAGCCGGATATATTGGTTGGTTGTACATTTTTGGAACGTGTAATTCATTAACACACCTTGTATGATCATTCACTAAATGAAACTGATAAGAAAATCATTTTCCAAGTTAAAACTATGAAAACATTTTTGAAGGATCAATTCTCATAAAAAATATATATACATATATATATTTATACAGTTCCCTTCTCTTAAGGACCGTCCTTAAGTTATCTAACTTAAGGACCGTCCATTTCGAGGGATAAACAAGTGAATTTTTTAATGAAATTTGGTGAGAATGATCTCTATAACGAATAGATCATCTCCATCAAATTTCATCAAAAAAATCAAATGGGAAGTGAGTTAACTAAAAATCTAAAATTTTAACATCCAGAAATGTGAATATATATATATGTATACATATCAATTTTTCAGTTAACCCACTTTCCCGACTGATTTTTTTTATGAAATTTGGTGGAGAATATTATAGAGATAACCTCAACCAAGTTTCATGAAAAAAGTTATCCGTTTACCCCCTCAAAAAGGACGTTAATTCCTTAACTTAGTTAACTTAAAGACGGTCTCTAAAAGAAGGGCCCTCTATATTTATATATGTCAAAGCATGAAGAAATAAGTAGTAAGGGATGTTAAATTTAAGGCAATATTAATTATACATACCACTTTACTAGGTAACACTCTATCTCATTTACTAGGTGCAATAGGGTCAAGTATGTATACATTACCTTGGTACAATAGACCGAGCTTTTGTTGGGGGGGGGGGGGATATACATTAGCTCAGCCCTATTGCACCGATGTAATGTGCACATACTTGGTGCTATTGGACTGAGCTAATGTTGAAATATTAAAGAGTGTTTTGGTGTGTGTAATTAGTGTCGCCCTAAATTTATTACATCAGACTATTCTCTCCTGCAAACAAATAGAACAAGCATATATACATTATTGGTTTACTATATCTTTTCTGTTTATGTTTTGGTGATTAAACATTATGCCTATGCTTTTTGTAGAATAATCTACCAAATGTGATTTTATAACAAAATTAGCTTTAGAAATGCCTGTTGTAATAGTCGCAATCCAATTACTAATTTGGTGTCTAAGTAAGGAATAATCAATAGTTACACGAATTATACTGTAATGTCATTGGCACGGATTACTCCTAGTATTTACATATCATAGTAAGGCAATGAAATTAAATCTTTAATTTGATTGTTTAGGATTGAAAAATGTGTTATGCTTCTTACGTTCCAAAAAAGTCTCACTTTGACTTGTATACTTTTCAAGAGGATACAAATTTTAACCGCATCAACAGTTATAATATTATTTTTTAGTGAGATTTTGAACATTAAGGCTCGTTTAATTGTAAGGTGGAAAAGGAAAATAAATTGAGTTAATTTTGGTGAAAAGATAAAAAATAAGTTAAGTGATAGAGGTGATATCCTCTTGATTTTTAAGTTTTTCCATGAAGAAATTTTCTTTGCTTGGTGGTGAGTAAAAATTTTCCAACAAAAATATTGAAGGATGGAGGATATATACTCATAAAATGAGTAACATCTGTCACCTTATTTTTTATCTTTTCACACAAACTAACTAAATTTATTTTCTTTTTCCATCTTTACAATCAAACGGAGTCTAAATATGTTCCACAAAATAAAAACTATTAATTTGTTCAAAAAAAAGAAGTAGCAAAGTAGGTAATATAATCTTCGGAACCCGCACTAAGCCCAGGGGACCCAAGGAATTTCCATGGCCCTCACCTGGGCAGGACCCAAGCAATTTGGTGATACCTTAAAATTTATTTATTTTTGAAAATTAAAATATGAAAATAAAATAAAACTGAACCAAAATTAGACCAGAAAGTTTGGTTTAGGTTTGGATCTACAAGACCCAAAAATTGAAACCAAACTTGAACCTGAACAAAACTACAATTGAATTTTCAAATTCAATTTAGATCGGGTCTCTTCAATTTTCACCTCGACCGAAATCAAAAGTACATATCTTCTGACTTTAGAATTCACCTTTGCAATTTTGTTTTTCAAAACATTTACCTGAAAGTTAAACATATCCTTAACAACTAGGTCAATTATCATTATCCTTAATTTAGTAAAAATATGTGCACCTAAAATCCCCAAATTAAAATTTCGTATTGGGCCTCTCACACCTTAGGGCGGCCCTAATGATCTATTGGAGTGGCCACATGTTATAATAAGTTCCAATAAAGAAGAAAATCAATCAAAATTAGCCTGAGTCATGCAATAATAACATTAACCATCACCAGTACTTTAAGTTTCAATTAAGATTCAATTTTTGTCAAAAAAATAAATAAATTACGACGCAGTCCACTATTTTCTAAAAAAAATTGGTGCTCCTTTAGATACGCTATTTATCTCTAGCAAATAAGCATAATCATAAGTACAGTACTTGAGTATATGTAACTTCTTATCAAGAATAAATAATATACCAAAAGAATACAAGCTTTTAAAAATTTAAGAGAACTGCATCCTAAAAATTAATAATTGGGAATAGCATCGAATTTAAGTTTTTCTTGCGTAATGGCATGGAAATTCTAATATGAAGCTCCTTTTGGAATAGGCAAAAGGAAAACTGAAGAACAAGAACGAACCTTTATGGCATGGAAATTCTAATATGAGCTTCAAGTCTTATTTTCCATGCAAAATTTTTATTGTGACCGGTTCTCCATGAGGTAAAATTATCAATCTAAGAAATTATCATGCATCTTCCATTATCATAAGGTAAGCTTTTGCATTTTGTACCAATTCCTAGTACAGACACTCGGAGCTCCACTTTTATTTATTTTTTTCTTTTTCTCCTTTTAACTTTTGTCATGAAAATCAATTCCACACATGGTGGACATGCATAGTCCAAAGTGAGTTTTTTTAATCAAATTATGGTTCAAATAGGGCCCAAAATCATCATAAAGGGCTCATACAAGATATTGGGCCAAAACATTTCTTCGTCAAAGTTATCATCCAAAAAATTCACATAGTAAAAATGTAGCTACAAAGGTAAATATCTCTCAAAATAAAAAAATTCCCCATTATAAAAAAGGAGGTTTCAAATCCTTTTTCAAGTGGGCCGAGCCCCATTATGGCAAGAAAAGTAGCATGGGAGCAAGGAAAAAGTCTGCCCATTAAAATTTTGATGAAGTCAAAGAAATTAGTTATAGAAAAAGTGGGAAACAAAAAAAAAATAAAAATGCTTAGAGCTAGCAAAGAAATGACAAAATAGTCCAATCCGACAAAATTTTAACCCACTCTGACTCGAACGGGGCACGTGTTTTTAAATCGAGTTTGGTTTTCCAAAGTGAAACTCTAAAAAATGTTGGGCCGGGTTTGGGTTACGTAATATAAATCTCTTTGACCCACTCCGATTTGAATATATTGTTTTTTTTTAATACCCTTATAATCCCTATAATTGCACTTGGGTATGCAGGTTGATGAGGTTGGAACGGGTTCAGGTTCAACTGCATTAGCAAGCGGGAATGGCTCGGATTTTCAAATGAAAAACCCATCCTTGGTTGGTCGAGTTCAGTTTGGATAGATTTAGGCCCAAACTCACCCCAAATCTGTTGTTATATACCAGTGTCCAACAAATTGGACATATCTAGTAGGTTGACTGGTGAGGGATTAGAGCAGGGAAATTGATAGTGGACTAGCTGTTATTGTACCAAGACATGGATCTGAATTGAACCCACAAAATTTGCGAAGGAGCAAAGATTGTTTGAATAGAATTCAGACCCAAGGAGGAGTCCAACCCATTGTTTGAAAAATAAAATAGAGCTAGCACAGCTCAAGACATTGTTAGTACTCTTGGTCTAAGAATTCCACCTATCAATTACATTTCTTGTGTCGAGCAATAAGAAAGTTTGATTTTTTTTTTCTTCATATAATACACATTATTATCATTTTAAAAGACAAGTGGCTAAATTATAGCGAATTTAGAATTTAAGGGATCAAAACAGAGGCATAGCTTTTTTTTTTTACATAAAATTAATTAACATAAGAGTTATTTGGCCTTTAACCTCCATTTTTTTTTGTTCTATGCCACTAGTGTTCGGGCCAATTTTTGCACTCCCTGATTAATTCCCTTCATGGAAGGTGCCAATCATTGGCTACCAGAGATTTTGCATATGCTGGGACTGGACGTGGGGAGCTCTAATTCAAACTTGGTTTTCAAACCCAGAGTGGCTAGCCACTGAAAACATAAATAAAAAAGATATAGTAAACCAACAATATGTATATATATAGTTTGTTCTATTTGTCTGCAGGAGAGAATAGTACGATATAATAAATTTAGGGCGACGCTAATTATACACACCAAAACACTATTTAATAATTCAAAGTTGGCTTGATCCATGCACATTACTTTGGTGCAATAGACCTGACCCAGTATATATTTTTTTCCTCAACAATGGCTCGATCTATTCATACTTGACCCTATTACCTTGAGTAAATGAGATAGATTGTTACCAAATAAAATGGTGTATAATTAGCACCGCCCTAAATTTAACATCCCTTATTAATTCTCAGCTTCTTTCTACACGCTTTGACATTTTATATTTTTTTGAGAATTGATCATTCAAAAATGTTTTCAGAATTTTACTCGGAAAATGATATTCTTATCGGTTTTATTCAGTGAATAATCATACTAAGTGTGTTAATGAATTATAGTTCCGAAAATATATAGCCAACCACTGTATCCAGAAGATGAATTTGGTAAGTGTAGCATTGCTCCTTTGACTTTTATGATATTTGTAACAATGACATCCCAGCATGTGAAATCAAGGCTCCATTTGATAACAAGTTGGAAAATGAGAGAAAAAACCAATTAATTTGTGTGAGAAGTTGAAAATGAGTTGAGTGAAGTAATTAAATGTTCTCTTACTTTCTTGCTTTTACTATGAATTAAAATTCATTGAGAAGTGATGCAAGAAAAAAATTGAAAAAAAATAAAAATTACGAAAGATAGAGAACATCTACTCATAAAACTAATCACGAGACAGAGAGAGCGTGTCATTGAATTACTCACCTCATCTCGTAACTTCTCCTAAAAGAAATTGTTTTTCTAATCATTTCCTATTTCATTTAGCATTACCATCTGTTCAACTTTCATGAGGAAAATTAAAACTTTTCTCCTGTGCCAATAAGTCTTGTTTCCTTATATCAGGTGATTTTGGAATTTTCTTTATCACGTCTTTTAAAATGATAATAATATGTGTATTAGTTGTATTGAAAGAAATAATTCAAACCTTCCTCTTATTTTTTTTAACATGAAATTCTTCCATTCCTCCTCTTTGACCCCACATTCTATCAATAAAATCGATAATAATAACAAATTATTCATCAATATATAAACATTCATATTAACATGCACATAAATTTATGCATAAATATATATATATATATATGAGAGTGAGAGAGAGAGAATACATTCATCTTATAAATATATGAGTGTATTCTCGGGTTTTTGATAACTAAAATACGAGTGATATAATGGTCGAACCATTCAATGGATTGAAAACATCCAATAAATAGAATCCATTAAAATGGAGGCTAAACTTATAATAAGTAGAACTTTGGAGGCCAATGTCTATTTTGGTATAATTAATGGGGATTAAAGGCCGAATAACCCTCATGTTAAGGATAATTTATAAATTAGTTGTGGTAAAATCCGGGCTTCAAATTCTATTTCAAAGTGGCCCGAACCCATTATGGCAAAAAATTGTAGCATGGGAGTGAGGAAAAAGTCCACTGTCCAATAAAATGAACTTCCTGTGTTGTTGTTCTTATGCAAAGCAATAATTACTTTTATGAGAAGTTATGAGATGAGATGAATAATTTAATGACAAGCTTTTTATCTAGTGATTATTTTTATGAGTTGATATTCTCCATTTTTCATTATTCTTTTTTTTTTTCAATTTTTTTCTTGCATCATTTTTCAATGAATTTTAATTCATAGTAAAAGCAAGAAAGTAAGAGAACATTTCACATTTCACACTTCACTCAACTTATTTTCAACTTCTCACACAAATTAATGCGTTTTTCTCTCATTTTTTATCCTGTTATCAAATGAAGCCTTGATTTTCCGTGCTGGGATGTCATTGTTACAAATATCATAAAAGTCAAAGGAGCAATGCTACACTTATCAAATTCATCTATCGGATGTATGCATTGGTTTGTTATACATTTTTGGAATGTATAATTCATTAATGCACTTGGTATAATTATCCATTGAATGACACCGATTTTAGCGTTGGAAGCTTAGGGTTCTTCAACTTTTTGTTTAAAGTTGAATGCAGGAATGGGGGAGTGAAGGTGTTTAATTTAGGTAAACATAAAAACACCAACATAGGTCACGATTTTACCTATAAAATTGCTAAAGTTCTCAGTGTTTTTAACTTAAAAAAGGCCACATATTTTAGCATTTTTAATTGGCCTAGATTTGTGCATCTTTAAAAACGTCATCTTTTTTTCCATTTTTTAGTTTACAACCGCTACCTTCACTAGCGTTTTTATGGTTTCCCTATTTCTCCATTTAAGTTAAAAACAACCGTAATTTTCTAATTAAGTTTGAAAAGAAGCATAGATATAAAAAAAAGTCGTGAGAAATTAATTATTTGTGTGGCAGTTAGATAAAAGTGGGATTATTCCTTTTTGTCCTTTTTCTTTTGGATCTTGCTTTTGTCCATTAGAATTGTCATAATTAAATTTTTTCTTTTAATGCTAAGTGAGAGAGTTAAACTTGGGTGGGTTGAGATTTAGATGAATGAGTTGGGTTAGTACTTAGTAGTAGGCTAAATTAGCAAAGGTGAACTATTTTATATTTAACTAATGAATATTAAAAAAAAATTGGGCTATAGGCTTCAACCCTGAGTTTGCCCATGATTGCGAATCACACACTATACCCTCATATAATCTTACTTCAGAACTTGTCCTACATTATTATTCTTCTTCTGTCATTTCTTTTGTCTTTTATTGAACACCCATACAATTGAGATACTACATGCAATTCTTAGAAGTGGACTTGATATTATTATACTAAAAAAAATTGGACTTAGAGCTATTAAAGATATGACTTAGGGATGACAAAATAGTTCAACTTGACAAAATTTTAACCCACTCTAATTGGATTGGTGCAAGTGTTTTTAAATTGGGTCGAGCTTTCCAAAGTGAGACTCTCAAATAATGTTGGGTCGGGTGTGGGTTAGGTAATATAAATCTCATTGACCCACTCCGATCTGAATATACTGTTTTTTTTTTGTAATACCCTATTGCACTTGGGTGCACAGGTTGATGTAGGTCTGGACGAGTTCGGGTTTAATTACACTAGCAAGCAGGACGGGCTCGGGTTTTCAAATGAAAAATCGATCCTTGATTGATCGAGTTCAGTTTAGACATATATAGGCCCAAACTCACCCCAAATCCGTTGTCATCTACCAGTGTCCAACAAATTGGACCTAGTTGGAGTTGATAGTGGACTAGCTGCTATTGTACCAAGAAATGGATCTGAATTGGACCCACAAAGATTGTTTGAATAGAATTCAGGCCCAAGGAGGAGTCTAATCCATTGTTTGAAAAATAAAATAGAGCTACCACAGCCCAGACATTAAGAATTCCACCTATCAATTGCATTTCCTATGTCGAGTAATAAGAAAGTTTATGTGTATTCAATTAGAATTTTAAAATATTTTTTAAAATTTTATGATATTTAATTAGGATTTTAAAAAGTTTTTTAAAATCTTGTGGTATTCAATTAGAATTAAAAATAATGTTTTAAAATTTATGGTATTTAAAACTCAATAAACTTTGAAGGATTTTGATGAATTTGAGAGTATTTTTATGAATGACAAATCCACCCATAAATCTTCTCTTATAGTAGAAGATTTCATATGGATTTCTCTTCCATCTTTCTCTTAAACCCTATGTATTATTTTTTCTTCATCTCTGTAATCTTATTAAACTATTCCACTCAATATAATTCTTCTTCTCTCAAACCCCTTCTTCTCCTCCAAAACCCTTTTTCTCCCGAACGTTATGCTTTATTTGTTTTTGTCATTTCTTTTGTCTTTTATTGAACACCCATACAATTGAGATACTACAACTCTTAGAAGTGGACTTGATATTATTATATACATTATATTTCAAAGGTAAATAGCTCCATCAAAGCAAGTTGAAGTTGAATATAATATATATATACATATATATTTAATAAACACTTCTAACTCAGATGTCTAAGGAAGAGTGCACCCATAAAATAAAAATATAGATGGAGGCTTATAAAGAAGTCTCTCCAAGAAGAAAAGAAGCAAAGTAATAAGAACTAAATTAGAAAAATGTACAAAGCTTATACAACAAAATTGATTAAACAAAAAAAAAGAGCTAAAAGAGCCTTATAGAACTATCTCGTAACAAAGAACATAAAAAAAGAGCTAAAAGTTGCTAAAACATCCTCTTTAATTCATCTCATAAAATTAGATTGGCATCGAAATGAAGGTACAATTGATGAATGACCTTAAGTTAAGTCTTTGCTTTTTGTACCAATTTATAATTTCCAAGTACAACACTCGGAGCCCCCCCCCCCCCCCCTCTTTTATCTTTTTCTCCTTTTAACTTCTGTTAAAGAATGAAAATCAATTCCATATATGGTGGGCCAATGCATAATCTAGATTGAGGTTTTTTTTTTTAAATCAAATTATAGTTTAAATGGGGCCCAAAATCATCATAAAGGGCTCATACAAGATATTGGGCCAAAACATTTCTTCATCAAAACCATCCAAAAAATTCACATAATAAAAAATGTAGCTTCAAAGGTAAAAAAAAAAAAAAATTCCCATGACAAAAAAGGAGGCTTCAATTCAAATCCTTTTTCAAAGTGGGCCGAGCCCCATTATGGCAAGAAAAAGTAGCATGGGAGCAAGGAAAAAAGTCTACTGCCCATTAAAATTTTGTCGGAGTCAAAGAACTAAGTTTTAGAAAATGTGGGAAACAAACAAAAAAAAAGAGAAGGGCTTAGAGCTAGCAAAGAAATGAATTGAGGATGGCAAAATAGCCCAATCCAACAAAATTTTAACCCACTTTGTCTGGAATGGGGCACCTGTTTTTAAACTGGGTCAGGTTTTCCAAAATGAAACTCTCAAATAATGTTGGTTTGGGTTTGGGTTAGGTAATATAAATCTCTTTGACCCACTCCAATCTGAATATACTTTTTTTTTCTTTTTAATACCCTTATAATTCCTATAATTGCACTTGGGTGTGTGGGTTGATGTAGGTTAGAATGGATTCGGGTTCAATTGCACTAGCAAGCAAGAATGGCTTGAGTTTTCAAATGAAAAACCGATCTTTAGTTGGTCGAGTTTAGTTAAGACATATTTAGGCCCAAACTCACCCCAAATCCGTTGTCATCTACTAGTGTCCAACAAATTGGACCTCGCTAGTAGGTTGACTGGTGAGGGATTAGAGCATAAAAAGGAGTTGATAGTGGACTAGTTGCTATTGTACGAAGAAATGGATCCGAATTGGACTTTCAAAATTTTCAAAGTAGCAAAGATTGTTTGAATAGAATTCAGGCTCAAAGAGGAGTTCAACCCATTGTTTGAAAAGTAAAATAGAGCTAGCACAGCTCCAAGACATTAAGAATTCCACCTATCAATTTATTTTTCATTTTTTCCTAATATCAAGGTTCAAATTATATTGCATGCAAATTTTTTAATTGAAAACCATGGCATGCATAAAATAGATGATTTAAAAATTTAACACAACTTTATTCATTAACGAAAATATGTGTGGACTTTATAATATAATAATATTAATTGATCGATTTGCTAGTGATCACTATAAATGGCCCGCACTGCAACAAATTTCTCAATTTTTTAATCGACAAAGAAATAAAAAAGAGAGAGAGAGAGAGAGAGAGAGAGAGAGAGAGAGAGAGAGAGAACCACTTTATTTTTTGTTTCCTTCTGCTATATATAAAAATCTGTTATATAGCATGAAACAACTGTACAAAAGAATCACTGCATCTCTATCTTATTTATTTAAAATAATGTTGACATGATAGCTAAGTGTTGCAAAAGTATAAAATTTATTCTCTTACCAATAAATAAACGAAACACTTCGTATGTAATTTTTTTTGACATTTTATTGGAAGAAAGTGAATGGCATTTCATTGTACGTTAAATTTTGAAAATTCGAAATATTGATAAAAGGCTATTTTTACTTATAATAATGTGGAGTTGTTAAAAAATATATTTTGGTTGAAAAAGTTTATACACCGTCCTTATAATCTAAATTCATACATACAAAAGATATATCAACAAATAACTCATATATATCTTTCTTTCTTTCTTTTTTTTTTGGAAATCATATATATATAACCTCAGTACCCACCCAACTTTTTTTTTATTCTAAATGAATTCTGAAAAATACCATTTTAATTGCTCCAGCTTTAATTTCCTAAAATCTCCAACTTTAACTACATGATCTGCTTCGTATTACATAACAAATCGCCACCGTAGCTTGTGCCTTGGTGGGGCCCGCCATCAACGGACCATTGACTTTGGGATTAATCTCGGCTCTCTTCTATTATCCTTCCATCTAATTTTTTTCAATGAGCTCTGGTTCGAAATTTAAACGGATGGATTTTTTCACGAAATTTGGTAGAGATAATTTTTATAATGAATAAATCATGCATGTTTGCAAAATTTCATCAAAAAACTCATACCGCAAGTAGGTTTATTAAAAATTTGATACATATGTTCATTTCCGACCATTAAAATTTTAAAAGATCATTTCACCAACTTTTAGTTTGACTTTTTAATCAAATATAGTGAAATTGATCTCCTCATTATAGAGATCATATCTACCAAGTTTCGTTAAAAAATTCATCTATTTAAATCTCGAATTAGACCCCATTGAACAAAATTGGATGGAAGGGATAATCAAGGGGAACCAGTTAGCGGTGTTGTCAAAAATCCAAAAACCGAACAAACAAACCGAATCGATATGTTGTAATCTGAGATTTTTCAAACCGAAAAAAAACCGAAATCGAAACCGATTGATTTGGGTCGATTCGGGTTCGGGGTTTGGGTTACCCGAGTTGGACCCAAAATACTGAATCTTTAAAAAAAAAAATTGCTAAACTAAAAACTACAATTAAACAATACCGTTTGAAACTTTGAAAGAGAAAAATCATAATTCTTCTCACTTTTCTCCGTAACATATACTATTCAAGGAACAACTCAAGATTAGTTAGATTAGTTAATGCCACACATTTCAAAAATGTAGGACCAAATGACATCAATATTGACATATTTTTATTTTTCTCTCTGGACGTTACAAGTAAAAAAAAGGAGCAAAACAAACATCAATGAGTAGTCCCAATTTTGGTGGCTACTTCTTCTTCCTTTTTTCTTTCTTTTACTTTTGCTTTGTTTCTTTCAGACATGTTTTTAATATTTCTGATTGGTTTGACTTAGAAAGGGAATTAACATTGACAATTTAGTTCTCTTAACTCTATTATTTCGGGGGTGAAGTACCAAACAGTGATAGATTAGGGGGTTTAATGTACTATATTATTTATCATTGATTAGGTTGATAGATATTAATGCAATCCTCATGCATACCATATAGTATTTATTGAAGAGTATGGCTCTTTATTATTGGTTGATTTTTTGATTTTTAGTGCAGTTTCTTAACTAAAAATTTAGTAATATAAAAAAAAATCGAATGAGACCGAACCGAACCGAAACTGAATAATTTGTGGAGGGTTTGAGTTCCATAGGTAAGAAAACTGAACCTAACCGAAACCGAACTATAAAGTTTGGAGAGGGTTCAAGGTACCCTAATTTCTACCCCGATCGAAACCGAAAACACTCCTAGAGCCAGTCTTTGAATTACAATGTATGGCATGAGTTTCAAAGATACAAGAGCAATTAGGAAGTTGCTATATTAATCCAAACAAATTTTGGATTTTGCAATGCAAATAATTGTCACGATTATCTCTCAACATTAAAACTCGCAAGTTGAACTCGTTAAATATATCTTCTTTAAAATAATAAGCATAATGGCTAAATAAAAAAATTAATATAATTGAATCTAGTAACTTCCATTTTATAATGACTAAATATACCTCACACATAATTGGTGTGCATGCTTTCTATTTATACACGTGCATCATTTAATTTAAAACGAAAAATATATATTATTTAATATGGTTGGTTAGTGGTAAGATGTTTTGTTGTTCAACCTCGAGAGTAAAAGAGTTCAATTCCTATCAGAAATTTTTATTTAAAACCCTTTAAAATAGAGGCAAAATTGGATAGGCCAACTTTGGTGTAATAATACCATAGATTTTAGCATTTTTAATTGGCCTAGATTTGTGCACCTTTAAAATCGCCATCCTTTCTTCCATTTTTTAGTTTAAAACCGCTACATTTGCTAGCATTTTTATAGTTTCCCGATTTTCCCATTTAAGTTAAAAATAACTCTAGTTTCTTAATTAAATTTGAAAAGAAGTATAGATATAAAAAGAAGTCGTAAGAAATTAATTATTTGTGTGGCAGTTAGAGAGAAATGGGATTAGTCCTTTTTGTCTTTTTCTTTTAGATCTTGCTTTTGTCCATTAGAACTGTCATAATTAAAAAAAATAAAAAAAATTCTTTCCATTCTTAGTGAGAGAGTTAAACTTGGGTGGGTTAGATCTAGATGAATGAGTTGGGCCAGTAGTGGGCTAAACTAGGAAAGGTGAACTATTTTATATATAACTACTGAATATTAAAAAAAAAATTGGGGTGAAGGCTTCAATCCTGAGTTTGCCCGTGATTGCGAATCACATACTATACCCTCATACAATCTTATTTCAGAACTTTTCTTACATTATTATTCTTCTTCTGTTATTTCTTTTATCTTTTATTGAACACCCATACTTCTAACTCAGATGCCTGAGGAAAAGTGCACCCTTAAAATAAAAATATAGATGAAGGCATACAAAGAAATCTTTCGAAGAAGAAAAGAAACAAAGTAATAAGAACTAAATTAGAAAAATGTACAAAGCTTATACAACAAAATTGACTAAACAAACAAAAAGAGCTAAAAGAGCCTTACAGAACGACCTTATAACAAAGAACATAAAAAAGAAACACCTATAAAATCTCAGTGTTCAAAAGTTGCTTAAGCGTCCCCTTGACTTCATCTCATAAAATTAGATTGGCATCGAAATGATGGAACAATTGATGAATGACCTTAAGTTAAGCCTTTGCTTTTTGTACCAATTCCTAATTTCCTAGTACAACACTCGGAGACCAACCCCCCCCCCCCCTTGTTTTTTTCTTTTTCTCCTTTTAACTTTCGTCATAGAATGAAAATCAATTCCACACATGGTGGGCCAATGCATAGTCCAAATTGAGTTTTTTTTAGTCAAATTATAGTTCAAATGGGTCCCAAAATCATCAGAAAGGGTTCATACATGATATTGGGCCAAAACATTTCTTCATCAAAATCATCCAAAAAATTCACATAATAAAAAATGTAGCTTCAAAGTTAAATATCTTTCAAAAAAAAAACATGATAAAAAAGGAGGCTTCAAATCCTTTTTCAAAGTAGGCCAAGCCCCATTATGGCAAGAAAAAGTAGTATGGGAGCAAGGAAAAAGTCTACTGCCCATTGAAATTTTGTCGGAGTCAAAGAACTTAGTTTTAGAAAATGTGGGAAACAAACAAAAAAAAAAGAAAGGCTTAGTGCTAACAAAGAAATGACTTGAGGATGGCAAAATAGCCCAATCCAACAAAATTTTAATCCACTTTGTCTGGAATGGGGAGCCTGTTTTTAAACTGGGTCAGGTTTTCCAAAGTGAAACTCTCAAATAATGTTGGGTTGGGTTTGGGTTAGGTAATATAAATCTCTTTGACCCACTCCACTCTGAATATACTATTTTTTTTCTTTTTAATACCCTTATAATCCCTATAATTGCACTTGGGTGTGTGGGTTGATGTAGGTTAGAATGGATTCGGGTTCAATTGCACTAGCAAGCGAGAATGGCTTGGGTTTTCAAATGAAAAACCCATCCTTAGTTGGCACCTAGCTAGTAGGTTGATTGGTGAGGGATTAGAGCATAAAGAGGAGTTGATAGTGGACTAATTGCTATTGTACGAAGAAATGGATCCGAATTGGACCCACAAAATTTGCAAAGGAGCAAAGATTGTTTGAATAGAATTCAGGCCCAGTAGGAGTCCAACCCATTGTTTGAAAAATAAAATGGAGCTAGCACAACTCAAGACATTGTTAGCACTCTTGCTCTAGGAATTCCACCTATCAATTGCATTTCCCGCGTCGAGCAATAAGAAAGTTTGAATTTTTTTTATTGTTTATTTTTCCATATAATACACATAATTTTAAAAGGCAAGCGATGGCTAATTTAGAATTTGGAATTTAATGGAACAGACCAAAAGCATATAGTAATTTTTTTATTTTTTTTGACATAAAAGTGATAGCATAAGAGTTATTTAGCCTGTAGCCTCTATTATTATACCAAATCTGAACTTAATGTACAGAGTTTTACTTATTACAAGTTTAGCCTCCATTTGCAAGGTTTCTGTTTATTGAATGCTTTGATTGTTATGTCACTCATACTCAGTGGCGTAGCCACATAGAGACGAGGGGGTGCGTGCGCACCCCCGACAATTTCGGGATTTTTAAAAATAAAAGAAAAAGAAAAATAGAGATTTATATACATAAATTTATAGTTGAGAGTATGTAATTGTAAGAAATAAAAGTTGAGGGACATTTTGAGAATTGAAATACACTTAAATGAGGAGAGAGATCCCAAGACCTCACTCTCTCTCTTTATTTTTCTGTTCTCTTCTCAATTCTCCCATGTTTCTCTCTTCTTTTTATCCACTTTGTTTGACCGTTTCACTTCACAGTGTGTGATCGATGACTCCGTCCAGCGATTACTTAGCCACTCCCACTCATCACCGATCGGCTCGAATTGCGCACCCCTAACGTCGAATTCCTAGCTACGCCACTGCTCATACTTTTTAATAAAAATCCAAAAAAATGTTAATATCTGTATAAGATGAAAAAAAATAGGGGCTAGTCCATGTTCTAAATTTTTTTTACAATGCGGTCACTATTATTTTTTGGCAAATTATTTTAAACCCCTTTGTGGTTACTCAGATTTGTGAATCACCCCCTTAAACTTTTTTACTTGACAGTATACCCTTCCAACTTTTTATCCGAACAAATGGGTTAAATCCATCAAAGGAGAGTGTAAAAAGACTAAAAATCCCAACTAAATGAACCAATAATTTTATGACACATGAAAATACCATGCTTTTGCTAAAAAACAATAAAAATTATACAAAAAATAAATGGGGGGTTAGAACCCATCTTGGTATCTTGCCTAATTTTCATCTTCTTCGTTATCTATCCGAAAAACCTAACCCTAATTATAATGAGCACACCACCTCCACACACGCTCTCTCTCTCTCTCTCTCACTGCTTCTTCTCCTCACTAGTCCCTACTCTCAAAACGATTTATGCAGCATAAACTTGCTTGCGCAAATTTGATAATTAAAGTCAAGAGGATTAAGTGGTTTTTGGGTTGATTTTCAAGGAAGATTACTAGATTCAAGAATTATAGTGAAACAAGAAAGAAAATAGGGATGGAAAGATGCAACAGGAAATTCTTAAAACTAGTCTGCCAAAATGGTAGCTCCCCAGAGATGGCAACTATAGAGGCAGTACGTAAGTTGAGATTTAGTGTTATTTTGTTGCTTTGGGAGAGAGGAAAGAAGATGGGGCAACATCTATGTCCATATATACGAACCACATACAAAAAATCCTCGATTGTTACTTGTTGGATTGCTTTTACCACTTACATTGCTACTTGATTAATTGGTACTTTTTTTGCAATCATATATTTTAATATTTGTTTGTGTAACTTAATATGTCTCATATAATTTAAATTGAATTTTGTTAACACTTGTGTGTCTAAATCATTATTTTATGTATGTTAATTGTTCTCACATTAATAGACATTTTGACGTACAAACTAATATGTGTGGAGTGTTCGTTCAACCTGTCATTTTTTTGCACGAAAGTTAATATGCCTCTTATACTATTCATAATGTATTATCTCTACATTCAAACTGATAACAATCATGTCTAAAAATTACGTTTATAGTGAACACTTAATTTTAGGGGTTAAGTTTGGTAATGTGCATTAATTTTTGTTTATAATTTGAAATCTTTTTTTGAATTGCTATGAATTTAAAGTTTTGAATTTGACTTTAGGTTAAATTATAAATGTTATCGATTACGAGATTTTAAAATTTGAATTTATTTTTACCAATTTGAGTTTTATCTTTTAAAATTGAATTATGATTATGCTATAGATATTTACCATATCTTAGGTATTTGAATTTATGTTAGAATTAAATTCGGGTAAAGGGCACTATGGAATTTTCGGATTTTGTTTATATTTTTATTATTTATTAATTGTAATTTTAATAACTTTCCTTCTAACTAAAATTGGTACTTTTGCAAAAAGTTCGTCCTTCAAACATTTGACCTAAAAGGTGTATCCTTAAGTAGATAGAGAATTTTATTTTTGTCCTTTAAACCAAAAGTCTGATTTACTATCATATAAGTGTTATGCCTTTCCCTCTCCAATCTATACTATACATTGTAGGGTTTACCCATAGCTACGATATTCTAAGTATCCCATGAACAGAAAATCTCAATAAATCATGCAAAATGAATGCTAGCTCCAGAATCTCTAAGTCCAACTTAACTAATTATATATGGACTCAATATTGATACCGAAAAATGAACTCTAACGTTGTGACAATAATGCATTAATTAGTAGGTGAAATCCATAATCATTGACCAATACGTTAATGCTATGTAATAATTTTATAATGACACAGTTTGATAACATATTTTGAGGACGTAGTAGAGAAAATTAAGTTAAGTCCCTGACTGTGCTCAAACCTTTTTTAAGCTACGATTTTTGAACAGGAGTGAACTTAAGTTGTGCAGAGTAGACATATGCACAGGGCCTAGAATCAGATTGGAATTAATATCAAAGTAAAGGGCCCAAATCTGTCTCGGTCGTAGTTGCCAATAGGCCCAAAATTTATATAAGTAGCCCATACATTAGAATTAAAAGTTCAGCTGTCTCATCTCATATTGTCATCAATAAAACTACTCTATCCTACAACAATTCAACGTGAATAAAGAGAAATCCATGTAAATGTTTTTACACATTCTTAATAAAATGAGATAATGGGTTATAAGGTCTTGCTTCGTAATATTTTATAACTCTAAGGATGGACTCATATTTAATAAAGAGAACTGGTACTAATTTTATAATTTGGTTTTACAATAAGGACACTTTTCATAATATTAATTTATTTTAAGTAAAATGATAAATGTTGATGGACAAAAATACCATACTATATCATTTATTCTAATTATACAAAAGACATATTATTCTCTCTTACATATACATAGTTTAGAGAGAGAAAACAAAGAACAAGAGAAAAGAGAAGTTGTCTCACCAATAATCTTACCTCTTCCACCACCACCACCACCACCACCACCACCAACACCAACACCACCTGACTCTGAGCGCCATTCTCATCATCATCATCATCATCATCATCATCATCGTCGTCGTCGTCATCGTCGTCGTCGTCGTCGTCGTCTTCTTCTTTTTCTTCTTCTTCTTTCTAGATCTACAATCGTAAAATATATGTAACTTTTGATCGAACCGTTGGATTTGGCTGATTTTTGGATATGTTGTTTGGAAGACAAAGTTATGATAATTGCGCAAAAAATTAAGACGATCAGAGGTCGTTTTACTATCGAAATCGATTAATTTCGACAGCCCAGCGAGATTTTAAAATAATATGATCGTAACTCTTTTTTTTCTTTTATGAACCCTACGTCAATCCATATATATATACATATAAATAAATTGAATGAATATTGATCTCATCAATTTTGTTCTCTATTTTATAATGGTGCTAAAATCATTTTAGCACCTTCTGGTTTGTTGTTCAAGTTGCACACCTTCTGGTTATTGTTCAGAAGGTACTAAATGCATTTAGCACATTCTGGTTAGCCTTATGGTTGCTATCTAGGGGGTGCTAAATGCATTTAGCACCCCTGGACAGATCTATGAAACTATCTTTTAGCAAACAAACACTGTAATCTTTTCATTATTATGTTAAGATAGCGTCTCTTATATTTGATATACCTTGTTCTCATAAGTTACCTGCTTTTTTATTAAATGTTTTTCAAATCTAAGTCTATGTCAGTATCTACTTCTAAAACTATTTCCCCTTCTGAGTCTTTTAAATCTAATAGTTCGCGTATTGATAAAATAGAGTCTTTGTTTGAAATTACCCATCTCCCTGTAGAAAACCAAATCCTAGAAACAAAATTACCTATTACAAATCCCTATCATGTGTTCCAAAAACCTTCTTCAGAGTCTTTTACTAGAAGAGTCAAATAGTTAGTTTTTTCTGAAAAGTCAAAACTCCTTGTTAAAGAGAGGGTGCTAAATACATTTAGCACCATTTGGTTGTGGTGCTAATTTCATTTAGCACCTTCTGATTGCTGTTCAGGGGGTACAAAATGCATTTAACCCCTTCTGATTGTGGTGCTAAATGCATTTAGCACCCCTTGGACAACTGGTTGCTGTCCAAGGGGTGCTAAATGCATTTAGCACCCTCTGGTTGCTGTCCAGGAGGTGCTAAATGCATTTAGCACCCTCTGATTACTGTCCAGGAGGTGCTAAATGCATTTAGCACCTTCTGGTTGCTGTTAGTGTCATCATAAGACGATATTATAAGGAAGGGGTATTAGTGTCTTTTTTATACTGTGTCTTAATTTACACGGCTAATTTTTAAATGTCCTTTATAATATATTATTATTATAATGTGCCCTTATACCTAATTGCCTCTAATAAAATTCTCTCTAATAACTTATTATATCTCTACATTATCCATATATATTTATTACATGTCTCTACATTATCTATGTTTATATTGGTGTGTCTCTGTTTTCTAGTTGCTATTACAACCTGATTATGAATTTACTTAATTTTTTTAGTTATTTAATATTGATTCTTTTTTATATTTATAAAATGATATATAAATATATACACACATAAGATATGACTATTAGCACATCAATATGATCTTTAGTTATAGTTTTTTTTAATACATTTTTAGGCCCTTTATATATATTTGTGATGGATTTTAGAGTATTAGAATAATTGACCCCATATTAAAATGGGTTAATTTTGAGATAACGCATCGAGCCTTTGAAATTGAAATTGTAGAACCGACCTTGGAAATAGATATTGTTGGTGCATGAAACTCACAAATATACCATATAACCTAAGACATGGGAAAGATAAGTTGAGCCGGCATATGTCCCGAGACCAAGTACTTAAGAAAATAGTCAAGGACTGCATCATTACAAACTTTCGTTCCAAGGAGGTGATCCTATAGCCTGGACAGAGTTATGTATCATCATGTGTTTCTCTAAAAGTACTTAAGGTTAAATCATCTTAATTGCTCGTTTTCTTTCTTAAAACTATTGTTTCCCTCAAACAACATTGATGAGTTGCATTTATCTAAAGAGATGTGGCCTAGTGGTAAGGGACGTTCTTCTCATTCAATACTTAGATTCGAGCCATCTTGTAAGTGCTTAGTGGATGTTAAACTTAGGGACGAAGTCATAAGTTTTACTCGAGTGAGGCATTGTTATATGCATATAAAAAATACAAACAAGTACAAAAATGTACTAATTCTTTTTGCTTTTGCATTGTTATATCACTTCTCCGATCTCCTATCTCTATTGTCATCATGCACTTAGTGTTCTTGTCCCATATAAATAAGTACAAAAATGTACTAAATACCTTTATAGATTTACGCATATACTATTCGGTGTGAATTTGAGTTATTAAAAATAAAATGCACAATACAATGTCAGGTATAGACTCAGTTTATAAGCAAATCGAATTCGGGTTTAGCCAAATTTCTCCATACATAACCCGCTGCCATCCCTATATATCCTACCTTATCATTTTTTGCATATTCAACATCAAATGATCCAAAGCACCTAATATTGATAGTTAATATAATGTTAGTATTATTCCTCGCTCTATATTCGCAAATTATGCTCATCAGAAGCATTATTTAATATACCAAGCACATAATTTTTATTGTGACTGTTTCTCCATGAGGTATAATTATCAATCTATGAAATTATCATGCATCTTCCATCATCATAAGCAGTAGATACATTAAAATCATCAAGCTAAAATTTTAAATTAGAATCAAAATGAATGCATTAGAAAGTAATAACTACTTGTACCAAAAAACAAAAAGGTAAACACATTGAAACCATTAAGCTAAATTTTAATTTTGAATCAAAATGAATGCATTGGAAAGGGGGCTTCTAATCCTTTTTCAAAGTGGGCCGACCCCATTATGGCAAGAAAAAGTAGCATGGGAGCAAGGAAAAAGTCAACTGCCCATTAAAATTTTGTCTTAGTTTTAGAAAAAGTGGGAAACGAGGGGGTGTGTCCAACCCAACAAAATTTCAACCCACTCGGACTCGAATAGGGCACTTGTTTTTAAACCGGGCCAAATTTTCCAAAGTGAAGTTCTCTAACAATGTTGGGCTGGGTTTGGGTTATGTAATATAAATCTCTTTGACTTCATCTGATCTGAATATATTGTTTTTTCTTTTTAATGTCCTTATAATCCCTATAATTGCACTCGGGTGAGGCGGGTTAATGCAGGTTGGGACAGGTTCTAGTTCAATTGCACTAGTAAGCAGAATGGGCTTTGAGTTTTCCAATGAAAAACCCGGCCCTGGTTGGTCGAATTTGTTTCAGACATATTTAGGCCCAAACTCATCCCCAAATCCGTTGTCATCTACCAGTGTCCAACAAATTTGACCTAGTTAGTAGGTTTTTTTTTTTTTTTTTGGCCGTGCCCCGGGGTATCCACACCTTCGGTCCAACTAATTTTCGGTCCTCGTACAGGCCACCGCTGTACAAGGTGACTAAAGTTAGTAGGTTGACTGGTGAGGGATTAGAGCAGAAAGGGGAGTTGACAGTGGACTAGCTGTTATTGTACCAAGAAAAGGATCCGAATTGGACCTACAAAATTTGCAAAGGAGCAAAAAAGATTGTTTGAATAGAATTCAGGCCCAAGAAGGAGTCCAACCCATTGTTTGAAAAATAAAACAGATCTAGTACAGCCTAAGACATTAAGAATTCCACCTATCAATTGCATTTCCTGTGTCGAGCAATAAGAAGGTTTGAATTTTTTTTTCCACATAATACACATTATTATCATTTTGAAAGACAAGTGGCTAAATGATGGCTAATTTAAAATTTCAAATTTAAGGGATCAAATCAGAGGCATATTTTTTTTTTTGACATAAAAGTAATTAACAAAAGAGTTATTTGGTCTTTAACCTCCATAATTATACCAAAACTAACCTTGGTGTACAAATTTCAACTTATTTCAGGTTTAGCCTCCATTTGCATGGTTTATGTTTATTGAATGCTTTAACCATTATGTCACTCATACTTTTTAATAAAAATCCCGAAAACACTAATATATTTGTAAGATGAAATAAAATTACGAGGTAGTCCATGTTCTCAAACATTTATAGGATGTAATCGCTATTATTTTTTGGGCAAATTACACTAACCCCTTGTGGTTACTTAGATTTGTGGATCACCGCCTAAACATTTTTCCCTGTTACCCCTCCAACTTTTTACCAGAGACAAATGGGTTAACTCCGTCATAGAAAATTGTAAATAGATCAAAAATCCCAACTAAATGAACCAATAATCTTTTGACATATGAGAATACCATGCTTTTGCTAAAAAAATAATAAAGATGTTTTCAATATCATAAATGGTTTCAAAAAAATAATAAAAATCATATAAAAAATAAATGGCCTTAATTAGGGCCCATCTGAGTATCTTGCCTCATTTTCATCTTCTTCGTTCTCTGTCACAAAACCCTAACCCTAATTACAACGAGCACACCACCTCCACACACGCTCTCTCTCACTGCTTCTTCTCCTCACTAGCCCCCATTCTCAACATGATATTTTGCGGGAATGAATTTTCCTGCACATATTTGATAATTAAAGTCAAGAGGATTGCTAGGATTCAAGAATTATAGTGAAAGGAGAAAGAAAAATGGGATGGAAATAATGCAGCAAGAAATTCTTAAAACTAGTCCGCCAGGAATGGTAGCTCGCTGGAGATGGCAACTACAGAGGCAGTAGCTAAGTTGAGATTTTCAAATTTTGTGGCTTTGGGAAAGAGGAAAGAAGACTTTGAAAGAGGAAAGAAGACGGGGCGAAATATATGTCTAGATATACAAACCACATACACAAAACCCTCGATTGTTACTTGTTGGATTGCTTCTACCACTCACGTTGCTACTTGATTCGTACTTTTTTTTGCAGCCATATATCTGTATATATATTTGTGTAACTTACTATGTCTCGTACATGCACACACATGAAACTTAATATGTGTCCTATATTTAAATTGAATTTTGTTAACATTTGTGTGTCTAAATCATTATTTTTTGCATGTTAATTATTCTCACATTAGTTAACATTTTGATGTACAAAGTAATATGTCTAGAGTGTTCATTCAACTAGTCATTTTTTGCACGTAAGTTAATATGCCTCTTGTATATTTTCATGCTGTATTATATCTACATTCAAACTGATAATATGTTTAAAAATTACATTTATAGTGAACACTTAATTTTAGGGATTAAGTTTGGTGATTTGCATTAATTTTGTTTATAATTTGAAATCTTTTTTTTTTTGAATTGTTATGAATTTAAAGTTTTGAATTTGGACTTTAGGTTAAATTATAAATGTTATCCATTACGAGATTTTAAATTCTAAATTTTGCATTTATTTTTATTGGTTTGAGTTGTATATTTTAAATTTGAATTATGATTATGCTATAGATATTTCCTAGATTTTAGGTATTTGAATTTATGTTAGAGTGTTCTGCTTTTATCTCTCCAATATATACTATACATTCTAGGGTTTACCAGTAGCTACAATATTCTAAGCAATCTATGAATGAAAAACCTCAATAAAATGATGCAAAATGAATGCTAGCTCCAGAATCTCCGAGCCCAACTTAAGTAATTATATATGGACTCTTAATATTGATACTGAAAATGGACTCAAATATTGTGACTATAATGTATTAATTAGTAGGTGAAATCTACAATCATTGACCAATATATTAATGTTAAGTAATAATTTTATGATGACAAATTTTAATGACATAATTTTGAAAACATAGTAGAAAAAATTAAGTTCAGTCGATCCCTAACTATCCTCAGACATTTTTCTCTTCTTCAACAATTCAACATGAATAAAGAGAACCGTACCCCATTTATATGTTTTTACACGCTCCTAATAAAATTCTCTATAATAACAATTCAACTTATTACACGTCTCTACATTATGTATATGTATATATATTAGGGTGTGTCTGTTTTCAAGATATTCTTATAAAAATATTTAGCAACCTTTTTTTTCGTGATTACAACCCGATTACGAATTTACTTAACAATTTTTTTTAGTTAAATAATATTGATTTCTTTTTTATATTTATAAAAGTGATATATATATATACACATAATAAGGTATAAGGTATGTCATTAGTATTTCGATACTATTTTTAGTTATATATATTTTTAATATATTTTTGGGGCACTTTATGTACATTTGTGATGAATTTTGGAGTATTGAAATAATTGACCCCTATATTAAAATAGGTTCATTTTGAGGTAACGCATCAGGCCTTTAAAATTGTAGAACCGACCTAGAGATAGATATTGTTGGTGCAACTAACAAATATACCATATAACCATGTAATTAAAAAATATGCCATATATAACCGTGTAACTAACAAATATGTCGTATAACCCTATAACTAACAAATATACCATATAACCTAAGACAAATATGACAAATACCATGGAAGATACGTTGAACCAGCATCTGTCCTTAGGCCGATTACTTAATAATATAGTCGAGGATTGCATCATTACAAACTTTCATTCCAAGGAGTTGATCCTATAGCCCAGACATAGTTATGTATCTTCATGTGTTTTTCTAGAAGTACTTAAGGTTAAATCATCTAAATTGCTCATTTTCTTTCGTCTAGAACTATTGTTTCCCTCAAACAACATTAATGAGTTCGATTTATCTAAAAAGATGTAGCCTAGTGGTAAGGGATGTTCTTATCATTCAATACTTGAATTCGAGCCATCTCGTAAGCGCTTAGTGGGCATTAAACTTAGGCATTGCCAATACGTGACGGAGCCATAAGTTTTACCCAAGAGGCATTGTTATATGCATATAAATACATATAAAAAGTACAAAAATGTACTAAATATTTTTGCTTTTGCATTGTTATATCACTTCTCTGATCCCCTCCACGGGCCACTATTGTCATTATGCACTTAAGCCTCGTTTGGTTCGCGGATTTGAGAACTCAGGAAAGAAAGTTTACTTTCCTTTATTTGGTAATTAAGCACAAATTCAGGAAACACTTTCTTGACAGAGGGTAAAATTATTTCTATCAAAACCCATGGGATTTTCCTTTGTAATTTTCTAGCATTTATTACTAAAATTTTGGACAACAATACCCCTACCAAAATACTTTACATGCTTTATCAAACACAAGAATGAAAACTTGACAGAAACTTTAGTTTCCCACCCCTATGGGAAAGACACGGGAATTGATTTTCCTTCCGTGAACCAAATGAGGCATAGGGTTCTTCTCCCATATAAAAAAGTACAAAAATGTACTAAATACCTTTACAGATTAATGCGTATACTATTCAGGGAACTTGGGTTTATTTTTACAATATCAGGTAGACCGAGTTTATAAGTAAATCGAATTTAAGTTTGGCCAAATCGCTCCAAACAGGACCCCGTTGCCATCCCTAACATACCTTATCCTATTGTACATATTCAACATCAAATGATCCAAAGCACCTAATATTGATAGTTAATGTCACTATTATTCCTCGCTCTATATTCACAGATTATGCTCATCAAAAGCATTATTTAATATACCAAGCACCTAATATTGATAGTCAAGGTTAGCATTATTCCTCACTCTATATGATTCTCTTTAACTTGTTGCTTCGGTTTAGTTGGGGTATATGCTTCCTCAACTTTGTACTGCTCTTCCAGTTTCCAATTAAAAATTTGCACCTTCAAATTATACAGCAATTTGTCTCTGTTTTGGTAAAACATTATAATCGGAAGGTTTATGATTAAGTAAGCAGCCCTTCTACGAAGACATGAAAAAGGGACAGTAACCCAGGACATTCTTACGTGAAGGTCTAGTCAGCAAGCGGTAATTAACTTTAGTCAAGAAACTAAATAAACTTTTTTTTTTAACTCAAAACCTAACCTCTTTAACACCCAAACCCACAGCACCATTCTCTGTAGTCTATACCTGCCCTATGCCACCAGCACCAATCAATTGGAGGAATCCAACAACAAAGAAACCAATCCTTACTATAAAGGTACGCAATTTTGTTCTCTCCAAATCTTTACGGAATTGATATCCTCTCAAGCAATTCCTTTTCTCCAAATTATTTGAAAATTTATCCCAGCTTTAGCGATTATCAAAAGCCAGGTGTTTTTGTATTCTTGTTTTAACCAAATAAATCATCGTTTGTAAGTTATTACACCCTTTTTTCAGAATCTATTAGTCAATATGTTTAAGTGTTTTATGGTTTTCAAGATTCTATTTCTATGACCTGAATATGCTCGATGAAATGCCTCAAAGAAGTTTTTTGATTTTTTCCCTTATTGTAGTAATTTGATGCAATATTCACAACCCTCCTCTTTTTGTTTCCTCCTTTTTCACCTTATGCAGATTAACAAGAGTTTTCAATCGCTCGTATAGTTATGAGATTGGCATGCGGACTGAAATGAGACTTGTTGCAGGACACTTTGGGTTAAGATTTTCTAGCACCTTATGTTTTCATCTTGAAGTAAAAAGAGTACATCTCTTGCTAACGTTATGTACATTTTTAACCCATTGATGGTCTGGTTTCATTCCACTAACTAATACAACACCAATTAGCTTGTTCCCTTGCAACTTTTAACAAACCTTCTCAGAACAGGATGCCATGATTTTTCAATTGATGATTTCTTGAGCATAATAAAAGAGATTGTTGAAGTACTTAAAGAGGAACAATTGGTTGTTAATTTTCTTGGAGAATTTGAACTCAAACATGGAATTGAAGAGAAATGGCAAGAGGCAATGGCTGAGAATTGTAGAAAAATTACATATGATGGCATGAAGAAAAGATGCATTATTTTAGGTTGGTGCAAGTGTATACATCTAGAGCAGTAAATGAACAAAGCTCTCAAATTGATCTTATCAGCGCCATTGCAGACTAAAGAATCAAGATGTGTTGTTGAAGAAGCTTCTTGTTTTATTTAATTGTAAAGAGAATGCAATCCTCTTAGGATTGGGTGTAATATATATATGACTGGAACAAGAGTATCAAATTATTTTTCTATTTAGAGTTGAGATATTGAAATTGATTTCTATTTTATATTCAGTTGATACCTCCAATAAGTATTCACTGAGAGTTGATGGAATATAATTGTCTTTGTTATGTTGGAGCAACAGCAATTCTATTGTACTTTTGTTGGAATAAAAATTGAAATATTTTTTTCATGGAAACTAGAATTCAATTACGTTATGTTGCGTTGAACAAGCATGTTTTGCATGTGTGGTTTTTATATATATTTGATCTAAATTGATGGGAAACTACAACAAGATTGCTGCAGATTGAGTGTGAACTAACATTTCTCTTGAGAGTGGATGTTTAGTTATACTTTCTCCATCCTAAATTAAGAGTATGGTTGATTTGCCCAGCTTTTTAAGTACGCATTAACATTGACATAAGCAATGTTTTAAGGATAAAACCTAAATCCCTTGCTCATATATTTTTTCATTTCTTGTCATTACGGTTAAATTTAGTTGATTGTGTTCCATAAAAATAATGAACTCTTATTTTGAGACGAAAACTATAAGCACCGTAAAGTCTAAGAAAAAGAAATCAACCCATAATTTATGAAAAAATAGTAGATCCCTTGCACATAATGAAGAAACAAATGGGACAAAGCAGAATTTGGTACAAGAATAATGCCTAATTTATAACTAATAATCTAATATTAAAGAGTTTGAAATGTAAAATGCAATCATTGGAAAGATTCCAACCTCACTAATAAAACAAACAATCAGAAGTTAAATTCACATTTTACTTAAAAAACACAATTATTAAAAAGATTAATAAGTCAAAAGAAAAATAAAAATTCTCAATACATTAAGATTATAGAGAGCCTTCACTGTTCTTAACATTCCAAGATATTTCGTCAGTTAACCCATACTTCTTTTATTCTGCATATCTTCTCCACTTACTGGCCGGAACACATTTAAGACATTGCTCTGTCCATATAAGCCACTCCAAAATGGGTATTTGTAACCCTGCAAGGACATGACTTATTCAAAAAAAAGCCAATTCATAATTTCCTCAGAAGATTAAAACACGTAATGGGAAAACATACTTGTTGTACTTGAGAATGCAAGCCTACTCCATGTAGTATATTAGAAGTATGATTCGGAGAAATGAAACAATTTTCTGAACCAAAATGACTTGTTATTGTTTGGGAGTACCCTGGATGTGTAAATCCTAGTTGAGAATGTCCTTGTGTGTATCCCATAGAAAAATCCTGCCAAAAATAAGATAATTTATACTGAAGGAATTGTCTACTTAATTATTTAAAATAAAAACCTATGTCAACCTTGTCATTTAAAATGATCTCACCGAATCAAAATTCTAGGATCTTGTATACTTTGGCTTGATTGAATTTCAGAATATCCTGCTTGCGGATCCCCATATCCAACTTGAGAAACCTTATACACAAAGATGACATTAATTTTTATAACAAAGAATATATAATGACTGAAACTTTTGTTGATTATAATACATAAAACATCCTCACCAAATCAAGTTTTCTTGAATCTTGAATATCCCGATTTACTAAAAATTCATGGCATCCTCCCTATGTAAGAAATTCATCATATTTGCTTTGAGAAACCTGTACAAACACCAAAATAAAACATGGAAAAAATAAATATAGAGAAAGAGGGAAACTTAGTAAGTTATGTATAGTTCAAAGTGAATGAAAGACTACTTTTTTAAAATTAATCTCATTGATGTTTTGATTTGTCATATCCTTTTCTTTCTCCTTCCCCTTCTCCTTTTTTTTCATCTTTTTAACAACTCGCTCCAATTGGCCTTGCTTTCTTTTGGTTTAGTAGATAAATTCATTAGTCAAACAACAAAAATAATTGCTATTGTGGACTAAAAAAATATTTAATATTTGTTATTTTTAATATTTTAAAGGTTGTGCAAACGGTGATAGCAAAGGCATAATAAATCACGGGTTCTTTATTTGATTATATCAGCTATGGCAGAATTTTTTTTGGTATATCTCATGCATTTTCTCTCCTAAAACAGTCCTAGGTACTATTGGAGAATACCAATTTGGGTATTATTTGGTTTGGGGTCCCCTTTAGCACTTTTATGTTTTTTCATGCATGATGGGCCGAAGTAACCTACACCATTACTAACCTCGATAAAAAAACTTCTAGAACCTAGGACTAGGCCAAAACTAATTATCACTATTGTAAATGGGTTACTGAACCAAATACAAAATATTAGCACCTTGATGTTTTTGGCACCCTTACTTTTGGAGTCTTCTTCCCAAACTTATTCGATTTCAGAAACATTTTCTGCTCCGTGCTTGCCTGTCGGGATTTTGGGGGGGTATGCGTAGTGCTCGCAGGTGGGTTAATTCATTTATGTAGTGCACGCATGACATTATTTATTATAACATATATGATTACACTAACTTTTGTTTAATGGCCATTATTCCCGATTGAATTAAAAATGAGATTCTGTCTCATTCCAATAGACACAAAAAATTCGACAATTCAAAAGAATTTTCCTCTCCATTGAACCTCCTTCGCTTTTGTTCTAGCTTGTAGGTTTTCTTCTCCGGTGGTAAGATTCTAACATCTTCAGTTCGTTCAGTGTACCGAGGTGCTTAGGTAACACTGAAGTACCGTTTCATCCTGGGAAACAGACGTCGTCCGGCAGCCTCCAAGCACTACCGAGGGGCGGCGTAACTGTTTTAAGGAGACTTTGGATATCACAGGACTCGGTTTTAGTGTCGATTTAATTTTGATTATTATCAATTCGGAATACAGAATTAAATTTGCATCATATAATGTTTCTAACAATGGGTTCCTTTGTTACCAAATATCAAAATCGTTTCTGCTCCCCCTCATAATTATTCAATTTCGAAAGTTTCAGATTTTATCTCTTTTAACTGTAACGAGTGGAAGTCGAATGTTGTCCGTAATTTATTTGATAAAGCTGCAAGCAATGCAATTTTATCGATGGGCATTAGTAAAGAGGGCTGTGAGAACTGTCTAATTTGTCATTATGAGATAAACGGCTCTTATTCAGTTAAGTCCGGATATTGGTTAAAGTCTAATCAGGTTACCAATTGGGTTCAATCAAAGAACTTCCAACTTCTTTCTCTCTGCATAAAAAGCTCTAGGCTGTTGTTTGGAATCTTAATATTCCGCCTAAATTGAAGCATTTTTGGTGGAGAGTAAATCACAACGCTTTAGCTTCGGGGGAGAATCTGTTCTTCAGAAAATCCAAATATTCCCCTATTTATGTTGTGTGCGGGATGGATATTGAGACTGTTGAACATTTGCTTTTCAAATGCACGTGGACATTGGGAGTTTTGTCTAATAGATTTTTTGAAAAAAAAAAAGTTTCCAAACTGGCTCGAATATGTTCGGCTCTCTGCTGGAACACAGGCTCCAGTTTTGAATGAAGCAGCAAGAAAGAAGCTGAGATCATAATTTGTAAAGTGGTGACTGCCGTTGGTTCATTTGATTGGCCAGAAACAATCTTGTTTTTAACTGAGAACATTTTTCTACTCGTGGTGATTTATCTCCGCATAGATTGCTTTTCGATCAGTGTATAGTCGCGTCCAGGATGACTCTTGTGCGCCTTTCCATCCTCCTTCAGCTGGAAATCAAACTGCTGCTCATTATTTTGTGGTGAATTTTGACGTGCATTTTGTCTATCATCTAAGTCGGTTGCTATTTAGAGTTATTTTTAGAGACTCGGAAGGAGTTTTGATGTATTTACTATATTTCGTACGTTTCAGATATAGCACGTCGCCCTTTTAGCGGCGAGCCTGCTGAGTTCCCAGGGTCGGGCTGAGTCCATGGTCAGGCGAATAGGGTGTTCTCTAGCTCAACTTTAATGGCCGAAGCTCTTGCAATTTGTGATATTGCATGTTAGTCCAAAGATTTGAACTTCTCTCAGTTCGGGTTAATAGTGATTGCTAGGAAGTGGTCATTCTTTGTTGCAACAAGGAGGATCCCCGCCCCTTGGGAAATTGCTTCTTTAATTGTTGACATTAGGTGTTTGGCTCGGTATTCTCGTAAGCTTGATTATTCTTTTGTTTGTAAAATCTTCAATTCTGCTATTATACTTGCATATATATAGCAGATGAAAGTAAAATACCTTCATGAATTTCTCTCTCGATCTATATTATTGCTGGCCATTCTCTTTAGCTTTACCAAATTTGCTTTTAGTAACAATTGAGATGACAATGCCCAGATTCATGTTTCACAACACTAGAAGCATTCCTTCTGTTAGAAATGATGATATTGAATGATGATATTCTCCAACATAAATTAGCATTATTATTTGTAATTATTAAAGCTTAGAATTATTCTTCTTTTCTCTTCTTTTCCTTTATTCCCTCCTCCATGTTTCCCTCCTTGTCTCCTCCTTTCTTCCTCATTTTAGGCTTCTTGTTTCCTTCTTTACTTGTATATATATTCATGTCAATTCCATTGTAAATGAATGAAAAGATTGTAACAATGTAATCAAATATGGAATTCTTGCTCATTATAATTTCTCTATTTCTTGTGTTGTATAATTTAACATGGTATCAGAGCACAACCTCGCCACTAGCCACCACGACCTCGCCACTAGCCACCACGACCTCGCCACCAACCACCAGCCACCACACAACCTCGCCACCAAGCCACCACACCTATCACCATTATCAAACAAATCAAATACGCCTCCAAACACTACTCGAATCAGACTTTACGCAGCAAACCTGTTCAAATAAAACCACGTCCAAATAATTATTATTGAAGCATTCAGCCTGGCTGGCAAGACCATCAGGTAACCACAGCTTAGTGCAAGGTTCGATTCCTACTAATAGCATTTTATTTTTCCTCTATTTCCTTACAAACTGCAACTGCCACATCATTGACACACAAGCGCCACGTGTCAGCCACGCCAGCGCCACGTGACATCCAGTCAGTGTCACGTGGCATCCAGTCAGCGCCACGTGTCCGCCACGTGACATCCAGTCAGCGCCACGTGTCCGCCACGTGACATCCAGTCAGCACCACGTGGCATCCAGTCAGCGCCACGTGTCCGCCACGTGACATCCAGTCAGCGCCACGTGACATCCAGTCAGCGCCACGTGGCATCCAGTCAGCGCCACGTGTCCGCCACGTGACATCCAGTCAGCGCCACGTGTCAGTCACGTGTCAGCCACGTCAGCGGTTAACGCCGTTTGCTTGCCGTCAGACTTGACGGAATATTCCAGACACCGTCAGATATATTTACAATTTCACCCCTGTACTTTCTGATATTTCTATTCTAGCCCCTAAACTTTCTTATTTTCCTATTCTAACATCAAGAGCCGTTGATCTCATTGCACCACTCATCCACTCGTTCAACTTCCCGATTCTCTCCTCCGTCAATCCCAAGCAACACCGTCCATTTCCTCAGTCAATCCTTTCACATCTTCTTCTTCTGGAAAATTCAAAGGCCAAGGCTGAGTTCTTGGTTCTTCTTCAGGTCCCACCAATTCAATTCCCACCCGCCAATTGCCCACTCCTAATCCATACCATAACCGACAACCCCTAATCCATACCATAACCGACAACCCGCAAATTCCGTAAACTCCAAACCCTCGCCCCAAAAAAAAAAAAAAAAAAAATATCACTGCCATCATCAACTGCCGACATCTTTTCAAAATGCTCCGACCTCGAAATTCGAAATTCAAATTTCGAGATCGGCGCCTTTAACCCTTTCACCAGCTTCCTGCCATTAAAATCAAAACACACCATCCTCACTGCAAATCACCCAATAGCACCATCCTCACTGCAAATCTCCCATTCAAATCCAATACAAACAGCCATGTCGATCAGCATCCGCCAGCGAGGTACTCCATGTCCTGCCTGCTCTTTTCGCCGCAGAGCTTGTCCTCCTTCTTGTGAATCAGTTAAAATCTTTCCAAATGCGTATCATCGTCGAGATTATCACACAATCTTTTCCGTTTTCGGGGTAAAAAGTGTTGAATTCTTTTTACAACACGTACCGGATCACAAACATCGTGAAACTCTCGATTCGTTTCTCTTTGAAGCTAAGGCAAGAATCCTAAATCCTGCTGGTGGATGCGCTGCCCTCCTTACCTCTCTTGATCAAAAGCTTGAGACTCTGCAGTCACGAATGACGGCGTTGGAGGCTCGACTGGACAGCGAGTCTCCCAGGGTTAATCCGTCATTTTCCTTTGTCCCTCCTGCAAGTTCCTCAAGGGCCAATCCATCCGACTCCCTTGCTCACCCACCAGGCTCCTTCGCTTCTCCATCTGTCCCCTCAGAGAATCCTCTAGAACCTGGGGTTCTTCCGACCCAGGAAGATTTGTTGGAGCATCCTCACTACAAAAGTTTTTTAAAGCTCCTTTCATCAACCCCTGATATCCATCTACCGACCGTGAATCTTTCAGAACACGGGGATCCTCTGACAGCAGTGGATATGCCGGCATATCCGACTCTGTCAGATTACCAAGTTGCTTTGGATGGTTTCTCAAAGGGGTCTCCTCAAATTAGTTCTGTTGCGGAGGTTGCCGGATTAATGACTCCGGATTGGACTACCTTAGGAGATATAGGATACAATTCGCTCTCTGCTTCTAACTTCACTGATATCTTGAATTTTGGTGCTGATGATTCTCAGAATCCATCGCCTTTCTCTTTTTTATCTCAATAATGTGTGTTCCCTTCCTTCCGCACCGCCAACACCCTCGGAAACCTCTCGCCTCTCATATCGAAACTTTAGTTTATCTCTCTAAAACCAAAACCAAAGAAAGGGCCATCATTGACTACTAGCACCACTGCTACTCTTCCACCTCTCTAAAAAAAAAAAAAAAAAAAAAAAAAAAAACCATATCTATATATATTCAATCTCTTCAATTTAATATTTCCGGCGGGTCGCCTTTCGCTGCACCTCCAAGTATTCTGATTCAATTTCTTGTTACTGTTATACGTACTGCTCGCGTATTCAGATCAAGTTTTTTCCTCCGGAAATTCTACACCGGACCTCGCCGTTCCGTCGGCTCCCGTCATCGCCGTTACCGCCGTTCCGTCTGCCGGTCAATCATCAAACATGTCAAAAAAAAAAAAAAAAAAAAAAAAAACAAAACCAAATTCCATTTTCTCGTATCCAAGCTTCGGATCCCTAAGAGCCTCCTTCAGCTTGAGGGGGGGGTGTTAAAGTAGATCTAAGCACATGCCTCCATGCTCCTGCACACATGCCTCCATGTTCCTGCTTCCATGCTCCACTGCTTCCGTATTCATTATGTTTTGTTCTTTAATTTCTTTAATTATGTAATTATAATCATTATGTTCTAGATCTAGTTTTCCAATTTGTTGGAGATCATCTCATGTAGTAAAAGGACGCTTTCAGGATTTGCTTTCCAAACTCAAGCTGACCGCCCATTTGCCACCTTGAGTTTGAAGGGGGGTGTTAGAAATGATGATATTGAATGATGATATTCTCCAACATAAATTAGCATTATTATTTGTAATTATTAAAGCTTAGAATTATTCTTCTTTTCTCTTCTTTTCCTTTATTCCCTCCTCCATGTTTCCCTCCTTGTCTCCTCCTTTCTTCCTCATTTTAGGCTTCTTGTTTCCTTCTTTACTTGTATATATATTCATGTCAATTCCATTGTAAATGAATGAAAAGATTGTAACAATGTAATCAAATATGGAATTCTTGCTCATTATAATTTCTCTATTTCTTGTGTTGTATAATTTAACACCTTCAATCGTGGGTGCGCAGCCGCCAACAATTCAAAAAATGACGGTTGCATTTAGAATTATGACGCGTTTTATAAAAAAGGTCGGATAAGATTATTTAATCCCATCCGAAAAAGAAAATGCTGTTTGAGAAGAGAGAGAGAGGGATATATAACCCTCATCTTCTTATTTCCTCAGCCTTTTTTTTTTCTTTTCTTTTTTGATATTCTTCCAACTTTTCATACACGATCCCTTGCTTCTTCAGAATAAAAAATACTATAGACTCTATCACTATTTAAAGTTTTTGCATCTAACTTGGGTACTACTTAAGCACTTTATAAGTGTCACTATCCTTATCAATAACATGACCATCGCGACCAAGTATTTTTTCAGCACGAGCATCATGGCATTGTTATTACGTCAATGGGACAATCTTGGCTAGGAGTGGACTCATCGATATTCTTTTGTCAATTTGGCTAACGACCCAATCCTTCTTCTTGTCCATTTGGCAAACAGCGCTATTATTATTATTATTAAACTACTACTACTATTTTTTATGGTTCCCCACGATGTGTCCGGGCCAGTTTTTGCGCACCTCGACTAATCCCCGCTCGCGGTGCGTGGTTGCCACTGGCCAAGCATTATTTTGATGACACTGAGAGTACGTTGACCTTGAGAGCTCCAAATCGGCCACAATACTATTAGAGGAAATTTGAGCAACCAGTCAACTACCTTTTCCTTACGCTCTTTTCTACAAATAAAATTATTTTCTCAAAATAAAAGTGAGAGTTGATGGAATAATTTATTGCAACACCTCTCTCTCTCTCTCAATTAGTTTTATTCAGTTTATTAATGAAAATAAAATGGTTCAAAGTTAAATATATGTAGTATAAGAATTCTAAATTTAAATTAAATATTAACACTAACTAAATTTTGCAAAAAATTTGAATGAGCTAACAAAATAAAATCAACTAACGATTTATACTAGACTGACATGCACATATGATACATGTATTACTTAAATTTATTTTGTTTGAATAAAAAAACCCACAGATGTTAAGTTTCTCTCTCTCTCTCTCTCTCTCAATTAGTTCTATTCAATTTATTAATGAAAATGAAATAGATCAAAGTTAACTATCGGTAGTGTAAGAATTCTAAATTTAAAGTATATATTGACACTAACTAAATTGTGCAAAAAAATTTGAATTAACTGACTAAATGAAACCAACCAACAATTTCTACTAGGCTGACCTGTACTACAAACGACATATACTATTTAAATTTATTTGTTTGAATAAAAAAAACACAGATGTTAGGTTGTGTTTGGTTGCAATTTCTAGACAAGTTTTCTAGATGAGTTTTTAAAAAATTGGTGTTTGGTTGAATGTTTTGAGTTAGAGTTTTTATGTTGAAAAGTGAATTTAGTTTTGTTTGACTTTTTTTCAACCAATGAAAAAAACGCATAAAAAATTTTAAAAAATAGTCACAATGGATCTTATTTTATAGATCTCGATGAGTAGGTTTCAAATATATATTTTTTATTATTTTTTGATTTTTGGATTTAAAGTTACGGCATTTTAAAAAAAAAATTTAAAGAGAGAAAGTATAGTGAAATAAATTTTGGGAAGTGTAAAAGTGAGTTGATTTTAAATTGTGTTTTGAGAAAAAATTTTAAAATCTTGTTTAGAAATGCCAACCAAACACAACCTAAATTTCTCTAAAGTTAAGTACAAGTTTATTTTTTTTAGGTTCAAACATTATTGCACGCAAATTTTTTATTTCAAAAAGATTATGGAGGCTAAATACGCAATTTGAAAATTTGACACAACTTCATATGCAGTTAAAATCCGTTCTAACTTTGTAATATAATATAGATTTACTTTAATTACGGTCATTACAACTGCCACCTTTGCAACAAATTTCTCGATTAATCAATGTGTTAAAATTACTGCATTCTTAATAAACTAAATATAAAAAATAGATTGAATTTATACTTTGCTGAAGGCAGTATTGTATATACAGATACAACCCCACCCAATTTTTTTTCATTAAATATAAACAATCAAAAATACACTTAATTAACTCGAGCTTTCATATTCTTAAAAAGCCCAACGCTACCCAAGTTTTTTCTTTTAAACATTTTCTTAAAAATACTTGTTATTTGCTCCAGCTTTCAGCTACAATAAGATAAAGCCGGAAGGCATTTTTAATTTTTTTTAAGTCATGTTAAGCTTTTGTTTTTCCAATTTTATCTTGAGGGTTTTTATTTTACATAAAAATATTTCAATACAACATAAATAAAGGGATTCAAACCCTCAATTATAACGAGGTGATAAAACTCTTAATCATTATACTACTTACTACTATTTTAATATCTTCTTTTATATTCTTGAATTACATACACATTGTGTATGCACAAAAATCTAATATTTTAAAAAAACCTAATTAGTAAATAATTTTAACTACAAACAACTGGTTCATCAAATTATTTGACACAAACCTGGCTCTTCACATCAGTTAGGCCCCACTCTTTGTAGCATGGATTACAGATAGACACGAGCAATTAGTATGGTTAAGTTAGAGACACTTCTAATAGAAACAAAATTTAAATTTCATTGATATCTTTCTCAATTTGTCACGATTCCCTCTCCGGAATGTAATTATTTTATTTTCCCCGTCTGAGTCATTAGACTATTTTTGTTACTTTTTGGTTTTGTGTTAGCAACCACATTTCTAAAAAAACAATAAAAAATGTTGCGATGAAAGTATTATATATATAAATACAACACCATCTATTTTTGTCTTAATACTAGTCTAGAGATACAATCTACGTGCGTCCAATAAGATGTTTAATAGTTTTTTCACGATAAAAACATGTAATAACATTTGGTTTAGTACTAATTGAATGTTTTATTCATGTTTAAAATCATGAGAGTTCAAATTTTCTACTCAATATAATTTTATAGTGTTTTTTTACGCGAGAGAGGTAACTTGATAATTTCGTGTACAAAGCAAAACCATGTGCATGTGCTTAATAAATATATGAAAAAATCAATAGAGATATAGGGAGAAAATACGAAAACAAAATTGAGAAAAAAAGAAAAGAAAGAGGAAATGAATGATCTTTAAAACTTCATCTTTTTGGGCTGATCAATTTTTGTTAAAATTATGTTGTAATATTTGTTTAACAAAAACACACCTATTATGTCAAATTGAATTTTGCATATAAATTAACTCGATGTCATTGATTAACCCCAAGAGGTTGGCCTAACTGTAAGGGTGATAATGGAATGTGTGGTGAGGTGCATGTCACAGGTTTAATTCCCCGCGGATACAATCCCTCCGTCAGCCCTAATGATATCTTCTTTTGCTTGAGTGGTAATGGCCTTGCTTTAAAGCAAGGGTATAGGTGTTCGAGCCATGCGATCCTCTATACCTGACCCTTCTTCTCATGTGGCTTGTCTAAGATCTATCCGATATACCGGCGTGTAAAAAATAATTAATTTATTTATAGTCCATGGGGCATAATAAGTCGTTCTAAAATTCTATCGAAAAGAAGCATATCTTATATTTTGAAAAACCACAACCAATGTAAAAAGACATCGTTTTGGTCCAAATTTATTTATCTTATGTTTTTAAATAAAAACCCAAGTCGTCCAGCTCCGCTTAGACTGCCCAGTCGCCTGCCTAATCCAACCCCTAACCCGTATTCCTGGCGGAGAGGCATCGCCTAGCGGCCACCTTTTAGAAAACTGATTGGATGCAGCCATGTAGGATTAATTTCGACTCGTGGATCTAAGCCTGCAAGTACTTGCCATAGTAGTTTTGTACCTACTGGAGTTCAAACTCAGAATATCTCCAAATTATTCACACCAGGCCAACAAGTACTCGGTCATGGACAAATCACTGGACCGTCCTTTATGATTCCAATACTATTACCAAATCCTAATTAATTTGTTAAATAATTTTTGGTCAATAATTTATTTTACTAAAATCCAATTTAGTTTGTCCTGTTTAAAAGAGAAACTTTTCATCTTTTAGGAAATTTTTTGAATATGAACAAGAAGGATCCAGTGATTCCAATTTGCACGCAGAGCCTTATTACTGTGATAAATTCTTTTGGCAAATTTCTCAGATAGCTTAAATTGGTACAAAACCCAATTTTAGAATATGAGAGTGGGGACCAGTTATTCACGTGCACTTGGATGAAGAGTTTTGGGCCCCGCAATTTTTTATATTTTCTCTAATTATCAACAATTCTAGCTCACTAAGGAGACACTAAGAGCCAAAGGCGGATATAGGATTTTACCTTAGGGTGAGCTGATGATAAAAAAAAAATTGTAAAAAAGAAATTGAGAAAATATTAATAACAAATTTTTTTCCCTTTTCCAAGCATAAGAAATTTTGAAATTAATTTTATGTTTGGCTAAAAAATGTATAGACTAATTTTTCTCTAAATTTCTGTTTCAAAGCCTTAAGATTAGGTTCCAAAATACAAAGAAAAATTAATTAAAATATATACGACGATTGATTACTAAAATTGAGGATTTGAAATATAAGCTCTTGGAAAAAAATTAAATATAAGTATTGGTCCAACCGGCAACAGTGATACTCTAATAATCTAAAAAAATAAATTTGTATATAATATATATTAAATAAATTGAAATACTGAACAATAAATTAAGAAATGAACAAATAATACTCTAAATCTCTAATAGTATAATCAATAATATATAAAAATTCAAGCCCCTCCCCCTCTCCTTCCCCCTTCACTTAAAGCTTGAACATCCGAGTCTATCATGCACAGTAGCACATATCAAAATAAAAAATAAAAAAATAATAATATATACAAATTATTATGGCCGGATGGTAATCAAGTTTTTTTTATGAATCTGGAATAAATTTATTAGTTATATAAATAATATATAATATAATATGTATTAAGTGGACTAAGAGAATCATTGAAAAAAAAAACAACTTGGACCAAAAAAAATCAAGAGCATCAGTGATTAGTTTAGATGGATAGAATAATGGCCTAAGTAATCGACAAAAGTTAAGTGGGCCGGACTGCTATTTAATTCATTAATATTCTAGCTATTTTATTTTTTTAGAATGGGTTGGATTGAATTGAGTTAGGTTGGGTTGGGTTAAGTTGAGTTGGTTTAGGCTAAGTTAGACTAGATTGTTGTTTAATATTTATGGGTACTATAACTAATTTTTTTTATTTTTTTGGGGTGGGCTCCAGTCTAGCTGCCCCCCTTCCCTCTCTACGCCATTGCTAAGAGCATCCCCAAATTAAAGATATCCTGCTTCTTTGAACTTAAATTTTGATAATTTTTATGATACTTTGCAAAGTTCATTTTTTACGAAGAAGTACTTAAACTCACTGACAAAAAATTTTCTTCTAACCCCTTATGGAACTCGGCCCACCTAATTTCGTTTTCTCACCCCAATTTATTTGCCCAAGCCAAACAAGTATTAATTTAAAAAGTCTATTATTTCTTTATTTTTTTTCTAAGATTTGATTTTAACCATCCCAACAAGTATTAATTTAAAAAGTCAATTATTTCTTTAATTTTTTTCTAAGATTTGATTTTAACCATTCCAACTGATAGTTGATTTTTATAGAAACTAGATACCACTAATTTTTTACTAAGATCTTGGGAATACAAATAACAAAAAAAAGCCTGATGAATTGAAATTATTTGAGACAAGAAAATAAATCAATCTTACAACACAGAAAATTACATAGCGTCGACAAACTGCCCTTAATTCACAGTGCACCAAAATTTTACTTTATCAACAAAAATCGTTTATAAAACACTAATCAATAGACCAACACAAAAACTTAACACCGCCAAAACTTGCACTTAAACAATTTGCTTCTATTTTTTCTCTCACCACACACCCCCTCTTGACCTCTACCAAAACCTCCCACATTCTTCTCCTTATTCTGTTTAGCATGACTTGTTGGCAAAGGAAATTCCTTATTTCTGTTACTTCCTTTTTCCTTTTTTCCTTTTTTCCTTCCCGTCATTTACTTTTTTCGAATCACAATTCTAATAGGATTAAGATTTTTAATTTTTATAGCAGCCAACTGGGTTTTGATATCGATAATATTTTTATCTCACAGTTGCTGTTGGATTATTTTGGTGCCAGACGGTCATTTTGTTTTATCACTTAATTGTGAATTTGAGACAAATGGGTTGTTCACTAACGGAGGGGTACAAATCCAAAGAAAAAAAAATTCCTGGGTTATACATTCAAATATTTATATTATAAAATACTATTTTTGACTAAAAATAAGTAAACTAATTAAATGTTAAAAATGATTCTTTGTGGTGTTAATGTTTACGAGCCATTGGATCAAACTTTTACATACATCAAGATGTCAAATTATCAACAGATCATCTCACACACAAATATACACTCTTTGTCTCTCTACTACACCTTTTTACTCTCTCATTAACTATTTAATTAAATCTTAGAATATCATAAATTTAAATTCAAAATTCAAATTATAACTTATTTGGAAACCTACTAATCTATATCATTAAATATCAAGTTTGATAAAAAAATCTCAAAAACTACAAAAATTTAATTGTTAAAAATATATATACTATGATGTATCTTAGTTATATAGCATTGGATATCTTTTATACACACAATAAGCTAGCTTCCGTTTGAAAACAACATGGAAAAGAAAAATAAAAACACTTAATTTGGTAAGAAGTTGAAAAATAAGTTGAGGGCATGTGAATTTCATACTCATTTTGAGAGATGTCTTTCATCCTTCATAATTTTTTATGAAAATTTTTTCTTCCTTAACCACCAAAGAAAATTTCTCCATGAAAAAAGTCACAAAGTAAGAAGACATCTCACTACATGTCTCAACTTATTTTCTAACTTCTCACAAAAATCAACTGTTTTTATTTTCCTTTTCTATATTGTTATCAAACGTACCCTAAGAATTCAAATTTTAATACAATTTATATAATTAAAATATATTAATTAAGATGACCTTGAGTTTAATTTGTTAAACCAAAACTTTGATAAGATTAAATATGATTAAAAGTGCCATTAAAAGATAAAAAACAAGGGTGATTGGATATCTTTTATACACACAATAAGAATTCAAATTTTAATAAAATTTATATATTTAAAATCTACTAATCAAGATGGCATTGAGTTTAATTTGTCAAACCGAAACTTTGATAAGATTAAAGTATGATTGAAAGTGTCATTAAAAGATTAAAAACAAGGCTATCCAATCCAGTCTATTTTAGTTTTTCCAGTATGAAGATTGAACTTATGTTTCGATGGTTCAAAACTCTTTAGACTAGGCTAGACAATGTGCTCAAAATTAAATAACTAATTAAAATTTGCTTGATTTAAATCAGTAATACATTATTTATCCCATTACTTAATCTTATTTGTTTCACCTATACCCTAGACGACTATCAAATGTAGGGTGAAAACTTAAAATATTTTGTCTCCAAAAGATCAACCCCTAATTTAATTCTTACATCACCTTGTCAAACCCATATTTCATATGAAATTTGTATTAAAATTCACCCTAGAAAAAACCCAAAATTTGTAAAGATTCATGATTGTTGATATGTATTCAAGTCCCTCTCTTACTTTGGAAATGTTCAAGCAATGAATTAATAATTCATAATCATTTGAAACATAGTATTCATGGATGGTGTTGATATGTATTAAAGTCCGTATCTTACTTTGTCAAAACTACCCTTAATATGCTCTAGTTTTCTTATTCTTAAAAAACCAAGTCTAGCCCGCTTCTTCTTCTTCTTCTTCTTCTTCTTCTTCTTCTTCTTCTATTTTCTAAATATAAATTCCCAAAAATACCTGTTATTTGCTCCGATTTTCATATATAAATATATAAAGTCAGAAGGCATTTTAGATTGTGATAACTTTTTGTTTCCAATTTTGCCTAACAGGTTTTTATTTCACATAAAAGATATTTCAACACAACATAAGCAAGGGGTTTCAAACCCTCAATAATAGTAAATGTGGGAGGCAATTCTAGATATGATCTTTTGGTCAAGGCCCAGGTTTGGAACCCAGACTATCAGTCACCCTATGGACAAGGCTTATGGGACTGTGAAGGTCATCTTCTAATTAACCAATTATGCCACTATTTCTATTCGACCAAAGTATTGTAAGCCAATCATTAATGGTTGGGTAATGAAGGCAAGATAGCTAAGCTGGAAAATAGAAAATAGGAAATAACTACGTCAGTTAATGTGAACAGGGTTAGGGACACCTGGAACCTTGGAATAGTGATCAAGTTTACCATTTATAGTAATTTCTTACCATCCCAAACACTAATGTAACCGTATCTTATACGTATAAACAAGAAGGGAAAACCCACAGCTAAAAGATCCTAATTATCATTACCCCTTACACTCACTCCCACATTCTCTTTAAAAGGAAACCCTTATCAGTGTATTTATTTTCATTGAGGTCATTAGAACCAGTGAAAAACACTCACACACCACCAGGGAGGACGTACTGCCGGATTAGGTATAATAGCCACCGGAGGAACCTACCGCACAAACAAATCTAATCTTCATTTTTGTGTTGATATTTTACTTTTCATAGTTCATCAACTCTCTTAATTGGGCTTGGTCAAATTTTAACCACACACAATTGGCACCGTTTGTGGGAATCAACGATGGAATGCCATTTCTACTTACATTTCTAGCAATCCAAATCTCTTTTCTTTTTATAAGTATTTTCCCAATATTTTTTGATATTATTTGTTGTTCTTTATTTGGTTCATATCTTTATCCACATTTTGGAAAAATGGTGCAAACTTGAAGCCAACAAGTTGGCGAAATCAATAACCCAGATATAATCCCCATTGTGGATCCACACACTGCACTTAACTTAAATTTCACATCTAATCGAGCCCAGGCTCGTCACCCTGATAGAACTAGGAACCCAAGCCGCGTCTTGGGCCATTCTCAAAACTACACCCATATAACCTCAGCATATGACCCAAATTATGGTAATAAGGAGTTTAGCTTCTATAGTGAAAATAAAGAGTTGGCCAGGCTGAGTTTGGAAATGGAGGTACTATTAGAAATGCTCAAATAGCAAATATCTATTAACACTTGTCAAGAATTTGCCAAGGAAGCAGTGTTGGAATTGACAGATTAGTTTGATTGGGTGGAGTAATTGAATCCCATGAATCATGATAGATTATGCAGTAAATCACATTAATCATTGGATCATATTTATATCCCATGATTTATGCTAATCAAATCCCTGGATATATGTACAGCTGTAATTAGTTGTGTCTGTATCATTCTCATAGTATATATATGTGTAATTGGGTGAGAATAAAAATTAAGTAATTCCAGAAATCCATTCTTCTTTTTCTTCCTTTATTTTCTACATGGTATCAAAGGGATCATGTCTCTAGGATCTGTTCCTTCTTATGTCTCTAGGATCGGTTCTTTCATTGATTTTCGACAGACTTTATGTCTGCTCGAGGTATTTTTGTTCCCTTTTAAACCAATAATTTTTGATTATTTTATTCTTTATTTTAATCGTGGTAATTTGAGAAATCTGCAAAAGAGATGGCTAATCCTTTAAGTAATGCCTCTTCGTTGCATGTAACTGGAACCGGATCTGGTGGAAAAGATCATAACTCCACTCAAATCAATGAGATTCCAAATTTACAAATTACCTCGGTTAAGTTAGATGGCATAAACTATGGTCACATGGGCACAATCTTCCAAGATGTATATTGGTGGACCAGGAAAGATAGGTTTTTTGATAGGTGCTGAAAAAGAACCCAAATCAGATGATCCAAAGTACCCTAAGTGGTTTGTGGATAACTCTCTTATAATGAACTAGCTAATTAACTCGAAGCAGCCTCATATCTCTGCTGGATGTATATTTGTTTATGCGTACGGCAAAGCAAATTTGAGATTCTGTACACAGTACTTATTTGTAGCGACAAAACAATGCACAAATCTATCAGCTTACTAATGAGATTGCTTAGTTTAAACAAAGTAATCTGACCTTGGCTACGTATTATGCTAGGCTACGTGCAGTGTGGGAATAAATCAATCATTACGATACTTACATAGAATGGCCAGGTGATGGTGCAGCAGGTATTTATGCTAAACTGCTGGAGAAAAATAGAGTGCTTCAATTTCTGGTAGCTCTAGTTCATTTATTAGATCGGGATCCACTTTCGAATCTCGAGGAGGCTTATTCATATTGTTTATCTGATCAAAGTCGTCAAGCTCTAGTTCCTCCTATTGCTTTGATGCCTCCTGAAGTATTCGTTATGGCTGCACATATCTCACAACAGCCACCACCCTTTGTGCCTCTTGCACGACCCCTTTCCTCTCCAGAATCGCCCATCATCAACAAAGTAGTCTTTCTCTCGTCCACGAAAGCGCTGCAATCATTATGGGGAATGGGAACTTGTTAAAACCAATTGTTGGTCATTTCATGGGCGCCCTCCGAATCAATCTAAAACCACTTAACACCATTCAAATCAGTCTCAATCCTCCGCTCATCTTACTATTGAGTTACATACGCAGCACAACTCACGTTCATCGGGCTCTCTTATAGAAAAGGAGATTAACAAGTTCCGACATTTTTTTTCCTAGTTTAACAATGCTTATTCCACATCAACATCCTCCATTGCAAACACAGGTACTATTGCATATGCAAACAGTGTTTCCACACCTCAGTCTCTGCCTTGGATCATTAATTCAGGTGCTTCAATAATATGACGGGTATGTCTTTTCTTTTTCGGTCATATGCTATTTGCTCTGGTCAAGATAAAATTAGCCTAATGGACGGGTCATTATCCCTTATAGCAGGGAAGGGGTCTATTCCTATCACATCTTCTTTATCTTTACCAGACATTCTTCATGTTCCTCACTTGACTTCTAATCTGATCTCAGTTAGTAATGTGACTCGTTTACTCAATTGTAGCTTGCCGTTTCATCGTTCTTATTATGTCTTTCAGGATCTGGAATCGCTGAGGATGATTGCCAGTGGACGTGAAGAAGGGGGTCTTTATCTACTGAATGTTCCAAACGATCCTAAAGTTCCTAGTGCTTTAAATTTGCAGTCCCGATTAGTTAGCGAGAATAAAAAGCGTGTAATACGTTGGCATCACCGTTTGGGTCATATTTCTTTTCAGTATTTGAAACATTTATTTCCATCTTTCTTTTTTGGAGTGTCAATGTTTTAGTTCTATTGTGAGTCATATGAGCTTGCTAACCATCATCGTATTAATTATCCACCAAGGATTAATAAAACTACATCATCATTTAAAATAGTGTATTCCGATATTTGGGGTCTAGCTCCAGTTACTTCCTTGTACAGTTTTCACAATTTATGTTATTTATTAATGATAACACACACTTGGATTTATCTCTTGAAATCAAAAGATGATGTGTATTCTGTTTTTCAAAACTTTCTAGCTATGGTTCAAACTCAATTTAACAAAGTTCTAAAAATCTTTCGGTCTGACTAGGGAGGGGAATTCTGTAGTGGGCCATTAAAACAATTTGCAGTGAAAATAGGATTGAACACCAAACTTCTAGTGTTCAAACTCAACAAAATGGAAAATCTAAAAGCAAAAATAGACATATTCTTGATATTGCTCATTCTATCTCTGTATGCATGAATGTCTCAAGTATAATCTGGTTAGATGCAGTTCTCACAGTAGTATACCTCATCAATAGTACTCCTTCTCGTGTGCTCGGGTTTTGAACTCTTTACTCACTTTTATATCCGGGCCACCCAGTGTTTTCGGTATCTCCTAAAGTGTTTGGTTGTGTTTGTTTTGTTCAAGTTACAGGTCAAGCACATTCAAAGCTTGATCCACGTGCTTTGAAATGTGTTTTCTTGGGTTACTTTCATACCAAAAAAGGCTATAATTGCTACCATCCCTCAAGTAGTTGTAGGTTCGTTTCAATGGATGTTTCATTCTTTGAACACATTCCATTTTTCACTGGCCCAGTTCAATCCTAAGATGAGTGGTTCCCGATGTCTCCACCTCTCATTACACCATCTCCTACTCCTCCCGTTATTTCGCTTCCAAATGTTGCGCTTGATTCCCTTATCGTCCCACCTCATTTAAAGGTGTACTCTCGCACGTATCCCAAGCAGCTGGATAAGGCCCCTATTGCACCAAACTGTCAGCCGTCCTCTATGCCTCCAAAACTACCACAATTTACTGATTATTCTTTGGCTAAGGATATTTATTCAGGTAAACCTCATGTGCAATTTGATGAAAAACCTATTGCTCTTAGGAAAGCCAAATGGTCATGTACATATCCTATTTCCAACTATGTTTCATAACATAAACTTTCTCATACTTATCATTCCTTTTTAGCATCTCTTTTGTATGCATTTATTTCCTCTACTGTTGTAGATGCATTGGCTGAACCACAATGGAAAAATGTTATGTTGGAAGAATTGCATACCTTGGAGAAGAATGAGACATGGGACTTGGTCCTTCTACCCCCTGGTTGAAAGGTTGTTGGGTGCAAATGGATCTTCATTGTGAAAAAAAATCCCGATGATTCAGTGAATAGATACAAAGCCCGTTTGGTTGCTAAGGTTTATGCTCAAACCCATGGTGTAGACAACCAAGAGACCTTTGCTCCAGTTGCAAAGATGAATACTATAGGTGTGCTTCTATCTATTGCGGCCAATAATCATGGCATCTCTTTTAACTTGATATGAAGAATGCTTTTGTAAATGGCGATCTGAAAGAAGATATTTACATGTCACCACCACCTGGTTTTCGCTCATCCTCCCACTCTGGTTTTGTTTTTAAACTAAAGAAATCTTTATATAGATTAAAGCAATCTCCTTGTGCTTGGTATAATCTCTTTGGTTCTGCAATGATAGCCTATGGTTTCGTTCGAAGTACAGCTGACCATACATTATTTCTTCCTCACTCTGCTAATAAGACAATAGCCTTGATTGTGTAGGTTGATAATATTGTAATCATAGGTGATGATACGAAAGGTATTGAGGCTTTAAAGTCTTATATTGCCTCTACCTTTAAGGTCAATGATCTTGGTAAACTAAGATATTTTTTGGGTATTGAGGTTGCTCGTTCCAGTTCAGGCATCTTTATCTCCCAGCGCAATTACATCATTGACCTCATCTCAGATTCGGATTAACTTGGTTGTCATCCAGTTGAGACTTCTATTGAGCAGAATCATCTCTTGGCTGATTCTGAAGGGGAGTTGTTGGATAATGTTGGTCAGTATCAACGACTAGTTGGAAAACTCATTTATTTATCCCTTACGCGTCCTGATATAGCGTATAGTGTTAGCATTCTTTGTCAATTCATGCATTCACCACGTCTTCCTCATCTTCAAGCAACCATTCGTGTTCTTCGTTATCTCAAAGGGTGTCCTAGGCGTGGTCTCTTATTTGTTAATCATGGTCACGTTTGAGTTAAGGCATGGACAGATGTAGACAATACTAGATCGATATCTGATAGACAGTCTACATCGGGATATTGTACCATAGTGGGTGGAAATTTGGTTACTTGGCAAAGCAAGAAGCAATCAGCAGTCTCTAGATCTAGTGCATAGGTTGAGTATCGAGCTATGGCCCAGGGTGTGTGTGAGCTTTTATGGCTGCGCATTATTCTTCATGATCTTTGAATTTCGTTCTCTCTTCCCATGTCGTTGTGTTATGATAATAAGTCAACTATCAGTATTGTTGCTAATCTGGTACAGCATGATCGTACCAAACATGTTGAAATTGATTGCCATTTTATCTGTGAAAAAATTATTTCTGGTCAAATCTGCACTCCATATGTGGCCACCTCACAACAGCTTGCTGATGTTCTTACAAAAGCAGTTAGTCAAATGGTGTTTTCTAATACTTTGTCCAAGTTTTAGGCATGTTCGACATCCTTGCCCCAGCTTGAAGAGGAGTGTTGGCATTAACAGATTAACATGATTGGGTGGAGTAATTGAATCCAATGAATCATGTGATTGATATATTATGCAGTAAATCGTAGTAATCATGGGATCAGATTTATATCCCATGATTTATGCTCATCAAATCCTTCCATATATGTTCACCAGTAATTAGTTGTGTTTGTATCATTTTCATAGTATATATGTGTAATTGGGTGAGAATAAAAATTTAGTAATTCCATAAATCCATTCTTCCTTTTCTTCCTTTATTTTCTACAAACAGTTCCGAACAAGTCCCATGTATCCTCAAACCGGGAAGAAATTGTTCCAGGTGCGGTTGAATTATCATCTCATGGTAAGGGTAAATTGAAAGTGGCTAAGGAGCCACAGTTGAAGGTTTTTGATGATTGACAACTCTATGCAGCGCCTACTGAAAGAGATATGTCCTAGGACTATTCATAGATTATGATTTGTACTTGGATATCTTATGCTTATTGTTATTAATAAAGTTTATTTATTTTACTTTATAATCTCTTGTAAATAATATTTATTAATACTAGTTCATCAAGTACGTGACTAGATTGTGGGATGCTAGTAATGGTTTAGATGTCCCTAATCATGTATCAATAACCTAGGATCACAGATATAATGATTAGAGTATGGGTCAGCTGATGACTATGTTCCACAAGTCATGGATATGGAGATATCAAGCTGAACATACTGATACTTGTTAGGGAACAAAGTATTGGACTGACCCGCTTTGGGGACACTGCGAGGAGTGTTACATAATGTCATCAGTGATGTTCCCCATTTGTGATATCGTATTATCCTCAGACCTGAGATCGCCATGGTTATTTAGCATGTCAGGCATTATCAAACGTTGCTCTTGACCGAGTAATTATAAAGATGATGACCGAGCATACTATGAACTATGTAGAGGTATGTGGTTGATCAAGATGGGATTTGTCACTCTCATATATTGAGAGAGATATCGATAAAATTAATCATGATGCACAAATGAGATGTCATTTGTTTTGGATTAATTATACTTAGAGATCAAGAAATGATTGAACTATACAAGAATGAACTTGCCTAGTCTTAATCTAGATATCGATTGACAAAAGGAGTTAATGTGTGAAATATCCGTTTTTGACCTTTATACCCTTTGATAATAGTAATGTTTTACTAGAAACCGCTTACTTTCGTATAATAAAACGGGTTTTAATTGTACGGCCAAAGAGTGTAAAACCTACAGGGTCGCATTGGATCAAAACGAATTAAAACGTTGGACTTGGGCCCAGTTCGTTTGTTGCTTAGGGTTCTCACTAGGGTTCCCTTATAAAAGGGAACCTTTGTTCTTCTTGGCCGTTAATGAAATTGAGAGAGGCAAGAAAATTCGAAATAGCAGAGAGAACCCTAGAGGGCGCTAGTACACCAAGCAAGATCTCATCTCGTTCGTGTGTGCATACCGTAGAGGCGTCGTGTTTTCTACGCTAAGGACGACAACAACAGAAGGATCAGATCCATCATGTTCGTTTCATTGACATCAAATCTCGATTAAGGTATGTCATCTGTCGATTTTATTGAACTGTATAGATCATAGGATTCAATGATTAGTGCGTAAATTAGTGTATGCGATGCATGATTACTGCCCTAATTTACTAACACCTACACCCATTGCTCGCCCCAGCATCTTTGAGTAACTAGGGAGGGCAGACCAGCCCATGCAGCCACACAAGTGAAAGCTCACCCAAAGAATTGGGCTGGGAAGGATTTAAGGAAGATGATATACTCAGCAATTACTAACAAAAAAGAAGATAAAAAATCGACCGCTGAGTTGGCAAGAAAAGTTTTAGGGGAAGACCATTGATCTTATTTTACTCACCGTATTCAAGATGTTCCCCCACATAAGAAATTCATACATGCAAAATTTAACATTTATGATGGACATTCTGATTCGGCAAACCATGTCAGGCATTATAAGAAAGTGATGGCTTATTGGAAGAACAAATAAGCTCTGATGTGTCGAATGTTTCTAGCAAGTTTGGGAGATACAACATTGAGATGGTTTAATAAGTTGCCACTGGGAAAAATTGACAGTTTTTGGGAACTAGCTGAGGAGTTTACGGCCCAATTTATTACCAATAGCAGGGTGGTCAAAGGACCTGAGGCCCTTACCCACTTAAAGAAAAACTAGGACAATCACTGCGAGAGTATTCCCAGAGGTATTGGGAATTGTTTAAAAAAACTGAGAACTGTGATTTGAAATTCGCAATAAGTACGTTAAAACAAATAGCTAGAAACACACACGCTCCCTAAAACATCCCTCTCCTCGAATCCCCTCAGCTGAACCAAACCCGACCAATGTTAATCTCTTTTACTTCATTTTTTTCTTTGACTAGTCACTACACCAAAATAGATGACTAGTCCCTTTATATCTCTCATGCAGCCACAACTTTACTAACACTAGCACCTCAGTCAGCCGTATACACCACCACTACCATATCTTCCGAGTCACACCTAAATTGAAGGTGAGTATCTCTTCCTTTCTTTGTATCCCTTCAATCTCCTCTTGGAGAAATTATTGAGTGTAACAGGGGATGCCGTGTTATTTTACTAACATGGTATCACCTAACAATGAGGTTGTTAAAATTTTTCATGTGGGCGAGCATCTATTAAATTAATGCAAAATCCACGCTAAATTAACCCAATAAAACGCCGTTCATCTGTGACCTTTTGTTCTTAATAACGAGGTTGAATAAATTATTTTATGATTCTTGATCTTCAATCTTCTTTAAGAAAACTTAAGCTTGATTCATGAAATTTCGATAATTAGTTAGCATAAAAGAAAAAATGAATATCAAATCGATCAAATCCAAAAGAAATTACATGCTCCATTGATAAAGAAGAGAAAGAGACACCTTTTGTTAAGAACAAGAAGATGAAGTTAAAGCTGAAGCTATACGGCGTTTTATTATGTTAATCTGGCATGGATTTTGGGTTAATTTGATAGCGCCGCATTTAAGATAAAGTTAAAGCCCACATCCAGATGTATCATCCACTTTTAAGAACTCTAAAAAATATTCTTCTACCTATATGGGAGCATTTGACACATCTACACATCGAATTATTAAAGTCATTTGCTCATGGTTACTTACATCCGGAGTACAATCAAGTATTACATAAAAATATTTTGCCTTTTTGATTTTTTCAATTATAGCACTTCTAACCTTAGAGCCTAACATACCAATAAACTCATTTTGAATTTTATGACTAAGATAGTGATAATGAATCTCATTATTTTGAATACGTCTAAAATGCTCTTGCAATACCAAATCAAATTCTGCAATTAATTCAAGCAACCCCAAAAAGTTACCATTATTATCTTGGTAAATTTTCTCATTCTTTCCGCGAAAAGCTAAGGGCCCGTTCGGTAACGTTTTCGAAGAATGTTTTCCGAGAATGTTTTCAGAAAATGAAAATGAGAAAATGAATTTTCCGAGAACGAAAATAGTGAAAACATTTTCCGAGAACGAAAACAGTGAAAATTTAGCAAAATGAAAACATTTTGGCGTTTTTGCGTTTTACTTTAAACTTGAATTCGTTTTCCGAAAACGTTTTTTAAATCCCACCGAACGCATTTTTTATTTTTTGAACTCAAAAAACAAAAACGGGTTCTACTAAAAAATTTTTTTTAGCAAGACAATTTCCAATTTCCAATGTTCCTTCTCTTTTTTAATTTGCACTTGTAGCTCTTTATCAATTGTATCATTCTTTTTCAATCTAATTTGCATGTCAATCCAAGTTCTCATGTTATTGATATGCTCACTACTAGTTTCATGTTGTTTAAGCCTCTCACTTAAATGTTTCAAATCATTAAGCCCTTCATTTGCCAACAAACTTTTCATTTTCTCAGATTTAAACAACTTACAACAAAAACAATATACTTTGTCCACATCTTTTGAGTACACTAGCCATTTTCTATCTTGACCCTCCCCATTTGATAACTTTCTTGTATAATAAGAGTATGAAAAATGCCTAGAGAGCCCATCCATAGGAAACTTGAGATTACTTTCTCTTATAGGACCCATTTCTACTAAAATATCCTTCGTTTTGTTATCAATGTTATCCCAAATTCTTGGATCATAAATATTCAAAGCACGAATTATTTGTTTTGTTTCATTTTCATTCTCAAATTGGTCACTAACCACATTCAGTTTATTTGTACCATTCTCTCTCATTTCTTCTTGATTATTTTCATTCTCAATAAGGGCATTAACCTCTTCATTTCCTATCATTTCTTCTTCCTGACTAATTGGTTGTTGTGAATCATTAACTAATTCATTAGATGGATCTTCAATTGAAGAACTAGTTTTAAAAAACTTATCAAGAGCTCCTTTTTGAGTTTGAATCATTTTTTCTATTTTTTTCATTTTATTTCTTTTTTGACTTCTAGATTCATATTTCCTAATCATTTTTTACTGCAGCTCTTAAATCCAAAAAATGGCAGACAACAAATGAACAAAATAAACACACCAAACACAAACTAAATTTAAGCAACAGAAAAAACAAAAAAAAAAGAAGCAATACAACCTGGTTTATGCTGATTGCTGAAGTTGTATAAAAAGCTTCAATCTTGCAGAGCTTTAACTTCAATTGATCTATATTGCAATTTGCACATCTACAATGACATAAAAAAGATGTATAAAGATATGTATAAAAATATTAAATATGTATAAAGATATGTAAAAATATGTAACAAACCTGAAACCTCATCCTCACTCAGATAATCTTTCAAAGATAAAAATCCAAAAGAGGGATGAGAGAAAAACTTGAAATAATATACTGAGAAAAGTAACGGATCTTTTGGATGATGAAAAGTTTTTTATGAGAAATAGGAAAGCTTGCTTTGGAAGATGGAAATATGACAGCTTGCTTTGGAAGATGGAAATATGACAGCTTGAAATATTAATATGCGTAATTTTATTTTCTTTTCTTTTCTTTTCCTCTTTTTTTTTTTTTTTTTTTTTTAAGTTTGGGATCCTATAATATTTTAAAAAAAAAAAACTGGGGCCCCTAAAATCGGAGGCCCATGGCCGTCGCCCTCGGTGCCCAGGCTCAAGGCCGGCCCTGGATAGCAGCCCACATGGTAAATTGTAGCAACCTCATTGGTTAGTGATACCATGTCAGTCTTCGTTTCCCTCAATAATTTCTCTAAGAGGAGATTGAATGTGATTACTTCATTTTAATTTTAGAAAAACTCAGTCATAATGAGAGAGATGGGCAAAGAGACTCACCTTCGATTCACGTGTGACTCGAAATAGATGGTAGTGGTGCTATATCCGATTGACTGAGGTGGTAGTGTTGGTGGAGTTACGGTAGCATGGGAGAAATAAAAAGGTGGTGGCGGGGCAGGAGTTAGAAGACTAAGAAGAGAAATTAGAGAATGGGAGAGAGAAATAGAGAGTCACATTTAAACACATATACTAGTCAGAGAGAGAAAGGAAGGAAAATAGAACAAGATTGGCCAGGTTTGATTCTGCTGAGGGGATTTGGGGTGAGGAAAGTTTTAAGGGGTGTATTCAATTTAGATTTTAAAGATTTTTATGGATTTTTTAAAATTTTGCGGATTCTTCTAAAACCATTTATTATTTTAAATCTATATAGAGTCTAACATTTTAATAAATACATACAGACTCCAACATATTTTAAGAAATTGATTATTTAGTATTTTTATAGATTTTAATAATTTCATTAATTCTTCTAATTATAATAAAAACTTCAAAGGATAAATAATAAAAGAATTTTGATTATGACTTTAAAGTAATAAGCAAATTATAAATCCACTGCAAACGGTTCGGATCAAGTCTAAAAACCCGCGTTTGGTTTTTTTTACCCTTTATATTTGATTTTCATCTTCTATCTAAAAAAATTTCATAAAATGGGAGAAAAAATCAAGAGGGCAAAAATATATAGTTTCGAAAGGACTAATTGGATAATTAAAACTTTGAAGTAGCCGTATCTAAAAAGAAAAAGAAGCTTTAGATAGAGTGAATGAAGTGGTGGAGGGATTTAAATAGATTATTATAAAGACGAAGAAGAAATAATACATTGGGTTTAGGAAAAAAAGAAGAAGATTTAGATATAGAGAATAGAGTGAAAGGGTTTAATAGATTATAGAGATAAAAATAAATAATACCCGAGGCTTAGGAGAAAGATGAAAAAGAAATACATGTGAAATCTTCGACTTGAAGAGATAATTTGATGGTGGATTTGCTTTTCCATAAAAATACTCTCAAATCCATCAAAATCTATCAATTTATAAAATCCTTCAAAATTTATTGAGTTTTGAATACTATAAGATTTTGAAAGACTATTTTTAATCCTAATTGAAGATTTTATAAGATTTTTTAAAATTCTAATTGAATACCATAAAATTTTAAAAGACTTTTTAAAATCCCAATTTAATATCCATTGACTTTCAAAATTCAAAAAAAATATTATAAAATACAAATTGAATACACCCCTTAAAGTATTTCCAATGCAAAAATGGATTGGATATCTCTCGACCATGAACATATAAGCATGTTTTTCCTACATGGTATAAAAAAGTCTCTTGATGGACAAATCTTACAAAAACCATCTCCAATAGGATTACTCAAGAGATTGTCTATTAAAACATTTACAAAAAATAAATTAATAGTTATATATATAAACTAGGTCTTGATTCATATTTTTTTAATGTGTAATTTTTATTAATAAATAAATTATAAAATTACAATAATTTTTTTTGAAAGTTTTAAAAAGAAAAGTATATATACAAAAATAATGATGTGTCATTAAGATATTATCTAAGAGATCCTCTAAAAGTAGAGACTCATTCTCACGATGTCTATTTTTATTTTTGTCACATTATCATCATTATAAATAGTTACATTTGAAAGTATTTTACTAATTATTTATTTACCAATCTTATATGATATCTTATTTTTATCCAATCTATAGTTGAATCGGAGATGCTTTTAGATATAGCGTTTTCTAGCTAGTTGTTTTATACACACAGAGAGTAGGGCTGGGATAATAAACCGAAAAAATCGAGAGGTTCGGTTCGGTTCTTATTATTAAAGTGGACTTTTTACCGGGGGTTCCTAATGTAACGGTTTCAAACGCGTAATACTCACTGCACTATATAACCAGATTAGCAACGATCCCTTTTAATAGTTGCACGGGGATTGTCGTAGGGGGTGATCGATGGTCAAGTCTCGTCATAAAATTTAAGTATCCGTCACTATATACTCCTTTGCCGTCGGGCGTGACCGAGAAAGTTTCATTTTCTTCGATCATTTCCCAAAAGATAGCTTCGTTTGAAATACACACACACTTTAAGAGCATAGTGTTATACAGATAGTTTATCTCTTCAATAGCATATCAAAGAACACGATATCATGAATTCATCTATACCAAGTAATTCTTGATTCTAATGCTGATGCATAGTTTTGATCGTTTATACATGTTATAATTTAGGATTATTAATCAAAACTCTAGATTATTTATATATATACTAGGATATACCCGTGCCATCCGGCACGGTGAAATAATTGGATAAAAAAGAGTAACGCGCTCTAAATCTAAATAGACGAACACCATTAGTTTATTTCGACAAACATCAACTGAAATGTATGTTTAATCCATTAATCATATTTTTTTTTTATCTTATTTTGATCTCGACAATATAATTTCTTAATAAAATAAACTCAACGAAAAATGTAAAAATAATCCAACAATGTATGTATTCTTAAATGTTACTCAATATTTTTTCTTAATTTTTTTTACATAATTTTATAGTCATGATGGATCTTGTTTAATTGATATTGATTAGTTGATTTTAAAAATTAATTTTTTATTAAATTTTGAATTTTTTAGTTTAAGTTATAGCATTTTTAGTATATACAAAATTATTAGTTTGTGAGAGTTTATTGTGTGTATAATATTGGTGTGAGTGTTTTAATTTTGATGTGACATCTTGATGTGTGTATAAAACTCATCCAAGGATGTAGAACTAATGCACACCATAATATGTGTATTTTTAACCATTAGATTCTTATACTTTTTAGATAAAAACTTTGGTCAAACTTGATGTTTTATAATATAGATATAAATAATCTAGAGTTTTGATTAATAATCCTAAATTATAACACGTATAAACGATCAAAACTATGCATGAGCATTAGAATCAAGAATTACTTGGTATAGATGAATTCATGATATCGTGTTCTTTGATCTGCTATTGAAGGGATAAACTATCTGTATAACACTATTCTCTTAAAGTTTGTGCAATCTCAATTAAATAATTACACTACATAATAAAAAAAAAAACAATACTTTTTTCATATTAAATATAGATGAACATATTAATCTATTATAATAAACCCATATTATTATACTCTAACATTCTATATATAAATTAATTATAATATAAATATTAAACAATTCAAGATAAATAACCCGACTATACTATTCTAAATAAATAATCTAACACCGTTTCCATGGCGATTTCTCTCTGCGTACTCTCCCACGACTGCTCCGTTCCTCCTCGCTATTCCCGGCGTCCCAGCTTCCACCTCCATCTCCGGATTTCTCTCTAGTCGTCCATTCTTGCCGGACTTCTCCAGTCGAACTTCTATAACCGGCATTTCCGGCGTTTTCTCACGTCGTTATCATCAGATGGAAAGGTAAATTCTCTAAAATAAGGTTTGTTAATCCTGATTCGAAGATACAAAGTGAAATTGGAAGCTTCAAGTACAAGATCAAGAGTTTTTATTCTAAAATTTTGTTAGTCTCGATTTCGAAATCATTTATAGGTTTTTTCCCCCAAAATATGTTGTTTTATGATTTCCTTAGGTACAATGTTGCGCCATCTAAAATCTAAGCCCTAGCTTTGATCCATCTCCGCATAAACCTTTCTTGTCTGGTTGATTGTTTTATGATAAATTTAACAGAGATTCAGATTCTCAGGTCACATATTGCATGTAGATCTTCCACTTTTGATTGTTGTACATTTCTGACACTTGGCTTCTTTACTTTGCTTTTGCTTGGATGATTTTTGTGAATTTCTTATTTTGATCTCCTTAATGTTAATGTTTTTCCTGTTCGTTTCAACTTGAATTCAGAGCATGCATAATGTTAAGAGGTGCTTACTTAGGGGTTGTTTGTTTTGCCCACTTAAATCTGAAAACTTAAAAAATTAAGTTATTTGCCACTTAAATTTGAAAATTTGCATCCAAAATTTTAAGGGGCAAGTTTATCAAATGCCACCTTAAACATATTCTTTCTGGTACTCCTTGAGTTTTCGGATAATGAAGTTAGATAATGTTGACTACATGGTCTTTCTTTATCAGCAGATTTGGGAACAGTACTATGACATTGAAAATTTCTTCCATAGGTAGGGAACTTCTTGGTTGAGAAGGTAGCACAATCATTTTAGTTGAATGAAACTCTAAAGCTTTGAGTTTGCTTAGAATAGAAAATTTCTTTTACCTCCATCACTGTGGATTCATAACAATAAGCTACCACTCTATGTTGTTTTAGCATGCTTGGTTGGGCATGTTGTGGCTCAAGATGCAGCTGAGGGGAGGGGTTTACAAAGAACCTTCTTCTTAGGCTACCTTTCTCTCGAAGGTACATGCAATACATTTTTGGTTTATACTTAAGTATCTGCGATGTTTCTTTTTATCTGACCATTACTGGAACTCTCTTGAAGAGCTCCTTAATTTGTTTTGTTTAATTATGGAATATTGTTAGGATGGAGATAGAAGCCTATCACATTGGGAAATTGGGTATTATAATGACTCACAAGTGTCTATTCTAATGGAGTGGCTTTTGGGTAATTACAATTACCCTTAAAGAAAGTTAAGACTTGTGGTTTAATTAGGAACCACATAACATTATTAAACTATTCTCACCCACAATTGGATCTGTTTTTGACATATGCACTTGACTTATTGAAAATGCCATGCTATAACTTCAATAGTATGCCAAGAGCTGGTTTTGTGCTATGTAGTTTCAATTTGCGCAGCTGGTTAACGCCGGTCTGGCAATATTAGAGCCAACCAGCTCAGCCAGCTGCAACGTCTCAAAAATGTGATTGAACGCATTCGTAGAAACCCAAAAATGGACCTAAGACAATCATACTTTTATGATCTTGATGAGATTTCTCGCATTTATACACAAACAGCTTCAGTTTAAAAAACACAATAGGCTTGCACTAATAATAAAACATAGAAGTACCAAATATTGAGTGAACTTAAAAACATAATGATAATATCCACACAAGCTTGAATCCTTATTTCTAGGGTTGGATGCATGGGAGTAAAATCAGCAGCATATGAACAAATACATATTACCTATCTGAACTGTAGGTTTAAGATGGGAACATGTGCATGGTTCTTCCTTCGTTCGTGACACACATATGTGCTTCATATTAGATGTTTTCCTTTCTAATCAATGTTGTAATTTACTGCAACCTTATTTTTCATGCAGCGGTGTGCATCAAGTGGCAAGTTTCTCAATCATTTGAACAAGCTCATTTTTCCTGTTTTTGACAAGGTAATGTCATACATTCCATCCACTAGATGATCGTTGCTTTATTGTGGTTTTAAAAAATTCTTCTGGCCTCTCTCTCTGGTTTTTTATTGCAACCCTTTTAAACCGAGTATTTGCAGACCTTTCGATATAATTAGTTTAAGAAAGTTTTAAATGGACATTTATTCAGTTGTGTGACAGAAAGGGGAAAGAAAAAATTTTAAAAAGAATAAAACAAGACAGAATTACTATTGTGAAGTCAGTATGAGCAAAGCTGAAGCTTGTATTGGAGTCCTGCTAATTGAGTGAAACTACTTTTTCTTCTCTCTTTTGAGAAGATGTACCATTGAGCAATTTTGACAAGGTAATGGCATTTAGGCAGTTAATCACAAAGATGTACCATTGAGCAATTTTCAGATTTAGACCTTCCGCGTGTGCACCATAACACGAGGATTCTTACTCTTGACCTTCGTGGGGTAAGTTCTCATACCAGTAAGTTATCCCCTTAAGGATTCTTACACGAGGTTCAATGAGTTCAGTAGCTCACATCAAATCCTAGCAACCAAATAACCTTGAGGAAGCACCGTAGAAACCAAATAACCATTCCAAATATAGATTACAAACAACCACAAAATCTGATTAAAATCTTACTGCATGGAATAAACTAAAACTATAGCAATTTCATTTATCTTTTAGATACGCTAAATAACTTTTCGGCTTACAGAATTAATTTGCTCAAGTTCAACTAAGCAGAATCAAAGTCAGCTTACAACAGAGCAATCTTCTCTGCGTGGGGTTTGGGATAATCAAAGTTAGGTAGTTAATTTTATTTTTTCTTGAGAGGTCCAAGCCTCTTCCTTTTACTACACAAATAATAACCCTGTTGGGTTTGGATAGGTTTTATTTGCTTGTAATTAAAAAGAGATAGACTTAGACATTCCTTTTTTCAAAAAAAAAATTAAAAAAAATCCAATAATAATATGAGCCATCCTTACAAAAAGATCAGTTTAGAAAGTAATTAAAGAAATGATCAGGCTCATGTTTGCTCATTGAGGGGCCATATAGTAGAAACAATACCAATAATACAACTTATTTTCAATGTGTGCTGATAGTTTTTACTCGATTTTACAATTGCAATTATGAAACATGAAAATACAAACCGGTAGAATGGTTTACTGAACCAACGGGGATAAAAAAATAATTACATTGCTGAGAGGGAATCGTGGCAATTATTTGAAAAATCCAAAATAATTGTCACAATTTCCTTCCAATAATATGATTATTTTTTTTATCTCTATTAGTTCAGTAGACAAATCATAAGTCTTATATGACTTGCTAAAGTGTCAATTTTTATTTTTTTTCACTAACTGAAAGATTTACATTAGATTTTGGAAGGCCATTGTATAAAATTGACTTAAATAATGGGCAATAGGGCTTTGGGGTCAGTTGAGCCCATAAGGGGTGGAATTCATTGAATTAATTTTTGGCCCATTTGAATTAACTTTAATAGGAGACTCAAAAGAGGGACTCTTAATTAAAGTAAAATTCATGTTGTGCTTAAAATTGTAATCAAAACTAGTTTCATCACATAAAACTTTTTAACATGACAGAAAAAATAATTGATTTATGTGAGAAGTTAAAAAGTAAGTTGAGCAACATGGTGAGATGCTTGCTTAATTACACTTAGCATGGTGTCTTTAATAATAATCTCTTTTCGAACAACGGATTACAAGGTTGTTGGCAAATTAGTGGATTAATTGGTGGTATTTGAGTGTAAAAAGGAGTCCCTAATTGGCCAACAACCAGTGTAACACATAAATGGATCCAAATTGGAACTAGAAAATTTTTCATATACAATTAATACACATTACTATCGTTTTAAAAGCGTGATAAAAAAATTCTAAAATCACCTGATGTAAAGAAAAGAACGAACCAACAAAAAAAAAATTAAAAAATTAAACCAACCAACATTATATACTAACTAGGCTAACCTACACAAGCAAATGCATATACCAATTAGATATATCTAATTAAAAACAAATGTTAAGATGACTTAGAGGATAAATGCCTCTCTTTATAATGTAATATAATATATATTCACTTTAATTATGATCACTACATAGTAAATAAGTATAGATATATTACTCCATTTAGTTGGTTTTCACATTATTAAAAAGATCAACTGAATTTAAATGTGATCCTTGTCACGTGATAATGAATCTTTATTTAATGGGAAGTCAAAAATGTGATTAAATTTAACTAACTATAGTTATATAGCATTTAATATACTTTTATATATAAATAGAAAAATATATTAAATGTTATATTGTTATAATTAGTTAAATTTAATCACATTTTTGACCTGCATTAAATTGTTTCCATCTACCAACTCAATATCTTTTTATTTGGGATGTCACAATTAGATTCTCTGTTGATACTACTACTAGCTACATGAACTTTATCTTGATTTAAGTACCCATCGGTTTTGTACTACAGAATTATTTTGATAGAGACCAAATTTAAGTTTTATTCCGTCAATATTGGCTTTGGGCCCCACATAGCAAGGTCCAATTTTTTGGTCTTTTTAACAATCTAATATCGTATAATTTTTTTTTAACTTGATAGCAAATTATAGAAAAAAACAATTGATTTGTGTGAAAAGTTGAAAAATAAGTTGAGCGACATGGTGAGATGCTCACTTAATTGCACTTAGTGTGTGTTTTTAATAATAATCTCTTTGTTCGAATAACGGATTACAAGACTGTTGGCAAATTAGTCGTATTTGAGTATAAAAAGGAGTCCCTAATTGGCAAGGTGCCAGTATGACCTATAAATGGATCCAAATTGAAAGTAGAAAATTTGTAAATATACAATTAATACACACTACAATCGTTTTAAGGACATGTGATAAGAAAATTCCAAAACTGTTTGATGAGAAAATAAATCCTATTTGCATAGGAGATACAAACTTATTTTCTTGGTGATACTACAACAACAACAACAACAACAAAATGAAAAATATTTAAGCTAATAACTCTATCATTATTTAATATCACCTTTTTGTTATATCTATAAATTTAAGTAGGAAAAAAACAAAATAATTGGTACCATAATATATAGTATTTCGGCCATAATTAAAAAAATATGTTTTATCAAGGCCCCTTGGCACACAATTATATATATTTGGCCATAAATATATCACTTCTTGTTCTCTTAATTTGGTAGCCTTAATTAAAAATTTGGGTCTTAGTTATATTTCACGCATTTTACGTCCTCTCTGTCTACTTCCAAAAGAATGATCCAAATAAATGAATTAAATGAGTTTATAAAATTCATGTAAGAGGGTCCTAAATGTTATTTAAGGATGCAATGTTGGACAGAGGATTTTGGTCAAGCGTATATAAGTGTCAATTTCGAGTCAAACACAATTAATCTATTTATAAGTAGCTTGAGTTCATTTATTTGAAGTAAACAGAGAAAGGGGGTCAAATGTTTGAAATATGGCTAAAATCTAAATTTTTAATTAAGGCTACTAAATTAAGTGAATAAAAAAAAAAATTTATGGCCAAATATATAGAATGGTATGCAACCTATTTGTTAGAGGGTCCATAATAAAACATATTATTTTGAATTATGACCGAAATAATATATAGTATAGTGCTAATTATATTGTTTTTCGCCTACTTAATTTATAGATATGGCAAAAAGGTGCCAATTAAATATGTATTTTGATACGTTTTCAATCAATATTTAGATGTGCATGTTAGCGTGTTGAAAACATATTTATCTGATTATTGGGAAAGTAGACTGTCTAAATATATATATATATATATATATTTTAAGAAGACTGGCCATTTTAAAACATCTCTCTATATATTCACATCTTTCTTATTTTCATCCTTATAGGACCATCTATTGTAATGCTAGCAAAATAATTATAGGTGTTCTAGATAAAATAAGGATGATTTTGAGTATATTGTCGTGATCTTTCAGTTTACCCATTTAAAAAATAAAGATACTTGTTTCATTCTTAACAAAAATAAGTTTATCCAACTATTCTTTTTAATTTTAAAATAAAAAAAATACAATCTTCCCAAAATACCCTCATCTCCTACATTCTATCAAAATTTATTCCAACCTAATCATGCATCCAAGAATAAACCTGGCAAAATTGGATACGACACGATAACATGAAACGATCCAACACAAAATTATCAGTTAATGGGTAGACCCTTATCAGGTTTGGTTCGTTATTGGGTGGATCGGATAAGACACGGAAAATTAACGAATGGGTTGGCACTGACCCGTTTGACCCGTTAATATTTCGAGTCGTTTCGTGTTGGGTTTACCTGATAACCCAATAACCCGTTAATATTATATATATAGATATATAATAGTATTATATTAGCACAGTAAATAACTTAAAGGTTGAAGGGTATTGCAGACAGTTTAGTGAGTCTTAACGGGTGAAACAAGTTAGTGGGTTTGAGTCACCCAAATTCACCCGATTGCGTAACGGGTTGTGTCGGGTGACTTGTTAATTTAATGAATCGTTTTCAAGTTTTAAAATTTCACCCGTTAAGCTAATGTGTCGTGTTCGGTTTTAGTGGTGTGTCACCCAAACCCGAAATCACCCGACACAAAACCGAACCGATACGACCAGTTGTCAGGTTATGCAAGAACATCTCTCTCACACACACATACACACGCATATTACTACCTTTTAATTAACACGAATGTAAACATGATGTATACATCATAATTTGACATACATAATTATAATTTTTTTCATCATAATAAATAGTCTTAACATGAGTAGAATTTTTTTTTTGCTCTTTAGTCGATCCCAATAAGACATGGTTGACACTAGACACAATTAGTACAAGATAATTCTAATTTCATATCAATTTTGCTTGAAAGTTTGGATAGTGGATACGAACGTGATGCCCCTTCTCCGTATAAAAGAAAAAAAAAATAAAGTCAACAACCAACAATTTGTGATTCAACTCCTGTCGACTTGAATCAGGAGCCATAATACGGATTTTAGGGTGTTAAATTTTGCATTAAATATAATATTTTTTTTGAGTATTTTTATTGGTTTTTTAAATGAATCATCTAATACTCTAAAATAATCTTTAATAATTTTTTTTTCTTACATTTTTTAGTACATTTTATTTATACTTTTTCCCCCCTTTCTGACAAACATTTAGAAATAGGACCTAAACTTATGTTCAAAAAACAATTAGTAATAGAGCGTGGAAGTTTGAAAACTTACAAAAAGATACATATAACTTTTTAATTACGCTATATACCGTACTGTTTTCTAAATTTTGAGATGGGGTCAATGGCCCCCTGGTCTCCACGTGCATCCATCACTGACTTTGGATGATTCAGAAGTTGATACCTGGATTTTAAAGGAATTCATTTTTTACGACGAGACTAATTTTGACTCCAATTTTAAGCGCAATTTGAATTTTCAAATGGACCTAAAATTAGTTTCTATGAGTTCCAGCCCTTGTACCGTTGTAAGAATCTTTGATATCGGGGACTCGGGGTCATCCTCTTTATGGGCTCAACCCCCAAAGTCCTATATTCAAGCTTTATTGGAAACTACTAACCCATTGCACAGGCAAATATTCAAGAATACCCAGTTATTTTTTTGGTGGTTATTTTTATGTTATTCTTTCTTTCTTTCTTTTTTTTTAAGAGAAAAGCACACAAAGTTCATAAGGTTATACATTAAAAATGTTGAAGGGACCCAATAAGGGGCATCATATTATAACAAATAATACTGCTATACTAAAAAAAAAAAAAAAAAATCCAAAATCCTAACTCTCCCCAACACCAACCCACTGACCTACCACCAATTCCACCACAGTACGACCCATTTAGCTTTTATTGTTTTGTAAACTTTGTTGTATAAGCTTAGTTCATTTCTCAAATTTTGTGTTTTAAGCCTAGGGGGCTGGTCTTCGTGGCCCTCATCTCTCTTTTTTCTTGTTTTATGGGAGCACTCTTCTTCGGAACTCCGAGTTAGAGGTATTTATAAAAGAAAAAACTCTCAATTCAATCAAGTTTCTCTAGAACTTTGTCATAAATGAAACCCATGTTGACCTCCCTCTGACAAGGGTTACTTAACCTCAAAAACTAAACCCCAAACCCTAACGCTCCTTCCTCATTGACCTCTCTAATTTCGATCAACAAAAGCTCAACGGCGAGTTTATTTCGTAAAAAGGGTAAGTTACATATTTAAGGAATTTTGTAGTTGATTCATGAGCGAGAAATTACTTGTCAGTATCTTATAAGGATCACATTGTTATGAATGTGTTCCACTAAACATATTTAACGTACAAGAACTAAATGCATCATGAAGATCTTAATAGAGATTATACATGTATTTATGTTAATGACATAATGTGTGTATGCATCTCTAGTATAGTACTCTCTTATGAATATAGTCGAAAATAATGTACATGATAAATAAATTTAGATAGACCTTATTGAAAGAAGAAATTTCGACTTCAATATTTTGTGCTTCCTATTAAGCAATTTGTGGAGTTGTAAATTAAATTGCCTAGGGCTTTGCGGTTAAATTTTAGCATGTACGCCTTTTTTACTAATTAAATTAATTGTAGGATTATCTTAGATGGTTGATTAAATACCAAATATTACTTTTATTTTAATATTTTATCAATGTGGCTGAAGAGTAAGAATGTTGCTTGAATTATAAGAGCTTAAAAACTTGAGCAAGCTGAATTGAGTGGTATTTCAAATTACTTTTTCACCCTGACTTAGGAATGGTGGAGTATCACTTCTAAATTTATCATGGTTTGATATTCGTTTGTCAAATAATGGGGGTGCAACATCAAAAATTTCCATTCTAAATACAGACTTCCAATCTCAAAACGAAATTATATTTTAGATGTTTGCTCGTTTAGTTGCGTGAATTATATCATTTATAATTGTTTTATTATAAATTGTTTTATTTCAACGAAAAAAAAATTGTGGTGTGATTTTTTTTCCCATGAACTTGTGTGATAGTTATAAGTTATATAATTTCAATTATATTTCTATATTTTTTTATTTAATATTTTATGTATTAACTTAATTTTATGATTTTATATATTAGTTCATTTTATAACCAAATATTCAAATTAGATAATTTACGAATTAAAAAATTATAAATAATTTAATTCGTAAATAGAAGGAAAACCAAATGGATAATGAATTGAGTATAATTGTATCTAAGAAAAATTGAAGTGGGCATGATTGGACATCTACTCTTCCGTAATTTGTGCAAGTACAGGGACCCTTATTCTGAATTTCAGTTAAAAAAAAATAAAGGTAATGTTATCCCCCTTTTTTTTCTTTTTAAATAAATGACTAAAGTAATACTAGGCTTTCAAAAATAGTATACAAAATGAGATGTCAAGTCATTCTTGAGGGAATAGTCAGTCCAGTTCAACTTTTTATTCAATTTTAAGTTGGCATTTCATTTTGTGCACTTTTTTGGATACATTTTTAATGAATATAAAATTATTCACATAATTGTGTTGTACTGCTAGTAATCGCACGGAAAAAACTATTTAAAACTTTACTTGCTTAACTTAATTTTTTTTTGAACAATTGTATTAATTACTAATCAATATAATAAAATTGTTACAACTCGTGTAACGAAAAACAAATATTTAGACAACCATAAAAAATGGCATGGTTATTAACAAATAATGAATTCAAATTTGTTGACTATCACCAAAGAGGGTCATAGTGATCCTACTCTATGATTGGTTATTATTGTAATGTCATTAAATATTTTCATGTTTTGATTCCTCATCAGAGGAGAATTTATCTTTGGCGAGGATTGTACTAGATATACTAACGTCTAACCATTCATTGAATAAAGTCACTTTAACCTTACTTTAATGAGGGTCAACAAATTTAGGATTGCATTTTATGCGAGTCTTCTAACATTATAATATAATTTTTAGTTACTTAATTTTATATTTTTAGTGACGTTTTATTAACATTTGTGATAAATTTTAAAATGCCGATGCCAATAATTATTCCCTGAAACAAATGCAATAAATTTAGGAATTAAATAGTTTACATATTCAATGGCATTCCTATCCGGATCTAGGGACCACCAAACAATTGTGCATAGGAGATGTCTATATAATAAAGTGAAAGGGAAAAATGTATAAGGGGTAAAACTTTGTGAGGTTTAGATTGAATACTCTAATTTGAATGGTAAATACGTGGTCTTTAGTTCAAATTTCAAATTAATTCTCATTCTCTCTATGATAGGTAAATGTATATATATATATTGCTCTTCTTACCTTAATTACTTTTCTCTTTCTCAAACCTTCTCACTTCTCTTTCACACATTATCCCAAATATCGGACCACTCAATTATATCAAAGTGTCGTAAGCATGGGTTACCCCTAGTATACATATATAGAGAGATACCATACTTTGTCCTCCAAAATTAAAAGTCCATATTTGAATTTTGTTCTTTTTTAGAAGATAAATTAATTTTGACATAATAAAGGTTGAAAAATTAAATTTAGTACGTGAAATCTGATACAGTGTTTATATTTTGAAAAAAATATGGAATCTTAATTCAAAATAAAAGTAGTGATATCTTTCGTTAAATTAATATCATCTATGGTGAAGAAATTCCATAGATACCTTGTAGTTAAACTTGTTTTGGTAATGTGTTAGGACACATTCTCATCCAAAAAGCCCATGATGTCAATAAAAAAACAATTATGTGAAATTTTGAAACCTTCGTTCGAGATTAAAATCCTAATTTCGCCTCACAAGAGTCATATTTTTCATGACTAAGGATCCGGTTCCTCTAAAGTGATTATATTATAACGAATGGTTGGCTCTAAACATTATCCCATGTTGGGAAAATTTAGAACTAAACATGGTTTTATAAAATGGGTTGTGTCACCACATGGTCTTTTGAGAAAATGCCATGTGTAAATAAAATGTTTAAATTGTGGATAATACCGTTACTTTGTGTGTGCAACCGTAGGCCCTTAATGGCCTACAGGAAGGCCCAACTAGTGGGCCCTTGAGTCCAACAAACATCACTCCATATTTTACTGTTATCAAAATTTAGACTGTCAATTTTAAATGGATAGATTAGATGACAATTTGCTAATTTTTTGTTTTTTGTTTTTTTTTCAAAAGAGGCTCAAGTAAAACATATTAAAGTTAATTGGGGTGTGTGTATGTAAAAGAATTGACTTAGTGCCAACCATGTATAGTGTATGTTTGCACACAAGTTTTTTGATGTCGTGCCCAGTAGGACTAAATTCCACTTGATACTTCAATTCAACATGAATTAGCATTCAAAACTAATAAACTCCCACAAAAAATATAGTCGATTGAGAAATACAGCAACCTTAATTGCTACAAGACACAAATGTCTTTGACAAAATGAGGCAATATCGATATATATTCTCGAAGCGCATGTATTCAAACAACTAAATTATGGTCCATATATAATAGATTCATTCGCAACCTTAATAACTCCACAAATTAAAGGTGACATATATATGAATCAAAAGATATATAAACGCTTGGAGCAATAATGTTTCATTATATACTTAACATATTTTTGGCAGATCAAATGTGACGCCGCTAAAATAGCGCGTTGCGATAGAGCCCAAGTGCAGGCACGTCAAGTTGTAATATAGTCTCGGAAGTCCGAGTGTCGAACCACAGGGATAATGAAAAGGAATGGAATGGATTACGGATTTTACGATTTTCGTTTTGTGTGAGTTGGATTTGTTGTAGAACAACGTTAATGTAAAATGGTTGTGAAAATTAATAAGAAAACACTAAGGTGTGGAGGTTAGTTACATTTAAGAGACGGTACATAGCTCAAAAAGATACAATACTAGGTTTCTCGAGATATGGGGAATGTTGGTGTTTCTCTCAATAGCAAAGGGTGCGACGCTAGGCGACTCATTCCCGGATTGAAGCATATCACGAGAGAAACAAACAACATTCCAGAAAGACGAGGTTACATTCCTACCTCTTAGCTACGGGTGTGAAGCAAGGCAACCCATTCCCGATGAAGCCAATCCGAGATAAATATGACAAACTATCGTAAAAAGATTTAACATAAAGCAAGTGTATGAAATCTCATGATTTAAAGTATGAAATTAGAAAGTGAATCCTATCAATGAAACGGAATGAAGTTTATGGGATAAATTCGTCAACTCGTCGTTTATCATTAGGTTAGAAAATAAAGAGTCTAAGTATCACATATAGTGTAAGAAGCACTCAATATATCAATAAATGAATAAAAGATAAGTTATAACAAATTTATAACCCGTCTATGGAGATTTAAGAACTATTCATAATTTCTACGAAGAGGAAAAAGCTCCATGGATGGGGGAAAGTGACAACAAGCTTTCTAGAACCATATAAATATGTTGTATTTTCATTAATCGACAAGCACTAAGCATACAAGGCATGAAAAGTCTAATCGTACAATGAAAATACCTAGAAAGCTTGTAGAATGAAAGATTTGGAAAGGAAAAGGATTCACAAATATTTATCAAACTTTAAACATGGATTGAGCCATTAATCACCGAAAATCATATCGCAATCAACCTCCGTAACCTTAGTAATAGACTACTCCATAATAAATGCAAGAACAAATATCATAGAAGAAGAAATCATTCTTACAATTAAAAACTTACAAGAGAAATGAAGAAGAAGACACTCCAAAAGCTCTCCCTTCTCTCTAGAACTTTTCTATGTAAAAACAAGATTTTTTTAATCTCCCTTCATATCTCCTAGAAAAAACAATAGCTAAAGGAGTACCAAAAACTAATAAAATAAGCAAGGGAAAATATCTAGGAACCAAAACCCCCGAAATAAGGCTAAAAGCAGGAGTTGGTGAATGTCCCCGCCAGGCCATGATCGATCATGGCCTTCCCATGATCGATCATGGGGTTCTCTGCCTGAAGACAAGTTTTCACCATGATCGATCATGGTTTACCCATGATCGATCATGCTTCTGGGAAAATCCTCAAATCAGCATTTTGCGAGCTTTTTACTAGCGCGTGATCGATTCTTCGAAGGCCATTGCATCCTATGCCTATATACACATAGAAACACAACAAAAGCACACCTAGCGGGACGATGTTAGATACAAAACTCACTAAGATACTAATCTCGAGATAAGTGGATAATTAGGCAGAATTAAAGCAACAAACGCGTCAAGCGACTCTGAGAAGGAGCTTAGACATGACAATATTATGCGTTTATCAAAATGTTACTACTTGCTGGAGCACTAATGCTTCCGTACTTAATAAATGTGTCATATACACAAAATATGCAGCACAGAAAAAGCACTAGTTACATGAAATGAATGTGTATATCCCAAAAAAAAAATAGAAAAAAGAAAATAAACACTAATAATTGAAAGAAAATTGAGGATACGCGATAGAGTTGAAAAAAGCAAATGTAGTGAACGTGGTGATTACAACCGATAGTGGCATATATTAACTCACCTAGCTTATTTGTGTGTTGTTCTTGTTATTGTAAAAGAAGTTCACCATGTTTGAGTGTCTTCATTTTCGGAGACCTGAGACTCCTTTTTTCTAGATTGGTTATTGGACCATGTGTCCCGTGATTAATAGTATTGTCCCGTGTTAACGACTTTAGAAAATATATATATGCAATATATTATATACCGATGCATTATTCTTGCATTTATCCAACTTTATATATGTCTATTTATATTTTGAAAAGAGCTTCTTAACTTTGTAAGACTTTTTCTTTTTTATACGAGCTTCAAATAATTTTCTAGTAATTAACTTGCACAAGTTGATGATGGAGCTACACGAATGTATAACTTAGGGAGAAAGTTGAGCATAAACAAATTTCATTTCTTGGTAATCCTGCAATTCTTTTATTATAAAGTTTCTTTATCAGTAACCAATCACAATATTCTTTCTTAAGTAGAAATATAACTTGATATATTGCAGCAATTAGTAGATGCATGTTAGGAAGAGCATGATATTTTAGAAACGTATCGAATATGCATTAATTTGTCTGTCCCTTACACAAATACGTACACATGATTTTTGTTGAGGAGGTACGAACTTAAAGGACATTAAAAATGATTCAACTTCTTAAATTCTAATTACTTAAATATATTGCCAATTACAAATATATATCATATATATAGATATATATATATATATATATATATAAAAGGAAGAATCTTAAAAGGAACAATTAAAGAGGAAAATTTTAAATTAATAGCATTAAAAATATCCACACCAACGCAAATATATATGGTGCTTTAAAATATATATTTGATCCAATATGACGGAATTGAGAAGAAAACGAATGAAAAAAAAGCTACTATCCAAAGTAATATGCACGATGATAGAGAAGGGAATAAGATAAAAATTACCATAAAGAATCCAAAAGCACTATCAGCAAGAAGAAAGGTAAAAAATACAATTTACAAAGCTATTGAGGACTCTGCGCAGTGCTCCTCTATTGCTGCGGTTGTGCCTTCATTTATATTTGCCAATGCTTTAACTGCTGGGCTTAAACTTGGGTACAAGGCTGCATTGGGCTGCTTCTTTTTGAAAGCATGCTGGGCCCTTAGGCCAAGTAGGCTTGGGCCTATGTACTTGACTGCAATTCATTGAATTTTTGCCTTTTTAAGTTGATGGATTTTATGTTGTAATTTCGGACTTTGAGATGGTTAAGTTTAAAAAAAATGCTAAACCAAAGTGGTAAGGCGAGGTGCTTGTCTTGTCAGGCTTTGACATCACATACATTACCCAGAAGGCCATTAAGGGAAAAGCCATCGCAAATGATTTAGTCGATAATCCTCTAAGTGAGGAAGGCTTTGAAGAAGTATAATTTCCTGATGACTTGATTATGTGCATGGAAAGTAATATGACATGTAAGCTATATTTTGATGGGCGGCTAATAAAAAGGATTATGGGATAACTATGTTGCTAGTGTCCCTATATAAGATACATTCACTTATTACTGTTATGATTGATTGACTTCAAGTGCGCCAACAAAATTAAAAAATATGAAGCTTGTATCACAGGTCTCCAAATAGCTAGCAGTCATGGTATTTATAATATTGAAGTCTACGGGGATTTAACATTCATTGTTCACCAAGTGTTGGGAAAAGTGGAAAATTAAAAACCTGAAACTTCACCTGTTTCATACTGAACATAAGGAACTAGCTGGTCAATTTGATACTCATACTATTGAAGATACTCTGGCCACCTCAGCGTTCATGATTGATTTCCCCGAAGGAGGTACAATCTTTCCACTTGAAGTATAGAAAAAGTCAACTTCGTCTTATGACTTTGAGATCAGCGATACAGATGATTTTTAAGCCAAGCCAAAAGACTGGTATTTTGTTATTTGGAATCTCCTTTGAAAAGGAGAATACCCTTTAGAAGAATGACAGGTCAATACATTATCTATGGTGGCCGATTATACAAATGACGTCCCAATGGTTTACATTTGTAAGGTATTACAAGTTTTGAAATATAAGAAATAATGGATATAATCCATAGTGGAGAATGCTTACATGTTGTTTGGAAAATTTATTCATTAAGGTTATTATTCGTTTACCATGGTAATCGACTGCAAATAATATGTGCAGAGACATTTGAAATGCCAAAAGTTTGCAAAAACCCATAAATTTCCTTCTAAAGACCTCTATTCAATGATAGAACCTTGGCCCTTCTTTACATATAATTGAAAAGGTCACTCCCAAAAGCAAAAAATAAGAAATAGTTTATCATAGCAGCTATTGAATACTTCACCAAATGGGTAGGTGATATATTGTACATAGTCTTGATAGCCAAGAAGGTGGTTAAATTTACCAAGAGAAACATCATTTGCTGATATGGGATCCCATATGAAGAATTTGTTCTTCCTATTCGCGTTCTATTATAAACACTTGTCTTTTTTCTTCGCTGGCATCAAAATCATCAGGTGGACTAGGCTATGCTTTGTACAACTGTTAACTTTTTGGTGTTCGAATAAGCATATATTTTGATTTGGATTTGAGAAATGATGCCCTATGGATGAACAGTGTTTGCCACTCTTGAAGTACCCTACCCGGGGGGATATCTTTCCCACTGTCAGGGTTTGCCCTTGAGATTTCATCAAAAATTATCTATGCATGAAACAAGGTTTGGCTGATCATTTTATCGTTAAAGAAGCCCTAGATCATTCTCAAATGGTCCACTACATTTTTTAAAAACGTGCAAATTTTGGATCCAAGCATCGATGAAAATAGAGTGGCCATTTTGCTGCTAATTGCTGAAATGCTACTTGTTATACCCCCTGCATTAACCCATTGAGGTTAAAGGTTCTACAAAGGTACTTGCGAATAATGGCAACCCAAGCCTTGTGATTCTAGGAGAGACCTTGAACGGCATGCATGATCTTCATCATGACCGAAGAACCTTTCTTAGGGGTAGCCCCTAGTTACTGTGCTTATGGCTCTTAGAGTACTTTCGACTGATATCACCCTTATCTTGTAGGAGGATGAACCTTCCCTGCCAATTATTTTTCTTTCCCTTTAGTTATCCCTTAAGGACATTTGACTAAGTATTGGACTCCGTGGTTTGCTCAAAAAGGCGGATGATCTATCCACTAGAATGTCCCATAGTAGGAGTTGTTTGATCCCATTTATGGTCTCAGGAACACTTGATTTGTGTGTTATGGGGCTCTTTCGTCCACAAAATTTTATCTTGTGATGCGTATCATGCGCCAGTTCGGGTGATCTTAAGGGATCCCAAAGTGGTTGTCTCTTTTTCGAGGAGTGGAGCCATTGACTTCCCATATCATTGCTCACTTGAATTCTACGTGTGGGAGAAAATTACTGCCAAACTTAGTACCCCAATAATCTTCATAGTGGAATGTACTATTTGCCCGAATAAACTGTAAAATAACTGAATGTACAACTTTTTCCCAACTCTTTACAAACATTTGGGTGGTCATTAATGGGTTCCCAGGGGAAAATTTTGAACATAAGTAACGTGGTAGTTAGTTAGCCACCACATTACTTATGTCAAAATTTTCCCTAAGAACCCATGAATGACTACCTATATGTTTGTAAAGAGTTGGGAAAAAGTCATATATTAGCTATTTTATAGTTTATTCGGGTAAAGGGTACACTCCACCTTGCAGATTATTAGGGCACTAGGTTTGGGGCTATTTTTCCAAACTAGAAGTCAAGTGAGCAATGATACGTGGAGTCAATGGCTCCACTCCTCGAAAAAGAGACAACAACATTAGGGGCCCTTGAGACCACCCGAACTAGCATATGAATATTTGTCACCAGATAAAAGCTTATGGATGGAAGAGCCTCGAAATGTATAGACCAAGTGTTCCCGATACCATAAACGGGACTAGCGAACTCCCACTATGGGACATTCCAGCGGATAAATCATTCATCATTTTAAGCTAACCATGAAGTCTAATACTTAGTCAAATGCCCTCAAAGGATAACCAGAGGACGGGGAAAAGGATTGGTAGGGAGGTACATCCTCCCACAAGATAAGGGTAATATCAGTCACAAGTGCTCCAAAAGCCACAAGTATAGTAACCAGGGGCTATCCCTAAAAAAGGTTCTTCGGTCATGATAAAGAACATCTGTGCCATTCAAGGTCTCTCCTAGAATGGTAAGGGTTGGCTTGCCATTATTCACAAGTACTTTTGTAGCACCTTTAACACTGATGGGTTAATGTAGGGGGTTTCTCGTAATAAGTAACATTTCAGCAATTAGCAGCAGAATTGCCACTCTATTTTCATAGATGCATGGTCCAAAATTTACACGTTTTTGCAAAATATAGTGGACCACTCGAGAAAGATCTAAGGCTCATTTGATGATAAAATGATTAACCATACCTTGTTTCATGCACAAATAAGTTTTAACGAAATCTCGAGGGCTAACCTTGACAGTGGGAAAGATATCCCCTGGGTAGGGTATTTCATGAGTGTCGAAAACTATTTGTACATAAGACATATTTGTCCAGTCCAAACCGGAATATATGTTCATTTAAACACCAAAAGTCAATAGTTGCATAAAGCAGAGTCTAGTCCACCTAGTGATTCCAATGCCATCGAAAAAGAATGACAAACTTTTTATAGCGGAGCACGGATAAGAAAAAGAAATTCTTGCCTCATTTCATCATATTCAACATACCCTAAGCAGTTAACCAAAGACATTTTTGGTGCTGTTTGGGATCTATAACAGAGAGAGATGAAAGCTCGAAAGGAACATTGGTAAAGCCTTTTAAAATGGCAACAAGAAAACCATAATGGATGGGTCCTAACGCCCAACGTGGGGAGCAAACTTCCATTAAATGGGGTTAATTGAAACGTTTAAATAGAGCTCTTGGAGCAAAGCCAGTCATGGGAAAAATCCCTTTCTAGATTTAAGAAAATGATTTTAAGTGACAAGACATGTTCGAGACACCTGACATATTCTGGTTTCATTTGAATAAAGTGTCTATCCTATAGTCATGATTGTATTTTGAAAAAATTGATTATGTCAATGACTACTTGTAATTGAGCGAGTATTTGTTCCAATTGATAGAGATTCGAGCTACCTCATCTAACTTGCACATAATGAGGGTATGTAAAATAAAGTGTCGATTGACTAGGTCAACTGGTGTCGCATGTCACAAACACTGAATCTCTGTTTTCGGTCTTTTTGCACTTTGGTCATTATTTTCATAGAAATTGCATTTTAGACCCACTTTTTTTTTATCAAAATTTAAAACCCACTTGGCTAACTACTTTTTTCTGTAATTTTTTTCGTTTTAATTTAGATCTTTGCATCTTGTTCTAATTGTTTTGGGTAATTAGCAAAAAGGACCCTTGAAGTTTGACCAATATCCCTCACTCGCCCCTAAAGTTTAATTTTCGGTTGAAGCATCCTTAAAGTTTCTAATTTGTCTCTCGCTCGTCCAAAATTGGACAGTTCGTTAAAAACTGGACGGAAAACCTTAGAAATTAACCCCTAAAGTTTGAAAACCTCTGAGAATAACCCCCTGAAGTTTGAAATTTGTTCCTTACTCGTCCATCCACGTGTCTTTTCCGTCCAAGTTTTTAACGGGGCATCCCATTTTGGACGAGTGAGGGACAAATTAAAAAATTTAAGAATGCTTCAACCGTAAATTAAACTTTAGGGATGAGCGAGGGACATTGGTCAAACTTCAGGGGTCATTTTTGTTAATTACCCAATTGTTTTCTTTCTCCAATTTAATCCATCGTGTTTTAATCATTTTTCAATCTTTGCATCTTGTTCTAACTGTTTTCTTTCTCTAATTTAATCCATCGTGTTTTAATCATTTTTCGATCGTTGCATCTTGTTCTAATTGTTTTCTTTCTCTAATTTAATCCATCGTGTTTTAATCATTTTCTCTCTCTAAAAATAACCCACCATGGACCAACGTGGCGCTCTCTCTGCTCTGAAAATGGTAATCAGTCGCCAAAGCCCCTACAATACTCTTCGGTGCTTCGGCAGTAGCCGGAACTCATTTTCAACATTTTTTTTGTAAAAAATTAGCCCTCGAAATAGCGTTGTCTAATGATTTACTAATCCTCGTCCAAAACAAACAAAAAAAAAGTGATTCACAAATTTTAAGACAATAATATGATATCTTATACAAAATTATAAAAAATGATATAAAGTAATGGATTATTATCTAATTGACTAATCCTCATCCAAAACAAACACAGAAAAGAAAAAATTTAATTTTGTTTGATTCACTAATTTTAAGAGAACGATATGAAAGCTTCATAAAATTATAAAAATGACCTAAAATGATGGATCTATTATCAAGAGATCAAAGGTGACTACATTTTCTTCTGCTAAAAATTATTTTTAATGTGAGAGAGAGAGAGAGATACTCACCTTCAAACACGTACTAGCTAGAGCGAGCAAGAAATAGAGAGAGAAAGAGATTGGCCGGGTTTGGTTCTGCTGAGGGGATTTGGGGTTAGTTTCTTTTGATTTAGAGAGGGGGTGAGGAATGTTTTAGAGAGAGTATATATGCTTTATAACTAGTTGTTTTAGAGAGAGAGAGTTTGATTTGGGGTTAGACCCTTTTGCACAATATAGTTAAAGGCTTAAAATTGCAATTTTGATATATTAAAACAAAAGTAAAAAAAAAAACTTAGTCACTGCAAAATAAAATTTTACCTCTTTCTGAAAATATATTTGATCCTTTTCAACAATTTCTTACAGCAGACGGTAGATAAATAGACATGTGAATTTGAAGGTAAAAATGGTTTTTTTGAAAATGGTTGTGGGTCACCAAAGTTTCGGCAGTGGTTGCCAGAGATTCAGCAATAGCTAGAATTAATTTTTGAATATTTTTTTGTTAAAAATTATGATTCACCAATTCTTATCCAAAAAAAAGAAAAGAATAAGAAAAAAAAGATCAACACATTTAAGAAAACAATAGGAAAGCTTATATATATATATGGGGAAAAAATTGACCTAAAATGATTAATCTTATATCAAGAAGAGACCGATCCGACATTATCGGTCCAAAAAAATTCAGATCGAGTACGGAGCCGAGCAGGGAAGAAATTTTCGGTCTCGGTCGGTATTCGGCCAGTTTCATGAAGTCTCTAATAAACTTTCAACCATTTCAAAATCAAAGGACTGCAAATATTTTTGGGCAATTTAGACTTATGTATTATTATAATCGGCGAAATTAGACTTACGTATTCTTTTGTTTAGAAGTTAAACTTTGGTGCAAATTTTATTTTTCTCATGTGATAAGCCCGTGTACTTTAACCCATGTAATCCAACCTTAGTTGAATTATTATTTTTTTCAGAAAAAAAGAAAATAAACAGTCACCACCTCACCTCCAACCACATACCTTCATCACCACCACCTCCAGATCTTTGCCTTTCATCAACACTATGCAACCAAATAAACCCAAAAACTACCGTTGCCGTCGCTGCGGTCGCAACCAATCCCTTCCCTAAACCATTGCAATCCATCTTTCCCCAAAATCACGGCCTTTTTACCTTCTAATCGGCCCCACTGCTGCGGTCCCCTCCTTAATCCATTGGGTAATTAGGTATTTTTTTTGTCAAATTTCTTATTTCTTGCCCCCGAAATTTCAAACCTAGGCTACCTAGTTTGATCCGCACCAAATTCAACTTTTCTATGCTTGTGTTTTATAATTCTAATGGACAATGATGGATGTTAAATGCGACAAATACATGATAAAAATAAAATATATAAGCACATGCACCCTTATCTTCTCCAATTTCTTAAATAAAATATATAAGAAAATCAACAAAAAAATATTAAATCTCGACGAAGGATTTGGACCATTTATATACTTGTAAAGAAAAAATTACCTTTTTCAAGAAAAATATCAAACATAAAAATCACTTGGGTATATTTTCCACCACTAAATAATATATATAAAAAATAAGAATATGAAAAAAAAAATAGACAATAAATAAGTGCTTAGTGCTTACCTAGCTTCACCCAAACTTAGATCTGAATCTGGAAAAGCACAATCGAAGTTCTTGCCGGATGTTCCTCTTTCCTTCCGCCGAAGATAGGCGACAAACCAAAGATTTGGCTTTAAAATCCTGCCGGAGACCGACTGTTCACAAGATGATGCCTCAATTAATGTATACTAGAGGTTGGTGCACACATGATGTGTGTGCTGCACTATTTTTGTATAAAAAAATTAAATTGGTATGACTTGAATTATAAGGTATGTTGTAATGTAAAACATGCTTAGAAATATTATACTTAAATTTGTTCAACTTTTCAATCTCTGGAACTAAAATATTAGTCTCAAACAAGTAGTTTCACTTGCACTTTAAAAAATGTGACCACTAATTTGAGTTATTTGGAAAAAAAAATATTGAACTATAATTAGTTTAAAAATAACATAATAAACATATATTTTACTTTACTTAATCGTAAAATCATTTTGAGAGCTGCTAATAGTTTTCGGATAATTGATATACATGTATATGTGCATACAAACTTGAACATGAGATTCATCATTTCGAAAAGCTAAAAAGTAAAAAGGAGGGGAAGAAACGAAACCTATGTTTCATAAATACATATGTATGTGAAACGGAAGCAACCCATAAAAGAATGGTCATTCTGAAGTCACATTTCCACTAAACTTCCCCGAAGCAGAGGGAGTATTGAAAAATTAAAATCTAAATAGGTACTTGAGGGGAAGATTTTATCACTCAACTGATTTGAGGGGAAGAAGTTGGCGTAGAGGTGAAGGTGCAAGTGAGACATGGGTGGTTGGTGATAGAAGTTATCCTTGAAGTGGGTAACTTCTTAAATCAATCTGATTTTGTTGGAACATGTAGTTTTACTATTGAAGCCCTTAAATATTGGTATTTCAACGTGAGAAAATATTATTTGAAAAAGGTAATTACAACAAATAAGAAACCCGGCACGACTTCACAAAACTATGGAATTAGCTTCTCTCTTTATTATATAATACTTACATGTAAAGAGAGAAGAAAGAAACAAAAAATTGCTTAAATATTAAAAAAGAATCTAAAACATACTCTCGCTAGTTACAAATCATGTTTACAAGAAAGTTTGAACTTTGGACAAATTAATATTTCTCATCTACTAGATCACATAACAATATTTTTATATATTTTAATTTAAATTAAATATATTTAAGTAGTCGATGCTATAGTAGTTTAATTTAAAGCCACATAAAGTCCTCGGAGGTTTTCGAATTCAAATAGCCATCCTTCTCATAGCACGCGACCTCATTCCCTGTGTGCTAAAAAATGCAACTATTTATTATGGGTGGGCCTATTGTCATACCTCAAAATTCTCTCTAACACTCTCTGCATTGACTCGGTACAATAGGGCCAAATATATGATCATTTACTTGATGTAATAAGGCCGAATTAATGTTGAAAACCAAAAAAAAAATACACTAACTTAGCCCTATTGCACCAAGTAATGGGGGCATACTCGACTCTATTGCATCGAGTCAATTTGCACATACTCAACTATATTGCACCGAATCAATATGAGAGTGTTACAGAGAGATTTGGTGGAAGGCAATAATGCCACCCATTTATTATAATCTACTCCCCTCTCCCTGCAAACTGTCCATCCCTATTAAATGCCAACTAATAACACTGCATCTTGGAACATGGATCGGACCTTGTCCGCTGGTAAAAGTACCATGCTCCAATCTTCTTTATAAATAAAACCAACGACTTAAATTAATTTTCTGTAATGTAATGCTACTACCAGTATCATAAATGAAAATATGTTGCATTAATAGGCCACAACAATGGCATAATTGTAAAAAATTGTTTAGCAAAGTCATTCAACGAATTTAAAATAATAAAAAAAATATGACGAATAATGATTGCACAAAAAATATATAAAAAGTACTGTAATATATATATATATATAATATCAATAAAAATAATTTTAAAACATCAAAAGTATTTATTTCGAATATTAATAGTCATAATCTAAGTAGAATTATCAAAATTTATATTTAAGGTTCTCCATCTCTTGTGATTTTATTGTGGTCCTCTCCCAAAATTTGTAAAATGAATAACTCCTAACCTCCTGTCTCTTTTTCCTTCTGTGGTAATAACTTTTAGTTTAGTGAAAATATGAAAAAAGTGTGGCCCCCAATTTCTGTTCTCTCTCAACTCTTTAAACTTTTGCACAAAAAATGAATTCATAATGACGCTGCAAATTAAAGTTGCTAGATTATGTTACAAGTCACAATCACCAGACATTGCACAGGTGATATTCATTTTTCCAAAAGAATGAAAAGTTTCAATAAATCGTAGGGCAAATTCGATTTTAGTGAAACTGATATTTGACCGAGTGGTAAATATATAACTGCAAAAATAATTATCTATTTTATTAAAATAATAGATAAGTTTAAAAGCATTTGGTGCAATTTTTTAAAGTAATACTATAATCTCACAAATAGATTATTGTTTTGATAATAATTTAAAGTTTTTAATTTTGCCAAAATATTTTTTCTTTTAATGAGACTTTAACACATAATCTCATATTCAGAACAGAATATCTCACACTAAAATATTTATTAATTGAATGTATTTCATGCCAGTTTTTCTTATTCTCATTTATATGTTGTTTCCACACATGCTCCTAAGATATTATCCCCGCTCAAATAAAGAGCAGAACTGTTAATTAACATTGTATATAAATATTCTAACATTAAAACAAAAAATTCAATATATAAATAGTACTGTAATATATGTATTTATATATATAATATCAATAAAAATAATTTTAAACCATCAAATATTTATTTCGAATATTAATAGTCATAATCTAAATAGAATAATAAATATTTATATTTATAAAAATATTATTGTGGTCCCCTCCCAAATTTGTAAAATCGTGACTAACTCCTAACCTCTTCTGCGGTAATTATTTTTCATTTAGTGAAAATATGAAAAAAGTGTGGCCCCCAATTTCTGTTCTCTGTCAACTGCTCTTTAAACTTTTGCACAAAAAATGAATTCATAAATCATAATGACGCTGCAAATTGAACTTGCTGGAATATGTTACAAGTCGCAATCATAAGACATTGCACATGTGATATTCATTTTTCCTAAAGAATGAAAAGGTTCAATAAATCGTAGAGCAGACTGAATTTTAGTGAAAATTATATTTGATGTCGCGTCATCTAGTGGTATTATTGTAAACCGACTCACAAAAAAAGGTTCCCATGGACTTCATATATTTCTAGACAAATTTACTATTTTTCATGTGGAACTTAAGTTCATAACAGTGATTGTTTATGGAGAGACAAATTGTGGAGATTAAAATATTGTGTGTAGATTGTTCATTGATAATAATAATTCAACACATGAAGAGTATACATAAATGTGTCAAGATGTATCATTAAGTTAAATAAATTCAAATGTTTTTTTTTCCTTTTGGGTGATAAGTTTTTTGGTCTAATTAGTTATTAGCATTAACTCAATCGAAAATATATATAAGGGCACGTAGTAGAAAACAATTATGACACCAAATTTCATGTTTTTAATTTTTCGATTGTATTTGTTTTAATGGGACTTTAACACATAATCTCGTATTCAGAACATAATGTCTCACATTAAAATATTCATTAATTGAATGCATCGATTTTAATTGTATTTCACGTTAGTTTTCCTTATTCTCATTCGTGTGTTGTATCCACACGTGCTCCTAAGATATTACCCCCTCTCAAATAACTAGCGAAAATTTATCTCTATTAAATAAAGAGCATAACTGTTAATATTGTATATAAATATTCTAACATTAAAACAAAAAATTAGTATATAAAAGGTTTTGTAATGTATATATATATAATATCAATAAAAATAATTTTAAAACATCAAAATATTTATTTCGAATATTAATAATCATAATCTAAATAGAATTATAAAAATTTATATTTAAGGTTTTCTATCGCTTGTGATTTTATTGTGGTTCCCTCCCAAAGTTTGCAAAGTGATTAACTCCTGACCACGTGTCTCTTTTTCCTCCTGTGGTAATTATTTTTAGTTTAGTGAAAATAAGAAAAAAGAGTGGCCCCCAATTTTTGTTCTCTCTCAACTGCTCTTTAAACTTTTGCACAAAATGAATTCATAATGACGCTGCAAATTGAAGTTGCTGGACTATGTTACAAGTCACAATCACAAGACGTTACACGGGTGATATTCATTTTTCCTAAAGAATGAAAATGTTTAATAAATTGAGGTGCGTAAAAGTTGGCTCGAATATTTTATGGTATTAAAAAATATTTAGATAAAAAAAATGTTTAATAAATCATAAAGCAGACTTTTTTTTAGTGAAAATGATATTTGACCGATTGGTATTAATGTAAAAGTAATTATCAATTTTATTAAAATAATATATAATTTTAAAAGTGTATAGTGCAATTTTTTAAAGTAGTATTATAATCTGACTAATAGATTATTGTTTTAATAATAATTCTACCCATTTGACCAGTAATATTAGCTTCTTCTTCTTCTTCTTTTTTTTTTAATGATAAGAGTGTTTGAGCTAGATTTTTGCATCTTGAGTAATTCTTCCTTGGGTGATCTAATAATGGTCGCACACCCTCGATATAGTACATTTAGTTTCCATGTGATAATAATATGAAAAAATAAAAATAAAAACGTTTGATTTGGTAAAAAGTTGAAAAGAAGCTGACGCATGTGATAAGATACTCTCCATTTCACGACCATTTTATGAGTAAATATCTTTCAATCTTCATAATTTTTTGTGAAAAAATTAACTTCCTCAACCACCAATGAAAATTTCTCCATGGAAAAAAGGCACAAATTAAGAAGATATCTCACCACATGCATGTCTCAACTTATTTTCCAACTTCTCACAAAAATCAACTTTTTTTTTAATTTTTTTTTTCCAATTTGTTATCAAACAGATCGTTACTTTTTAACTTTTTCCATAGAAAAATTTCTTTAGGGGAGGAAGAAATTTTTTCATAAGAAATAACAAGGATGGAAGACACAGGGGTGTCTCCACGCTGGTACGAGGGAGTGCGGACGCACCCTCGAGATTCGGCAATTTTTTTTAAAAAAAAAAATTAAAAAAATTAGGGATTTATATGCATAGTTTTATAGTTGAGGGACTTTTGAGAAATGAAATTTACTTAAAAAGGAGGAGAGAGATCCTGAGAGATCACTTCCCCCTTTTATTTTCGCACGCAGCAATACAACTCTCCTTTCTTTATCTCCTCTTGCTCTATTCTCTGCTCTCTCACAGCTTACCTTCACTGAGTGGACTGCATCACGCTGTCAGTGCTCACGCCTCACCAAGGAAGGCTCACACCTAGACCAGGACGAGTGGACGACTCACTGCTCGTGGCTGGACAGTGGACAACAGGAGCAACCGAGCAAGGTTGGAACCCCATTTTTTTTCCCTTTTCTTTTCCTTTTCTTTTTATAGCGAAAAATGCTAATTTTTCTATGATATATATTATGAATCATGAATGGATATATCATATATGATCTCAATATATGTGTAATTGTGTAAAATTAGTTGGAGCTTGATTTTAGGGCTTAATTTTGTAAGGTTGATTTTAGGCTTAATTTTGTAGGGTTGAATTTATGGCTTAATTTTATAGGGTTTAATTTTATTGGAGCTTGATTTTAGGGCTTAATTTTGTTGGAGCTTGATTTTAGGGCTTAATTTTGTAGGGTTGAATTTAGGGCTTAATTTTGTAGGGCTGATTTTAGGGCTTAATTTTATGTGTAAAATTATGAATGGATATAGGCTATAGGGCTGATTTTATTTCATTTTTTTATAGGGCTGATTTTATATCTCTATATATACATAATTTATATCTGAGAGAGTAATGAATTTGAATCAAAACCAATAAATATTAATTGTTGAAAAGAGAGATTAATGCCCGTATTTTTTGTATAGGGTTGATGAATTCTTTATTTGATTTAGTTAATTATTAGACTCTTTAGTTAATTGTATATTAATTGTTTAATTGATTTAGGTTTAATTATTAGTTATTAATTTAATAACTGTTGAATTTATATGGTTGAATTTAGAATGAAGAAGTATTATAGCAAAAGAGGAACAAACCTCCTCCTCCAGTCCTCAAAATGTAGGCACGAGTTCTACCATTCCAAGCATTTCAAAATATAAAGTCTCAGAGAGAATTGTTGTAGGTAATTTCTTTATTTTAATACTTTTGTTAATGTAAGAATTTCATATTTATATTATTACTATTTTAACTTTTGAGTTCATTCAAATTGCGGTGCAGCCCCGGATAGAAATTCCTGGCTACGCCACTGGGAAGATACATTCATGTCTCTACTTATTTTTCAACTTTTTATACAAATTAATTATTTTTATTTTTGTTATGCATATCATTAATAAAAACTCTAATGTTGTGTATATATATATGCTCATCATTAAATGTGAAAATTGACAAGAAACAAACATACCTAAATTTGTATTCATTATTGCTGCACCACTGCCACATTTTTTCTCAAAAATGAAGTGTGGGCCTTATGTTATGTGTAATTTTGTAAACTATTTTAATTAATCAATTTATTTGGCCCTTTCCTTTTTAAAGGAGACAGAGAGATGGTTAATACCTGATATGGAAAAAGGGTCCAAATTTTTAATTAAGGCTATTTACATCAGTGGAAGGGCACCAAGAGCCAGGAATTTCTTTATTTAATTTTTTTTTTTTGAAATAATCATAAAAAAAAATTATGAGCTTATTTTCGGTAAAAGACCCAAAACCAATATATATAATTTTATTTTTTTTGAAATATGCATAAATATTTGTAATGGTGCGGGCTGTCTTTTCTCCCATTTGATTTTTAGATAAAGACAAAAGGTGATATTATGTTATAATATAACATAATTACTACAGGTTGAGACAGATTAAAACAGGTAGGTTATTTATAGGTTAACGCATATACTATTTAAGATGAGTTTAGATTTTAAAAATAAAATTCACATCGGATAAGTTAGTTTCATGTTGGTCTAACTGGCCAGTCCAACCATACCCGTTGTCATTGTTAAAATTTGCTAATACTTACCGAGCCACTTTAATCTAATAACTAGTGCTGGAGAGTCAGATTTTAGCGCCAAGACCTTCTCTATTAACTTGTTTATTAAAACCGTCTTCATCACATTTTTATTCATCACTTAAGAGTAGCAAATAGCCATCATTTTCATGCTGAGGTTAGTGAAGGCTCGAATATTGCCATCAATAATTAAGTAGGGCATGTGAGAAGTAAACATAAATGGGGGGTTACCAAAAGAAATGTCGATCAGTATGCAAAGAAGTTATATATAGTAATAGTTACTTGTTTTGTTTGAATTTTGAAAACAGACCATTGGGGGTATCAGAGTTTCTATGAGCTACGCACCAATAAATGCAGAAGAAGTACCAGCACTAACCGTTGTAATTAATATATATATAGGAAATTTTTATCTGTACTATTATAAAAGTATATGTTTACGTTTACGCACTAAATTTTGGTGTTTTTTTTTAATCTCTATTATTATTATTTTATTTTCAGTAAAAAGTATATGTAATTAAAAAGCTCTTTCTATATATACAACCTTGTTCCTCCCCTCCTTTAAAAATCATTTTCCTTACACCTCTCTTCATCACTACTTTCTCCCACTAAAAAGCTCTCAAGCTCTCTCCCCCTCTCTCCGTCTCCCTTCTTTCTAGAAGCGCCTATTTTCTCTATATTAAAGAGCAAGCTCTCTCTCTTTCTCTCATTGTCATCCCCACAAGAAAGCTCACTCGCTATCTCTCCCCCTCTCTCTCCCACGCCATCACAACTCTGCCAACACTACCACTTCAGTCAGCCGGATACATCACCACTATCATCCCTTTCAGCTCACACCTGAATCAAAGGCGAGTCTCTCTTTCCCTCTCTCTCTCTCACTATGGTTAATTTTTTTGCAAATTAAAATGTAGTAGTTAATTTTTCTAGAAGTACTTAAGGTTAAATCATCTTAATCGCTCATTTTCTTTCTTCTAAAACTATTGTTTCCCTCAAACAACATTAATGAGTAGGATTTATCTAAAGAGATGTAACCTAGCTAGTGGTAAGGGACGTTCTTCTCATTCAATACTTAAATTTGTGCCATCTCCTAAGCGCTTAGTGGGCGTTAAACTTAGGCATTGTAGGTGACGGAGCCATAAGTTTTACCCAAAAGGTATTGTTTTATGCATATAAATACATATAAAAAGTACAAAAATGTACTAAATATTTTTGCTTTTGCATTCCTATATCACTTCTCCGATCCCCTCCCTCTATTGTCATCATGCACTTAGGGTTCTTCTCCCACATAAACAAGTACAAAAATGTACTAAATACCTTTATAGATTTATGCTGATACTATTCATGGCACTTGGGTTATTAAAAATAAAATTCACTGTACAATGTCAAGTAGACCAGGTTTATAAGCAAATCGAATTCAGATTTGGCCAAACCGCTCCAAACATGACATGTTGCTATCTCTATCATACCTTATCCTATTGTGCATATTCAACATCAAATGATCCAAAGCATCTAATATTAATAGTTAATGTTACTATTATTCCTCACTCTATATTCACAGATTATGCTCATCAAAAGCATTTGGTAAAACGTTATAATCGAAAGGTTTATGATTAAGTAAATAGTAATGCCACATCTAATTATGTTTTTGTTTTTTCTTTTTTTGAAAGCAAAGAGCACTCAATAAATATTATTATTAGCCAACTCAACAAGTCATTTGGAAATAAGGAATCCCAAATTTTCACATTATTAATAGAAAGAGCATAATTTGTTTATATTATTCTGCTGTTTAATAATTTTTTCAACTGTTTTTTAATGAGAAATATATCTGATAGTGATTGATTTTCGTTGATGGGTGGTTCATTGATGTAGGGATGTTCAATGAGTGCAATTTGGATTGAATTTTTGGTGTTTAATCACATGATTTTATTTTTTTTTGGCATGAATTTAGTGTAAATGGATGGTTATGTAGTTCATATTTTCCTTTTTTGAGAATAATAATAATAATAATAAAAAACTAACAATACTTATTGAATGGTGTTAAGAAAATTAAATAAATTAGAGTATAGATTCACACTTGGTAATTGATAACAATAGCAAAATTGTAATGAACTGTTTAATTTACAACTAATTAACATTAAAAGAGCAATATTTTCAATAATTTAAGTTTGTAAAATGTCATTACATCTTATGAGTTATTAACTAGTCATGTATAAATATGGCCCCTTTATCCAAACTTTAATAAAAGGAAAACATACTTTCTGGAGGGAAAAAAAAAATACTTAAGTCAAAATCTCAAGAATTATTGATATATGCAGCCCATAGAAAAATTACACACCAACTCACACCCTTAGTGACAGCCCATTTTTTGCCCCATGTGAATACGCAACTTTTCCTACAGTAGATTACATTTGTTTGCTTGTTACTAATGAATTTACTTTTCCATATTCTATTTTGGGTAATGATAAATGTAATTGTCAGTCCCCACTCCCCAATGCATATACAAATTAGATTACTCACAATATATATATATACGCGTCTCCTTTTATATATAATATTTTTTAAAATAATTTTAATAATGATAATAAATAGGTCAGTGGTTAATAATGCTATTACATTATTTGGGGATGTATATTTATTTAGTTTTTGTTGGAAGCAATTTTTTTAATTAAATAACTGTAAGGATAAAATTGGCAATTAATAATATGCAACAATTTTAGGTGGTTAAAATACATCTTGAGTTTATACTATCCTTTTTTTTGTTTTTATGATTTAAAAACTATTTCCCTTTATATATACATATTTGTATGTATATTATATAAAGCCACGATAGGTTTTAACTACTTTTGCTTTCTCATATTTTCAATTTAAATTTTATTTTATACCAAAAATTTAATTGTAACAAGATTCATAACCTTCACTAGTAAGAATGTTTACACATTCAACTATTAGGACATTTATGAGCAAATCGATTTCACGGTGTAATTTAATTTAAATATTTTACTTATTTAATAAGAGTGTTTTTAAATGCACCCACCAAAACATTCTTCTTGCCCCACCGGTAGACTCACCCCACCAATTTTTAATTTCTTGTCTACTTACCCCATCTTATTTTGAGAAGCCAAACAAGTATTTAACAAAACACTTTAAAATTATTTTTCAATCGCAAAATACTATTACTCATGAAAGTGACAAACCCGGTAAGCTGGTAGAGATGATGATAAATGTTAAAGGTCTCTTTCGATGCATATATAGATATATGTATCAATGGAAATTTTATTTTTCAAATTTGACAAAATATAAAGAGTATGTTTTCTACTTCTGTGTTTTACCACAGTGCATAGAGCTAGGTGTAAGTACCAACTTCAGAGAGTTTCATCATTCATTTCAATTTTTGCTCTCTCTCTCTCTCTCACACACACACACACACATCCCCCTTTTACTCCCTTATTTCAGGAAGCAGGCATTTTCTCTACATTAAAAAGCAAGCTCTCTCTCTCTCTCTCTCTCTCTCTCTCTCTCTCTCTCTCTTCGTCATCCCACTAGAAAGCTCACTCGCTTTCTTCCCATCTCTCTCTCTCCTACGCCGTCGCAACTCCGCCAACACTACCACCTCAGTCAGTCGGATACATCACCAATACCATCCCTTTGAACTCACACCTGAATCGAAGGTGAGTCTCTCTTCCCCTCTCTCTTACTATGGTTAATTTTTTAGCAAATTAAATTGAAGCAGTCAACTTCGATCTTGATAACAATTCCTCCCCATTCTAAACTTAAAATTCTTTGGCTAATTTCTTGTCTATCCTAGCTCCGAAAGCTTTGACCTCCATGTATATGGTACATCTCCCAATTAAGAGCTTCTAAATTTCATCTCTAGATTCCAGCAATTAATTACAAGTGTGCCTTATATTTTTATTTTAAATAAGGGTACACATTTTTGTTTGCCTAAAAAAATTTATGTGTAATTTTCATTTACTTTCTTTAGCAAAGTAATCCGTCTGTCTCTTCACCAACAACATTTAATTCGATTGACTATATATGAGAATCTTTGCAGTCCAAAAAAAAAAAAGAAAGAAAATTAAATTAAGCGAAAACCCTCGAACCTTCTTCCAAACAATTAAAATATATTTTTTCCCCCAATTACAAATAATTATCATGTGTTATAAGTGACCAAATTGGATGTATTAATTAAAAAAGTGAAATTGAATCAGGTGAAAATTGAAAATCTATATAAAAATTCGAAGTTTGAAGGAAATTTAAACACCAACTAATTTTTTTAATGAAAAGAATGTACCAAAAAAAAGACCAACCAATCTATACTAGCTAGGCTAACCTACACAAGCGATACATGTATTAATCAAATATATCAAATTTGAGCAATAAAAAAAAAGCAAAAATATTAAGTGGCTTAGTTAGAAGATAAAAGAATTTTATTCTCTCTTTATAATATATGATGCATTTTTATTGTCATTAATTCAAGCAATATTTAAATTGATAACTTTTATCATTATTCAATATCACCCTTTTGTCATGTCTACAAATCAAATAGGAGAAACAAACAATACTTCGGCATTATGCTTTATTATGGGGACTTTAACAAACAGGTAGCCTTAATTATGAATTTGGCTCTTAGCCATATTAAAGCATTTGAACCCTTTCTCTGTCTACTTCAAAAAGAATGGGCCAAATAAATGAATTAAATGAATTTACAAAATAGGACACGGATTTAGGTCAAGTGCTGTAAATAAGTCCTCAATTTTGAGTCAAACACGACTAACCCATTTATAAATAACTCGTGTTCAAGTAATTACTAAATTTAAAACGATTAACTCGTAATCGACGCATTCAGACTTAAAACTAGATGTATAGATTATGCATAATTCATTTATATTACATAGATCAATTGGTTCATATTACTTATTGGCTTGGGGAGTGTTAATATTTAAATGTTCGTTTTTCTATCTCAAAATAATAACATTATTTTTCATCCGTTAATTTTTTTTCCGCACTTAAAAATAAATAAATATATATATATATATTAAATCACTCCATTCACAACAGTAATACTATCCGTTACTAGTGATTAGCGCTAGAGCTTTAGTACTGGTTACTGCCGGCAACAATTGACATTGACAATGGGTGGAGGTTGGTGAGTCCTATTGACCGCTCATAAGGATAAGAAAATTAAATGAAATTAGTAAATACATAATTAAACATTCAAAAAAAAGTTGCGTTGTCCTTGTATAATAGGTAAGCATTGGAAAGTAACCTTATGGCTAAAACAAAAGAATTATTTTCTTTTTGTCAATTTGGTTAAATAACATAGTGAAATGCCTTCCATCTTTTATTATTATTTTTTTCTCAGCCATCTCCCGAAGAATTGTATTTCATGAAAAAAAATTCAAAAATAAAATAAAATAGAACATCTAATAGTATTTTAATTATTTTTCAACATTTTCTTCAAGAAACACTCTTACAAAAGAATAAATAAATTAAATACTAATTTGTGTAACCTCTAGTCTTTGAAAATGGATTCATTTCCCTTAAATCTTGTGTACAAGAATGCACCTTCAACTGTATTATATATATATATATATATATATTTGTAAAAATTGTAGCACAAATGGTGGATTCTGCATGAGGCATCCAAAAATGTAAAATAAACTTGTAAGGGGGTAGTAAAATGGTAGCGTGCCAATTACTATTGTGCTCGTGCCCTCTCGTAATAATGTTAAATTTGGAAAGTAGTCTACTTAAGCTATGTTTGGACTTAATTATGTCCATGAATATCCTCCGCTGTATGCTGCAGTTGCATGTTAGTGAGGTTGGTTGAGTTGGTAAAAATTAAATAATTCGTTTGTAATATCCAACTTCAAATTCTAGGATCTATTATCGGTAGTTGGCATGTGCTGATTTTAGATTGGGGCAACATCCACTCATTTATTCTTTTTCTTTTTTTAACTAAAAAAGGATATATAATAGAAAATTAGGGAATAACCTAGCTACTTGTGGGAGAACATTTGTAACAAACGTGATATAATTATAACAATAGTTCGAATCTTGTTTGTAAGATACCCACCAAAATTCAGGAGAGTTTCTAAATTCGAGTCTCTTCTAGGGTGGCCGGGATTTTCGTTATTATTGTAGAAAAGGGAAAAAAACTTAGACCTTCCCATTTATTTAAGAAAAATATAAATATTTACAATAGTTTGAGGAAGTTTAGTGTCAATTTGAAAAGTTTAGGGAGTTATGTGCCAAAAGGTGATAAAGTAGTAAGGTTTACTAGAATTTACCAAAAATGTTGGCTGTTCTTGGATGGAACCTGCATGCAAAATAGGAATGTTATAAATATGATATTTACATATATATATATATATAATATAGAGGGATATGAAAATGCACGAAGAAGAAATGATGTCTCTAGCAGCTAGTTCAAAAAATGTCTCAAAAGATGTAGCCCAAATAACTTTGTGTTACATGCGTGCACAATAAATAAAAAGTTTCTTTTACAAATTTTTTTTTGACAAAGTAATATTGTTACTAAGTTTAAACTATATATAAAATAAGGATTTGATTGAACACATGACTTCAAGTTTAAAAAAACATGTTTAATAACCACATGATAAAATGTAATTATATGTTAATATACTAAAGTAATAAATATAATAATACAAAAAAGTATAGCGTAATCCAAGACTAATAAAAAAATATTTGAATCATTTGATTTTGAAATGGTGACCAACCCGATAGATGACGATAAATGCTAAAAGGTCTCTTTCTGTGCATATATATAGACTTATTATTGTGCAGATTGCATTGAATATAAAAAATTCAGTTTTCTATTTTTGTGTTTTATCACATAGTACGTGCATGCAGCTATCTGTAAGTTGCTTCATTTATATCTCCAACGTCAGTGTCCAATATCATTATTAATTGCTGTAGCCATTTCGATCATTCTCTCTCAACAACCTTTTCCTCCCCTCTTTTAAAATTCATTTTCTAGCTAACTAGTTCAAAAATTGTCTCTCTAATTAGTTCAAAAAATATCTCAAAAGATATAACCCAAATAAATTTATGTTACACACGTGCACAATAAATTAAAAGTTAGTTTTAGAATTTATTTTATGACAAAGTAGTATTATTAATAAGTCTATACTATACATAAATTTGTGTTTATAACTTGAGAAGTTTGAAAATCTTCATTTATAATTTGAGAAACCCAAATATCAAATTTTGAAGCCTACAAATTTTGATTTACTGCTATGCCTCTTGATCTTGTAATAAAGTTGAATCTATGCATCTCCTCAGGATCTATTTAAGCTATATATGTTTAGTTGTTGGTACTTTTGACTTTAATCTCTGCATCTCCATTAATATCCTTCTGTGTAAGCAATGTTCTAAAAATCGGGATTAATCCCTGATTAATCCATAATCAGGTAGAGATGTTGGAGACTAGGCCTAGTTTTTGCGAAATCAGGATTAAAAAGTGTTGGGAAAAAATCAGGATTAACTGTTAATCAGAAAAAAAAGAAGTCAAGATTAACCGGGACATATGTTTCCTGTGTTTTTCCATCGTTTAGTTGTTCCCCTTTGCACTTTCACTCACAATCGTGTTTTTCTTCTCAGTTCTTCCGGTTGTCCCCCTCTTAACTCTCACAACTAAACCCTAGCTTTGAAGTTTAATTCACTCAGTTTGGTGATTAATCTCTCTTTCTCTCTCTGTCAAAATCAGTTTCTCTCAGCAGCCACCAGCCCAGCACACACTTGCATTAAGGTTTCAATCGCGCTCCTTCTCTCTCTATTGCACTCTCTCTCCACAACTCTCTAAACGGTGGCTTTGAAGGTTTGATTTCAACTTATCTTTACTACTTTTGTTTAAAATAATTTTATTTTGCTATAACTTTGGAAGTTTTGAGAACTTTTTGGAGACTATTGTGTTGTTGCTAGTTAGCTGGAAGTTTGCTAGTTTGGGATTTTAATAAACTTTGCTAGTTTTGCTTAAAATAATGCTATGATATGTTTCTCTAAACTTGGTAGCTTTGAAAGTGTTACGATTTCTTGTGCTTTATAAGTATTGTATTATTTAAAATAATATTTGTAGTGAAAAACTGATTGTTGGATCAATCCCCCGGTCTCCATTGTCCACCTCGCCGAATTGGACCGATCAGCGATTTTTAGAACATTGTGTGTAAGAAAGCAAATCTTTTTCTTCTTCTTCTTCTTCCTCTCTCTCTCTCTCTAATTCCTGTCTCCAACTCCTCGGCACCCTGCCACCACCCCTCTCTTCCCCGACTCTATTACTGCCGCCGCAACTCCGCTGAAGGTGAGTCTCTCGTCCCCCCTCTCTCTCTCTCTCTCTCTCTCTTTATGGCTATTTTTTTCACAAATTAGAATGGAGTAATCACCTTCATTCTTCTCTTGAAAAAATTATTGAGTGTAACGGGGGACACCATGTCATTTTGCTGACCTGGTATCACCGACCAATGAGATTGATACATGCCATGTGAACAGCTGCGGCTTTTGGTTCTAAGGTTTTTTTTTTTTTTTGGTTTACCTTGTTCTAAGTTGAGAAACAGAGAAATGGGTAAACAGAATAATTTTCTCACATAAATCCAATTTATCGGGGAGCAATGATATTCATGACTTTACCGGTCAATCAGCCATCTAAAAAAGTATTATACGGAAATGATTGAATTATTTGGGGTTGTTTTTACTAAGAATTTTTTTTATATTGGAAATAATTACTTAGGTGGAACAGGGAGGTAGATTTTGATTGGATGGAGACCGGTAAAATTAAAGTACGTAGTCTAAAGCAACTTCTACTTTGGACATTGATCCAATGGAAAATGAAGCAAATCAAATACCACTAAATCTCGGAAACTTTGAAATCTTGAGATTTTTCCACGGAAAAAAAGATCCAATCAAGCATATCTTTAGATAATTTCAATATATGTCCAATCTTCCCGTTGTTTTTTCTTCCTTAACCCGTCGTTCTTTTAGCGCTCGCTTTAATCTCTCTCTATTTTTTGGTCTGCAACTACAAAGAATTTTTTTATTTTTTTTCGTTCTCTTTTTATATAATTATCATCTAAAACCTACGTCAAATGATGTCTACAGTAGTTGCAAAGGTCTTTCTTTCTCTTTTTTTCTTTCTCTTTCTCTCTTTTTTGTCCTTGTCGCAAAGGTCTTTTTTTTTATTATTTATAAGGAAAAAGCATCAAATGATCAAAGAGCACACAACCTAGTTGTTCCCACTGGTGTCTATAGTAGATAGTTATGATCATTGATCTAACTGCAAACTGAGTGAGTGAGAGAGAGGCGGGGATCGACCTCGTACATTTGAAGGTATACGTAAGGGGTGGGGAGTTTCAAGCCTACATAAAAAATTGGACTAAATAAATTATAAATAGGTTGGGACCTAAGTTGGGGTGCGCTAGCTAGACTGGAGTATACATATTTATCTAGATCATATGAAGGGTAACGATAGAAAAAAATAAATTTAAAAAGGGTAACCGAGCCAAATAGTACGCCGTTAAGATACGCCACACTAGAAAGCCAGCAAGTAAATGGATAACTTGATAGCAGTCCACATGGCAAAGTGCAGCAATCCCATTGGCTAGTAATACCATGTTAGCAAAATGATGTGGTATCTCAGTTATACTCAAATGAGCTAATCATATTTTATTTTCATTTTTTTTGTTTTTTTTCTTTTGATGGGAATTATGAATCATAATTTTTAACAAACGAGATCTAAAAATTAGTTCCGGTGACCGCCGGATCTCCAGTAACCATTGCCAGAGCTTTGGTGACCGGTGACGATTTAAAAAAAAAATATGTTATCACCGCACACGTGCCATGGGACAATCCAAGTGGTGGCATTGACCATTACGCTGCATGCCAGGGTAGACCCCTCTGGGGGTCAGGGAGCCCACAGTGGTGACTTCATTGGGGATGATTTTGGTAAGAAAAATGCAAGAAAGTGACTTTTGGCCATGGTGAGCCACTTTAAACAAAGGGTAAAAATTTACCATTGAGATTAATCTATGGGAAAAACGATAGCCATATAGTTTACAACTAAACTGAAAAACGAAGAGCTCAAGCAGTGATGAAACCAGGATTCGACATTGGAGGGGACACAAAATTTACTGTTGTCAACCAAACTAAGAATTCGTTAAATTTTTTTTAACATACTCCCCCTGAAGCTAACCTTGGTTTCATCTCTGAGCTTAGGTACCTAATGACCTCGTACTCATAAGTGTATGTATATATAACAAAACCACATAACACAAATATTGCATTCCTACATTCAAACGAAATGAATTGTTACCCAAATAGAAAAAAGGTAAAGTGTATAGAACTACATGGGCAATACAATCATGTGAATCAACAAATTCAATTAACTAAAGCCTAAAAGTAGGTAAAATAACTGCAGACTAAAAACTAATGGGGAAAAGGATCTACAACAGCTGACCTCTAAAGACCAAGTCAAAATCTGACTGAAACAAACTTCTACTGAATGAAAGAATCTTCGTAATTGCTAAGACAAAAACAATAAACAAATAAACTAATAAACTTCAACACAGAATCATATAGCTGCTTAATCTAAGTTCATCATTATTCTTAAGATGTTGGCTAGAGTAGCGAAGAAAAGATAAGCTTTCTCCATCCTGGCCTCTGTAAGCTTTGCTTTCAAACTGTTTGTCAGCTGTATCCACCCGCATTGCTATTCAATGTATCCTTTCACCCCTCGTTATGTGTGGATTCCCACGCCAGTTCCATTCCTCCTAACCGCCCCCCTCCCCCCAACACGTGGCCATTTATTTGTGGATTCCCATCTCCATTCCCCGACTCTGGAGATCATAAGCTCCACTGATCTTGGCAAGTGTTAGACGTGAAATGAATTTTAACTTGTCATTAAAGTCTCGTGGAATAGTTGTTTTAGTTATAGGTTGAAATGAATATTAGGCATGAGTTATGCGAATTAACAGCAAGATGTGTATTACTGTGTGGTACGACACATGAAATATAGGTAGAACCACTTCTTCATTTATTCCTAGACCACTTCTTCATTTATTCATTTTAACGTTAGAAGATTGATCTTTAATCTTTCTTAGAACCGTATGTCATAACAGGCTTGGAAAAATAAACTTTACACGACGACCTTACAAGCTTTTCTTGTCCTTGTATATTTTAAAAATGGAAATTGAGGGCCATTTGTTGAAGATAAATGTACATCGAATGGCCAAGAAGCAGTCGGTTGACTACCTCTTCCCGTCAAGAGATACCCCACCCAAACTGAACTACTTCACTTAGGAATAATTTACTTCTCACGCCTAATTAATTAAGGTTGGCAAAGAACTTAACATGTAACATTTAAAGAAAGAGCAATGCTACGTATTTTTCATGACAATTAATAAAACCATCTCTACTTACCAGAAAATGTATTTTAAATCTGTTTCTTATATATATATATATATATTCTCAACAGATTATAAATCGGTTTTATTTGATCCCGTTTGAGTAGCAAAAGGCTATGTAAGACAAAACAAACAAAATTAACATGACTTACAAACTATTATAAATGTATCACATTACATAATAAAACAGTAGCTAAAGCATTTACCAATTTGCAGCATAACTAACAACAAATTTCTCAAATAAACCCACAAGTCATCCAATGTTTTTTTTTTCAAAGAATCTCAACTGCCAAAAAATCCTAGGTGCTTGAGAGTTATTTTATTCAAAATAAAAATAAGTCTGAAAAGCCCAGACCCGATGGCGTACAAGTAAAAGGGAAGGGGAGATGGACCTCCACACTTTTTTCGTAGCCTCCAAGATGTATATACCCGATGTCTTGGATACAAAAAAAACAAATGAAGTGTAAGGCAATGAAGTTTATCCCCGCATAGAATTAATGAATATGTGTTATCTTTCAAACCGCATATCAAAAACAGTAAGGAAATCTGCATCACCAGAGCCATCATAAGAGACAAGGTAGAATCCAAAACCGAAACTAGTAATTTAGCCTCCGGAGGAAATGGCTCGATGATCCATCCATGAGGTCCATATATGCATAGTATAGAAGAACACCATTACTATTGTAAAAGTGGCGACAGATGTCAATGGATTGAAATATATACTTACGCTGAAATGAAAGATCACCTATAACAAAGACTGCAACAAATATCAATCCACTTGTCTATTAGGTTTCCATATAATTTGCTTGGCAAGATAACTTAACAACTGCTTGTGAAATTTTATTGTAAAAAGCATTAACACGTCTAGGGGTATCGCCCCCATTATAGACACAAGCGGTATTCGTCATTTATCCTCCAATTTTTTAATTACCAAAAATGTTCTTACCGCTATACTATAGAAGATGGGTATTTCACCTCCTACGATAAAATACCGGTCCTTCCTTGGTACTTTAATAGTGAATAGTAAACTTATAGTCTTTTATAATTAAAACAAGATGAGATGAAGATAAATTACCAAAGAAAATAGTGTAGTTGTAGAGGCTACAGTAAGCATTTCCCTCCGGCGACTAGAAAAAATGGCGAAACAATGCACAAGCACCTGGGATCCCAAGTCTATGCTCCTAAGTATCAATGGAGCGAGAAAGGCTTTAGAAGTAAGATAGGAGCTCGATAATGACTCCAATAGCAAAGGAGCAAAAAACAAGAAGGTCCCAAAGCCTTGTAGCTCCTTCAGAATCCCATGTACGACCGTTATAATTATCATTGCACGGTGTCGAGGTTCTAATATCGTTCTTATGGAATTTTTTATTTGAATTTCGGGTTTTGGTATCTCCCAAATAAAACAACAAAAGACAAAGAAATGACAACTTAGACCTAGTAATGCGCAAAAGGGTATTCTCTTAGGAAATCTATGACTACCTATGGATATATAATTTACTAAGAATGCTAAAGCCCCCCCCAAAGGAAGTCGCGTTGTTGAATAGAGGATCCATTATGGTGATTGATTCTTTCTCCAATATCGCGTGGTCGAAATATTTCATTAAATCCCATAGTGGTATGGAATAATAATCGAGATTAGTATAATTGCTGAAATCCAGAGATGAAATTTAGAAGCTCTCAATATATATATAAATAGAATCAATCAATCGCCATAATGGATCATCTATTCAACCATGCGACTTCCTTTAGGGGGACTTTAGCATTCTTAGTAAATTATATATATCCATATGTAGTCATAGATTTCCCTGGATAATACCTTTTTGGGTATTACTAGGTCTAAGTTGTCCTTTCTTTGTCTTTTGTTGGTTTATTCGGGAGATACCAAGACCCGAAATTCAAATAAAAAATTCCATAAGAAAGATATTAGAACCCCGGCACCGAGCAATGGTAATTATAACAGTCGTACGTGGGGTTCTGAAAGAGCTATAAGGCTTCGGGACGCTCTTGTTTTTTGTTTCTTTACTGTTGGAGTCATTATCGAGCTCTTATCTTGCTTCTAAAGCCTTTCTCGCTCCATTAATACTTGGAAGCGTAGACTCGGGATCCCAGGTGCTTGTTCATTGTTTCGCCGTTTTTTCTAGTCGCCGTAGGGAAATACTTGTTGTAGCCTCTACAATTACACTATTTTCTTTGGTAATTTTTCTTAATCCCATCTTGTTTTAATTATGAAAGAATATAAGTTTACTATTCAATATTAATGTACCAAGGAAGGATCGGTATTTTATCGCAGGAGGTGAAATACTCATCCATATAGCATGGCAGTAAGACATTTTTGGTAATTAAAAAATTGGTGGATAAATACCGAATACCGCTCGTGTCTATAATGGGGATGATACCCCTAGATGTATTAATGCTTCTTACAATAAAATTTTACGAGCAATTGTTAAATTATTTTTCCAATAATATAGCAAATTATATGGAAACCTAGCAGACAAGTGGATTGATAGTTGTTGCAGTCTTTGTTATGGGTGATCTTTCATTTCAACGTAAGTATAAATTTCCATCCATCGTCGTTTGTCGCCACTTTTGCAACAGTGATGGTGTTCTTCTATACTGTGGCGAACGCATGCATATACGGAACACATGGATGGATCACGGAGCCATTTCCTGTGGAGGCCAAATTACTAGTTTCGGTATTGGACTCTACCTTGTCTCTTGTGATGGCTCTGGTGATGCAGATTTCCTTACTGTTTTTGATATGCGGTTTGAAAGATAACACATATTCATTCTATATGAGGATAAACTTCATTGCCTTACTTTTCATTTGTTTTTTCATACCCAAGACACTGGGTATATCCATCTCGGAGGTTATGGAAAAGGTGTGGAGGACCATATCCCCTTCCCTTTTACTTGTACGCCACCTTGTACACCACCGGGTTTGGGCTTTTCAGACTTATTTTTAATTTAAATAAATTAACTCTCAAGCACCTGGGATTTTTTGGCAGTTGAGATTCCTTGAAAAAAAACATTGGATTAATTGTGGGTTTATTTGAGAAATTTGTTGTTGGTTACGCTACAAATTGGTAAATGCTTCTGGCTGTTGTTTTATTATTTAACGTGATACATTTCTAATAGTTTATAAGTATTATTAGTTTTGTTTGTTATGTCTTACATAGCCTTTTGCTTCTCAAACGGGATCAAATGAAATCGATTTATAATCTATTGAGAAAAATATATATAAGAAATAGATTTAAAATACATTTTCTGGTAAGTAGAGATGGTTTTATTAATTGCCATGGAAAATATGTAGCATTGCTCTTTCTTTAAATGTTACATGTTAGGTTCTTTGCCAACCTTAATTAATTAGTTATGAGAAGTGAAGTAGTTCAGTTTGGGTGGGGTATCTCTTGACATGAAGAGGCAGTCAGCCGACTGCTTCTTGGCCGTTCGATGTACATTTATCTTCAACAAATGGCCCTCAATTTCCATTTTTGAAAGATACAAGGACAAGAAAAGCTTGTAAGGTCATTAAGTAAAGTCTATTTTTCCAAGCCTATTCCGACATATGGTTCTGAAAAAGATTAATCCTCTGACATTGAAAGAAATAGATCAAGAAATGGTTTTAGATCTCGGGGAATAATGTAGAATTTAGAAATATATATATAGTTATGATGAATTAGATGTATTTGAAATTCACATAATATAGATTACCCCCATGTTAAAGAATTTGAATAGTGGCTTTTCAGTATAATCCAATTTCACAGAACAAGTGGTGTATTGAAGAAATGGAAAACTAGTACTGGCCTGTATGATCCCGTTATGTACGAATATATATGAGCTTAATTTACATATAGATGTATAAAAAACATTTTTATTATGTTTGTAATTTTTAATTTCTACTTTCAACCCTACTATACCATAAATATATGATTTGGTTGGATCGTCTATTACCAAATGATTTTGGGTTGGATTCTCTAAGAAACATGGTATCAAATTGCAGTTTACGTACAAAGTACATAAAGGAATTAATTAATTGTCTACATGCAACATTTATTGTTAATTGTATGTCTTCGGCAATTTAATAAGAATGCCAGTATTGTTCTATTTCATTTTTTTTGGTGGAATTTATATTTCATGTGTCGTACCACATAGTTGTACACATCTTGCTATTAATTCGCATAGCTCATGCCTGCTATTCGTTCCAACCTATAATTAAAACAACTTTGTCATGATACTTTTATGAAACGATGAATTTTATTTCACGTCTAGCACTTGCCAAGATCAGTGGAGCTTGTGATCTCCAAAGTCGAGGAATGGAAATGGGAATCCACACATGAATGGCCACGTGGGGGGGGGGGGTTAGGAGGAATGGAACTAGCATGGAAATCCACACATAACGAGGGGTGAAATGATGCATTGAATAGTAACGCGGTTGGATATAACCGAAGAATAGCTTGAAAGCAAAGCTTACGGAGACCAGGATAGAGAAAGCACATCGTTTCTTTGCTACTCTAGCCAACATCTTAAGAATAATGATGAACTTAGATTAAACAGCTATATGATTATGTGTTGGTGTTTATTTGTGTATTGTTTTTGTCTTGGTATATAGGAAGATTGTTTCAGTCAGTAGAAGATTGTTTCGGTCAAATTTTGACTAGGGTCTTTAGATGTTAGATGTTGTAGATCTCTTTCCCAATTAGTTTTTAGTCTACAATTATTTTACCTATTTTTAGGCTTCAGTTGATTGAATTTGTTGATTCACTTGATTGTATTGCCCATGTAGTTCTATACATTTTGCCTTTTTTCCTATTTTAGTAACAATTCCTTTTGTTTGAATGTAAGAATGCAGTATTTGTGTTATGTGGTTTTATTATATATACATACACTGATGAGTACAAGGTCATTAGGTGCCTGAGCTCAGAGACGAAACCAAAGTTAGCTTAAGAGCGACTTTTAAAATTTTTTAATGAACTCATAGTTTGGAGGACGACAGTAAATTTTGTCCCCTCTAATGTCAAATCCCGGTTTCGTCGTTGCTTGAGCTCTTCGTTTCAGTTTAGTGGTAAACTATATGGCCATCGTTTTTTCCCATAGATTAATCTCAATGGTAAATTTTTACTCTTTGTTTAAAGTAGCTCAACATGGCCAAAAGTCATTTTTCCTGCATTTTTCTTACCAAAATCTCACAATTTAGTCCTAATGGGCATAATATCAAACAATTAGGTATTTCCCAAGCCAAAGGCATGTAGTACAACTCGTAGTAATGGAGCATTCATTGGTAGCGTATGTTCTTACATCATATAAAGAATCCCCAAAAAAAAATTACTCCTTCTATCCCTAATGAATAATCCAAGTTTTGTCTTTACATTTTTAAAAAAGTACAAATTTAATTAAATCAATGGTTTGAAAACAAAACTTATTTCTCATCATGAATTTCGGTACATTAATGTTGTTTTGAAAAGAAAAGGTAGACTCTTGCTATTTTATATATAAAGTACATACAAATAAAATGTGAAGTCTTAACTATAATGCCATCACTTTAGAATTCCTACTTTGAGTAAAGTCAAAATGTTACCGAAGATTACAAATTACATTTAGTTGTACCAACGAAAAAGTTACAAATTAGAATCAAATAAAATTAATTAAATTTCAGTTACCAAAGATTACCAATTACAATCAAAAAAAGTTGCCAATTATACTTCTCACAGTCAACATCGCCAGAACTTTCCCTTTCATTTGGTGATTTTTTTATCATACTACTATTTCACATGTCAAGTAGGTAGGTTATATTTAATATATTCTATCGTCACTAAGTAAAATGTCATAGATGTTCTTAGGTATTTACCTGATGCTGACAGCCAAAAGCCATTTTTTTTAAAAATCTAAACCAAATTGAACAAACCTGTCCAAATTTACCACAAAGGAAAAAAAATAGATTAATAATAACCTCAATCTCTCTTATAGCATATACAGAGTATGTGACACACTCACCTATACAACTTCCTTTTTGGTACATTTTTAAAAGATCCTGTAAATTCAAGCTAACTTATTACCGCGGTGAATAAGTCCTGTAATAGAAAGAGTACTCTAGTGCATAAATTGCTTGTAGTCCATAATCTTGTAAATATTCGTTAGCAATGATTGTTATGATTATAAAAACTTGGAGCTAAGTAAATTTCAAATTAAAGCAGACGAAATAATTTAAAATGCCCAAAAAGATAAAATAACAAAGGGTTACACTTGTTCTACCAAATTCAAGGAACAAAGACAATGGAAAATTCAACAAAACAAAAGAAAAAGGATGCAAAAGGCAATGTGGTGCAACTTGTAGTCAAGCAAGAGTGAGGACATCTAGTTTCCTGAACGGGAATTAATTATATCTCAGTGTGGATGTGGTGATACATCATGGGAAAGACAAAAAAAAAGTCACCAACCATCTATAAGGTGGATAAAAGTAAAGCACTAAGTTCCATTAAACACTACCATTTTTTGAGATGTAATAATAGGCAGTTCACGGGGCACAGATGTAGTAAGAAAAGTACACATCAACCCTCAAAAGTTGATGCGTGCCACACATGGACAGTTCGCGTGACGTTAACGCAGCTGGGCAGCATCACAGTAACGTAGTAGCCAAGTGCGTCACTACAATGCAAGTGTGTTACCACCCAGCAAAGTGCATTACCAAAGAAGACAAATGCCAAAGGCACTGTGGTGCAACTCATAGTAACGGAGCTTTTATAGATAGCACATGCTCTTAATCATACAAAGACCAATGGTTAATTTAGAACCAAAATTTGTTTCAAACCATAAATTTTAATACATTAATGTTGTTCTAAAAAGAAAAGTAGACTCGTATGGTTGGACAAAGAAATTTAAACCTTCATTAAAGCATGCGGAGAAAAAGAAAAAGAAGGGAAATATAACTTAAATTGAAAAAAAAATAAATTATCCTCTTTGCATCAAGTCAATGACAAAAGTGAAGTACATAATTACCTATTTTGATTTACAAAAATTTCATAGGGACAATGGAAATTTACTAAATCTTGATACAGAAAAGTAAATCCATATAAAAAAAAATCAAAATAATGGTAGAAATTCTATCAAACCCCTAAAATAAATTAAAGAACAACAATGGCTTTGGCACTAAGGTAGCAATAATAAACACAATTTTAGTTTATTGTATGTCCTAAACACAACCATCGTACTATAGTGACCAACATCGAATTTTGCTGATTAATAAGGAAAGGGCCAATTTATATGCATGCATAGAGAATTGAAGGAAAAAATAAAAATGAAGTCGTAAAGTACACATACGCTGTCTTGAAGCTGACGAGCTTTGCTAACAATCCTTTTTCCTTTGTAATCACCATCTCCATAATATTCTGCATGAGATCAAGAGTTACTAAGTTTCTTTGTCCGTTTCAATGTAAATTTGTTAAACTGTGTAAGTTAATTTACTCATTAAATGAACTGTTGTATCTTTGTCCCTTTATTAAATGTAAATTTGAGGAGTGTATAAGTATTTCCACAGTTGTTTAATTTCTTAAGAACCATTAATTTTGACAAATACAAAATTAAAAATGAATTATCCTTTCCCTCTCAAATTAAGAGTCCAACTTTCCTTTTTGGGACCTCTCAATTTCTTTTGGGATGTATTTAATGTGGCAAACTCAGTTGTATTATTGACCATTGAGTAAGTTAAAATTAGTAGCTTTCGTATAAAGTACAAAGTCAAGGAGGGATTCTTAATTTTTAAATGGAAAGAGTAACATTTAATTCAACACACTTCTACTATCTCAAATTAAGAATCTTGTTCAAAACCAATGCATCAAATCCCATGGCGGACATAATTGAGATAGAAAAAATTAGGGGGTGTACTCAATTCAGATTTAAAAAAATTGTGACCGACTTTTTAAGAACAATTGTGAAATTTGTAATAATAATAAAAAAAAGCAGTGGGATTATAATTCTAAACATTGAGACAAAGCGAAATTAAATTAGTAAAGGAAATGTAAAGCCTTACCTTCAGAGTAAGTTATTATAGGATGTAAAGCAACGCTCTGCTCTAGCTGGTATCGCTCCCTACCACTACCTTAATCAACTGCGAGAAATCCAAAAGAATTTAAGGCCAAGTGCTGGTTAAGAGGGGAAAAGCATACATGGATGGATCAAATTCTTTTCTATCAAAGTACCATCGAGTATTATCATATCCACAGACTTCTTTATGTGGATGCGGAAAATTACAGAGATGCATAAATAACAAAACTATATTCACTATAGAGGTGCAAAATGTATATATAGGGCATATAAAAAAGCAGCCAAGTGTGTTAACGCGCAGCCAATTAATAACAATATATGAAAATACACAGTAGTAGCAATATATGAAAATGAAAATATACAGCTAAGTGCTAATTCTTTGTGGAATGTGTTTAAAAGCAACTTGTTGAATGTGCTGTCTCTGGAGTAAAATAGAACATCTCCTATGTAGGAAAATGAAAATATTATCATTACACTTTTAAATTAGTTTCTTGTAATATATTTGATTTTGGACAGAATTAACATATATTGAGACGAGCAAATCAAAAGAGGAAGGTAAATATGTAATAAAGAAACATATTGAACTTAAAGTTTTAATTAGGAATTAAACACTGTTATAAAGAGGTAACCTTTGAATTAGAAACTTCAAGCATTTTACAAGGACTTTTGTTGACACCATCGTTGATTCTGCAAGATGGTGAGAGTTTGATATATGTCTTGGATTGAGAAAACAAAGCAACCAAGAAACTTGCAATTTGTTAATAATGAAATAAGGACATTTTTATGGAATTGCAGTAACACAGCAGCCAAGTGTGTTACCACCTAGCCAATTGCGTTACCGCAGAAGTCAAGTGCGACAATGGCAGCCAAGTGCATTACGGCAAGGCGTTAACGCGCAGCCAATTAACAGCAATATATGAAAATACACAACAGTAGCAGCAACAACAATATGTGAAAATGAAAATACACAGCCAAGTGCTGATTCTTTGTGGATATGTTTAAATCAACCCACTTCTCTCCAAAGAAGAAGGCAGAGTAATTGCATAGATAGCATCCTTCATTAGAGGATTTATCGGAGGAAAAAAAACTAATGTTTATTAAATCAAGAAAGGATTTGTATCTATTTTAGAATATATAAATTTTGTTCTTCATTCATCTAATTCTAGTTAAAAAATTATCGAATAGTGTCGTGTCACCCGACAATTCACCGAGTTGTATATGAATAGAAAAAAAAGATAAATTAACAATTTAAAAAAAAAAGTTTGTGGGATCGTATTTAGGTGGAGGCATTAAACATAAATCAGCAGGACATGCTAACAATGGGATAAATTAACAATGCATTAAAGCAAATTAGCAAGACATATTACCTAGTGCCAAGTACTCCAAAACAGCCATTGTTTAGTCCAAAATATTAACCAATTGAAAGACAAAGAAAGTGACCAAGTTAAATGCCGAGCATTTAAAATTTTGAAAATCTAATACCGAGCATATTCGCACATTACTAAAGAATACATTAAACAGTAATCACATTTTTAAAGAATAACCTAAAGTATAATCAATATGCTCCCTATTTGGGATGCGGAAGTACTAACCGACAACCAGGAGATGAAAATTGCAATATATTTTTAAAAGAAAAATGCTATTGCATGTCAAAGCAAAAATGGGACCAATTAACGCATTGACTTGTTGGACTAAATGGTTTTAATATCAAAACCAATGACTCCTTCGGCAACAACACTACATCAAACAACTCTAATGGATGGTTGGACATCCACTTTTGATTGATACTCCCTCCATCTTAAATGGATGGTCAGACATCAACTTTGGTACTTTTCAACTTTGGTACTTGTAATGGAAACACTAATTTTAACCTAATCAATAATACAACTAATTATTTGAGACATCCGAAAAGGAAAGTCGGACCATGACTTTGAGACGGAGGGAGTACATACAATTCTATTTCAAAAATTGTAGCAAGCCAAACAACATGTACTGTGTATATAAAACTACAAATAAGATTTCTTTGCTTGGATAATGGAAAACCCAAAAAGGCAACAAAATATATTATAGGCTTATACACATAAGCAACAAAATCTTCTTCACCTTTTGAGTCCTAAACAACCTTCTCCACTGTCACACTTTGATTTCGACCCCTTAAATCTTCAAAAATCTTCTTGAATGAAATCTAACAAACACCTTAAATCTTGATTATCAAAACCACCCTTACCCCAAGTGTAGCCGACTAATATAGCAAATTTCACCTAAAAAGCCAACTATCAAAGACCCAAATGCAAAAAATACCAAAGAAAAATATGATAGGAAAGAAAGCCCTGGAAAAACAATTTTAGAAGATACAAAAAAGCCCAAATTTTTTTGAATGAAATGAGAGATGAGAGAGATAGAGAGAAAGAATGGATAAATACTAATGAAAGATCGAGGTCTGGTGGCGATGGAGGCTCCGGTGATCTGGCCGTGCAGTAGAGAAAGAGAGCTTGTGAGAGAGTTTTGTGAGACAATGAGTGTGTGTTTGTGAGTGAGTGAGTGTTAAAGTGACGAAAGTAAAAAGAGAGAAGCGGGAGATATTTTTTATCTCCTGGCCTTTCATTTATTTTTTTGGTGGGTGCAATTTACATTTCAAAAAATATTTGGTAATATTCAACTTTTTATTCCAATAACTTGTTCATAGCTTGATAATAAGTAAGTGCATCTTACTCGCCTGATGACAAGCGAGTAAAAACTTCAATACCTTACTCGCTTGTCATCGAGCGAATAACACATACTTACTCGCTTTTTATTGAATGAGTAACATACACTTATTCACTTGTCATCGAGCAAATAAAATATGGAATAAAATTAAGTATTTGCTGGTGTATAAATAGTAGCCACCATTTTTTTTATTCAGACACTTTTGTTTCTTATTATATAAATTTACTAGTATTTTATTAGTGCTCTACCTTTTTTTTAACCATTAATATTAGAAGTAAGTATAGTTTTAAACTTTTAATTTTTTTTATTAACAAAAACCAACCAAAACATACTTCAACCATCTCTCTAACAAACGCCTAATAGAGGAGGGAACAATAAAGACCCAATTACATGGGAGAGAGCCATGAATGGCTTCCTTTACAACTCGATGAGCTATTACATTTTGATCTTTCTTAACATGAAAAAAAATGAACCCAAACTTAGCAGCAAACTGATGGATATCACCCATTAACGCCTCAATCTCCTAGGGATCTAAGTCCGAAGAAGCCAGGGAGATCACTAATATTGACTCACTGCAAATGACCGCACCTGCAAGGTTATGACTAGCTCCAAAACAGCATGCTTCTCCAACTGTTAAAGCTTTCGAGACCAGTGGTGGAGCCAGGAATAATTTTTAGGGGGGGCTGAATTTTTTTTAAGCCAAATCAAACTCAATAATTATGTTTACAGGCCAATTTTTTACTAAAATACTTCTCCATTCTATTTCGTTATATTAGAAAAGTTAAAAATGATATACTAAAATTAGTTATATATTTTGAAATATCTTTATCAACTCAATATTCAACTTACTATAACCAACAAACACATATATTAATCTAAATATTAATTTATGAAATAACATTAATAAATAATAACCATCAAACAAATATATTAACAATTTAAGAAACAAACCAACATTAAAACACATAATTCTTAATATTCAAAATTTTAAAATAAAATGTATAAGATTATAAAAAAGAAATCTAACCTAAAATATCGGAAAAAATGAAAAATGAAGATGGAAAGAGGAGCTACTGCACTGCTGGTTGCTACTGCCAAAACAAAAATGGAGGCTTTGTTTCAAAAAAAAAAACAAAACGAACGGCAGTGAAAAAGAAAGGGGAGAAATCGGCGGCCAGTACAATTCTGTCTTTTATGTTATAACATATAACCTAATCTATATTACACAACAGCACCCTAAACTTACATGCATAATTACACGATCCAGACCCACCCTGAAAACCTCACCTAACTCTACTAAGTGCTAACTTTATCTATATTACAATACCTACCCCTAAACTTATACACTTAGTTACACACAGCACCCTCACCCATAACCAGGTTTAATTACACAATGGCTCCTAATACTTCCCATCTCACACGTCAACCCCCATACTCTTTAAAAACTTTCAAAACATTCAAAAAGTCCATATAGAGCCATGGCTCCCACGTGCCTCCGCCCCTGTCCGTGACTAAGGCTGACGAAGCTGTAACTTTCTTGGCCACAACGTCACAAACCTACAGAGATTCATCAAACAAAATGCAAAAATAGCTGAAGCAGCTTTAGTCGGGGAGGCTTCAAAAGCACCATCACACATGAAAAAGAAACTTGAACAACCCGAGTTAACTGTATTCCTCCAATCTGGATAATGAGAATCAGAAACGACTGAATGAGTTTGATTTGGTGAGGAAAATTCACTCATCTCTGAGATCAACACCTTTGCCGAACTTACAATCGACCACGGGGATCGTTTCTCCTTTTCGATAACAAAATCGTTTCTAGCTTTCCACAGAGACCAGCCAATAGAAATAACCCAATCAAAATGATCACCTCCATTTGACAAATACTCTTCAGTCTATCTGATGGTTGAAAGAGTAGAGCAAAAACAGGGACTAAAGATTCCCGGGAACTCCTTCCAAACAGCCGAAGAAAAACTACATTTGAAAATAATATGTTCAATGGACTCTATTTCTTTAAAGCACCCAGGACATAAGGGATCCAGCCTACACTAGCTAAACAGGGATGGAGGTTGCTTAGTGATTCAAATTCTTATTGAGCTCAGTTTATAAAAGCTATATATTTTTCGAATTCGTCTTTTTTAGAGGCCAAGAGAGAATGTAGACCTTCCCGGTTCTGGGCTAGTTTATTGGAAGGGAAGGAATTGCTAAAAAAGGGTGTCCGATGGAATATCATCTCAGGCAGGGAGGGAAGAATATGGGATGATCCTTGGTTGCCCTCAAACTCCCCTTTTTTTGTCTCCACCCCCAAGCCTCAGGGGTGTGGATTAGAAAAGGTTTCTGATTTGTTTGAGCCCAATTTTTTAGCTTGGAATGTTCGGTTAATTCACCAGTTATTCTCTTTAGCTGATGCTAGCATCATTGAAAGCATCCCTGTAACTATTTCGAATGGAAGAGATAAATGGGTGTGGCACTTCTCAAAGTCTGGTAAGTTTAATGTCAAGTCTGCCTACGCAGAAGCTTTGAAATCTGTAAGCTCTGAAGTGTTAAACCCAGCGTCGTCGTCCTTTTCTCCTTCGAAATCATTATGGATGTCCATTTGGAAAGCTAACATTACTCCAAAACTCAAGTTCTTTTGGTGGAAGGTGTGTGTTAATGCTATTGCATCCAAGTTTTAAACTTTTAATGAACAATAATGCTGATGAGATGGCCAAGAGGGATACATAAGGAGATTGTTGCATTTTTTATGCCCCATTGAGAAGGGAATGTTTTGAGGCAGTCTTGTTTTCGGGCTTCGGCGAAGGACCAATTTCTTTTTTCTATGGTGGTTTTATAATAACATAAAAAAAATATATTTAATTTATATAAGAAGTTAGAAAATAAGTTGAAAAATATGTTCATTTTTATAAGTAGATGTCATTTATCTTTCATTATTTTTTGTTTAAAATTTTTCTTTCTCAAACACAAAAGAAAAAAAAATCTAACTTCTAAATATATAATTTTTTTTTACGTTGTTATCAAACGGACCCTTAAAATATTTGAGACCATATTTTTTAATATTAAAATATTTATTTAAAGTGCTAATAGTTTTATATTTTTTATTATCTATTCACACAACATATTGTTTTTCAAATATATACATATAAATATATTAAATATTCATTGGGAACAACACTAAGTAACATCGTGCACAGTCAAACAGAATTTATAATTGAAGAATTCTTTGTCGGGTATAACTTAATAGGGAGTTCATTAATTTTTATCATCTATTAATGTTTAGGTCACGATATTTGTAATAAAAATTTATCTTTGTATCAACCCACCTCTTTGTAAAATACTAGATCAAGCCTCAACACTAATTGGACTCAATATCACACTATGCGCGTGGCAAACTGAATAAAGAGAAATATGTAAACATTAAAACATATATTTGTAATGAAATTATTCTTACTTGCATGTCTTGCGGGCAGGGGTGAAGGGGTGTAGTCGCAAGGGGGTCGATTCACCCTCTTGTTTTGAATTATATACATATATATATATATATATATATAAATATGGTATAAATAAAGTTGGGGTCATTGTTGTTAAAAAAAAGTATGCCAAGATTAGAAAAGGAAGGAAAAAAAATACAATATATCTAAAAGAGCCTAAAATGAGGCGGTCCAATTTTGTGGCTTCAGTTTTTCCAAATTGATGATTGAACCTAAATTTCAATTGTTCAAAACTTTAGACCAAACTATTAAAAAGTGAGATGAAAATAGACCAAGGAACCTGTGCCAATTTAGTTCGATCATATGTCATTTTCTTTTGTCATACTGTCAAACCTCATGAAGTTGGCTTTAGGCAAGTGTGAGAGATCATTTTTTACAGTGAAAATCATCAAAAATGTACCACGTAATCGAATGTGAAATTAATTTATGAATAATTGTTTTATTTTTTACATTGAACAAGACATCTTCAACGAGATTTAGAATGAAGATGTCTTGCAATATTTTTAAAATTAAAACCTCGTAGAATGTTATTGTAACTAATATTTTTTGTTGAATGTATAAGACTTGTAATATTGTGTCGTTAAAATATTTGTCCTATTATTAATTTAATTTTTTTTGTCTTGTTTTAACTGCTTTGAAAAAATATATGGTGTAGTGCTAACTCTGACCCCCTCTCTCAAAACCCTGCCTTTGCACTGGTTGCACAATCACATCCATTCATTGACTAGTTCACTAATTTACATTAATATGTGTTTTTCTAGTAACAGACTACTTCGTAAATAAATTTAAAACGAAACGAGTGTTCCAAGCCGCCAATGACAATTTAGACCAACTTGATTTATACTCGTTATATGTAATTAATATGAATATACATCAAATAATATACAAGACATACACGATTGCAATTATTAATTTGGTCCTAATAAAAACGTTATGACATGAGTGGAAAGTGGAAACGGGAATTTTCTTTAATTTAGACACAACAAGATACGATTAGCATGACAGTAATGTAGTTACAGTTTCTTGTCAATTTCATTTTAGAGATGAACATAACGCAACATAACTTCAAGTTCAAATTCTAGACGCAAATAGATGAACTTTTAACCTTCCTCAACTTGAATAGGGTTAGTTTCGAGTGCGTTTTCATCGAACAGGGTTGGGTTTTTCATCGTAAAACCCACATTGCCAAGTTATGTCAGTTTGGGTTTAGGTCAAATGAACCCGTTTGATTCGCCCCACCCCAAATGTATTATTTTTTCTCTTTCATACGCTTAAATTATTCCATAATTACACTTTAAAGGGGTGGGTTCAAGTTCAAGCGCACTAACAAGTGGAGCGTGTTCAGGTTCAATGAAAAACCCAAATTAGGTTGAGTTCAAGTTTAGCTAAGCTAAAATACACCCAAAATCCGATACGTTGTCACCTCTACCGCTATCCAATAAATTGAACTTAGTGGGTTGATTGTTTGGATTAGAGAACGAAGAGGAGACCATAATGGGCCAGCTACTGTTGTGACCCAGAAATGGATCCAAAAGTATACCCAGAAAATTTATAGATTAGTAAAAATAGTAATTTTGATAGAATCTGGGTCCAAGAAGGAGTCTAGCCCATTGTCTAAAACTAAAATAGAGCTATTAAAGCCCAAAGACAGTGTTCTTACTCTTATTAGGGAAGAAATCTTATTGGCACAAAAGAAAAATATTTTCTTACTGCATGAAAACCGCGTTTGAGAAAAATTATGTATCATCTAAAAGATATTTAATTTGTTTGGTTCCGTTTAATAAAAAAGATGGAAAATGATTGTAATTATTCCTGTTATGACAAGTTAGATGAGGAGATAAATCATTTAATGACATACTCTTCATCTCATGCTTATTTTTATGAGTAAAATGGTTTTTTTTTTTTTGGCAATAGTTTAATAAAATAGGAGCCCGTTTATAGAGTTAATAGCAATACTACAAACAAATAAAAGGGCCCAAATAACTTATCAAGTCCAATTTCATACACTCTTCTTTAATTTATTATTCGTTTTTTCCTAGCTAAATACTTTTCTTGTAAAATACAAAATTCTCTCTCTCAATATATATATATATATAGGTTTACTATTAAAAAAAAGTATTCACTTTATGAAAAATAAGTATCATCAATTTTAAAAGGTAAACGGATAATTTTTTCATGAAATTTGGTAGAAAGATCACTATAAAAAATAGATCATTTCACTTAATTTCATAAAATCTCAATTTGAAGTTGGTGATTACATCATATAAAATTTCAATGGACAAAAACTAATATATATTATATATATATATATCATTTTCGTAACAGCCATTTTTCGTTTGAATTATTTGATGATATTATGTGGAGATGAT
>CM038466.1:33204489-33384517 GCA_021464415.1 Lonicera japonica | reverse complement strand
ATAGGCAAGTAAGAAATACACAAGTGTATCATTTTCTCATTAATTCTTGAGATCTATGTATACAAAGCATACAAAGTCAAATTCATCGTATGAAAATTATCTTACTAGCTTATGAAATGGTTGAAAAAATGGAGAAGATAAAGGATTCAAAAAGTATTTAACAACAATACTGAACAATGGAATGAGAACTAAACTTAACATAATTAATGCATTGCAAATTTCATCTTTTAGCCTTAGCAAAGAAATTACTCCAATAATAAATGTAGAGACAAGAATTATAAAAGTGAACTCTATTTCTTTCTCTAGAAAAAAAAACTATTACAAGCTCTCTATAAATTGAGAAATGAAAAGTAATAAAAGTCTCCCTCTCCAAAGTAACAATGAAGACTATAAATAGGAGAGTTGTGTTGGATGTTAAAAAATAAACAACGCTTATTTTATTTTTGGTGGATAAATCCACCAACTTGGATACTCTTTAATCACATAGAAAATTTCACTTTCTTTCTTTAATCACATGGACATGGAGACTTCCACTCTCTTTGATTCTTTTTGTCCTATGAAAAATTCCACCATTGTATGAAATACAATATTTCTTGAAATCTAGAGACACCAAAATAAACACAAAAATGTGCCTTTCCAAGCATTGTTAAATACAAAAGTGCTACGAGACTAATCGCGAAATACGTTGGCAAACCGAGTAGTTTTAGATAAATAAACGCGTCAAACAACTCCAAAAATGAGCGTATGAATGACAATATTAAGCGTTTATCATGAGGTTAACTTGTACATAACGAAAAGCAAGTGTATTCTTTTTTTTTTTTTTTTTTTTACTATTATAACTTTTTAAATATGGGTTGTTACACTAGTTATATGAGTTTGTGTTACCTGAGTTGACAGGTTTAAGTTAAACCTATTATACGGGTTATTTTCATGTTACATGGGTTGACCCTAACCCAACCCATTTATTAATCAAGTTAAATGGGTCAACCCAATTTGACACGAACATGTTTAAGTTCAACCGTAGCCCTCTAATTTTGTGTTAGGTAGGTTCAAGTCGTGTTACTTCAACAATTATATTGTGTAAAAGATAATCTTTTCAAATTTAAATCATCTTTCTCTCCTTTTTTTGAAACAAAATTAAAATTAATTAAATTTTGGCCAATCAATATAATGGATCCCATAAATTTGGTTATTGAGAAAAAATTGCCATTGGGAATGGCTACATTGTTAACTTTAACAACTTGCTAAATGGATAATCAAAAATTCTTTTGATTATTCAATTTTAGTTATTTCATTGAAGATACTCTTATCCTGTCACAAATGCCACCCGCACCTTTTATTATATACTTTGTTAAGCATATTTGCATGATCGTTTGAGTCATACATTCTTAAAGGTTAATGTGTCATACCTTCTTAAAAGTTAATGTCTTTAAAAAAATTGAATGACCGTTAACCACTTCTTCTCATGATGTTTTGGTTCTGATTTTAGGAGGACACTAATAATTCGATATATATTTTTAAAAATTCAATATCCAATGGATCAATTTGTTAAAATTGAGATATTGATGGAAGCTAAATTTAAAGATGTATTATGATAAATTTAAAAATTTAAAGAAAAAAGCAAACAAATGACAAAATTTTCATATCAAATTTCTCTACTTTAAACTTAACTCCATTCAATCTCTTATATATATCTAGAATGAACAGGTACTCTCAATTAAAATAATCTAATACTATATACAAAGCAACACAAACTCCTACTTTTAATTGGTATTAATGTTTTAGCTAGTAAACCAATGCATTATAATATAATTAATAGTGTTGATTGTGTACCGCCTATAAAATAAGTCACTGAAGTGACTAAAGATTAAAAGAGTATTAACTCGATAAATAATTTTTTTATGATATTTTTTTTACATAATACTAATAATATAATAATAAAATTCAATATATATATATATGTATATAATACTTATAAAAATGACATTAATTCTCCTACCTCCAACCAACCAAATTTGTTCAAAAGAGTAACGTATATATTAATATACTTATACGTTCAATGAGAGTTCAGTATTCGATAAACAGAGATTATCAAGCTTGGAGCGTGGGAATGAGCATGGAGAGAAAGAGATGGACATTGGAATTTTTTTTTCCCGACTTAGGTGCTAGCTAAATTAACTAATCCTGATTTTATTTTGACTTGATTGGCCGCCTAGACTGATAAATCCCTAGTTTTAGTTGTTCTAATTTTTTAGCTGGTCAATTAACTCAAACGATTATGGCTTAATCTTACTGTCGACCTAGGCCTAACGTTTATGCCCAAATTAGTCGGTTGCCTAACCCGATTTTTAGAACACTGAAGTTGAGTAGTGGAGAGAGGAAGAGAAATCAATGGTGCAAAAATAATGATAAAGTAAATAGTAGAATTATTTGTTTGTCCTTCGAAAGAATTTCAGCGAAAAAACATTCATAGTACCACGAGACTCCGTAGGTCCTCGTTAATTTGTCAAGGATCCCTTAGAGTACAAGTTATCATTTTTCACGAGACTCCGTAGGTCCTTGTTAATTTGTCAAGGATCCCTTGGAGCACATGTTATCATTTTTCATATAAAAATAATACTACTGCTTTAACACTCCTTTTTGTTCAGGGTGCAAAAGAAAATGAGAATGCAAAATGTGGTAGAAAATGACACGCTACAATATTGGTATTTTTGAAAAATAGAAGATGACAATTTGAATATTGAGCACATAGGTATGCAAAAACATTTAAATAGAATATTTTGAATATGCTTAACGTTGGAAATCTAAATAGTTTGTGTAATTTGATTAAAATAAAAAGGGTAAAAAAGAAAATGCTTTAAGCTGAGCATTAAGCAGCGGGATTTAGAGTTCTGAATGCTTAATTTTTTTAAAATCTAGCTGTTAACCTCTTAATCATTTAGAAAAAAATCATCATGTAGCTCTAAATACTTAAAACACTCCATTAATCATTCATGGGAAAATCAAACACCCCTTTAATAATATTAATGAACCTTAAACGTATTAATTAAATATTTCAATTTGCACTCTTAACTTATTAATTGAAGATTTAAATATAAACCATTAACATTTTTTTAAGACCATTCGCATGGTACATTCAATTTATTGCAATCAAATCTAATATATAAGCCATCTCCAACAAAATTTATAACCGGCGTCTAACACGAGCAATTCATGTGGGGCTTTTTCAAGAGTAATTTTGGCATAATACAAACTGAAACGATGAAAAACAGCTAAAAGGCTCGTTTACACCACCAAATCTCCACTTACACTAACTTTCATGAAGAAAATTAATTCGTTGCTATTGACCAAAAGGGTTTCAGGAACTTTTTAAGTCATTTTACTCTATTTTAAGGTATCTAAAGATATCAGGAAAGTGTCAATAGTCGCATCCCAAATAAATTATATAAAATACGTTGCCTATTTAGAATTTTGGCTTTTCATACAAAATAGTACAATAGTTACTTTGTTTAAATAAAAATTATCTTACACCACTGCGTAATACTTCAAGGATGTAGAATAAATTTATGCAATTATTCTTCATACAGATCTAAAAACTCAAAACTATTTAAGAAGTTTTTGAAGGAAAAAAATATATTATGTACGTACTAAATCAAACTTAAACATTTTAATCCAAAAAAAGGAAAAATTCTAAGATAAAATACAATTTAAAATAATTCTGCAAGTCATCTCCTTTTTATTTGTTCACGAGCATCCATGAAGAGAAGGTAATGAGCTGATTATCCACGTTAATTTTTCAAATGTATCCATATTTAGTAATAAATTCAGAAAAAATTAATTATTAAGTAATTAATAATTTAGACTTATGCCCACTATACTTTTTTAGGAAAAAGTTTTATACATTGTCCGCCTTATTTTATATTATCATAAATTTGTAGTTATAGGCTATCAATGTTATAAAATGAACTATATTGTAGTATTTCAACACTTTAAAGTGAGGTATTATGATCCTTAAATAAAAATATTTGTACTTTATTTTAAAATATTGAAACATTGAAATTTGCCTTCTTTATATTAATAAATCTTGGCTCCACGGTTGGTTAGATGGAGGTAAATCTTTGGCCTTTAGTTTGCTCTTTGGAGAAGTCATATACATGCAGGGAAAAGGTTCTATTATTTTAAATCTTAAAAGCACCCAAAGAATTGGCATGGGTTAGTTTTTGATGAAAAAGAAAATTGGTGGGGGAGGGATGATATTGAAATTTTTCAGAAAAAAAAATAAAAATAAAATTGTGTTCTAATCTTGTAAAAACACCTAATAAAAAATCCAAAATTAAGAAAAGAAGTGAACCTTCAAGAGGGAGGAGATTATTGCAATCATACAAATTGAGTTCATGCATGGTTTTCATGGTTTGCTTATTCCGAACCAAAAGCATTCAATTAATATACACACACAACTAAATCAAGGAAATTATGCTCACTAATTCTAACATAATATTTTTTATTTTCCTAATATATGGATATATCTACGTAAATCATCTCTTTTTACCATTTCCTTTTAATACTGGTATTTCAAAAATATATCAAGCGTTCGACATTAAAGTGAGCAAAAACGTAACTAGAATTCCTAGTGGTGAGCTAGGTGAACATAAGGCGCGCGAACTCAATCGTGAACCTAAGTTAAGAGGTTTTATCAACACATCCTAGATGAAACCCAACACTACTCCCCTAACATTGAAAATAATCACCCAAGCTGATATTGGCAAACTCAGCGCAACAAGTGCCACCATCCCTATTGCCAAACAAGGCCTAGTATTCATCAAACACATTTGTAACAATTCCACACCTTTAAACACACGCTCGTTGTAATCTCCAAAGTATCGCTTCTCCCACTCCATCCAGTCCGAAGGAGGCATTTGGCTCGTCTCCGACATCTTCATATCCTTAATCCGCATTCGAAGCACAATCATATTCTCGTCCACAAGCTTACCATCGTAATTATCTCGGCCTTTTTTCTCTCTTCTTGCATGAATATTGACGCTTCTAGAGCATCTCATTCTTCGCCGATTGGAAGGTTCAAGGAGAAACTTCCGGCTGGTGAGGATGGAGGAAGTGGAGGAGATTGCTTCCATTATTATTTTCTTTTATTTTTGTTAAGAGTTTGAGAGATTGTGTGGATGATTAATGTTAGAATTTAAACGTAGAGGTGTGAGATATATATATATATATTTATATTGAGAGAGAGAGAGAGAGAGAGAGAGAGGGGTGGGACTAATAGGGAAGAAAGGGTTACATGTGATTAATAATTTTATATTTAATTCACGTGTTTGACACGTTGGATGAAAGGGTCAAATATGATTATTTAATCGCATTCAGAGTAGATAAAGTAATTCCATCTTCTAACTGAGATTCGTTAATCCATCTTTTAGTGTGTTAAAAAGCATTAATAGGATAAATAATATGTCTCGGTACTTGAAATATACTCAACTAGACCAAGAAACTAAGATCCTTTATGGTGATAAGATTATGTATACATCAGTTCAAGAAAAAATAATAAGAAATTGTATAACATGCATCTAATGTGTTAGTATCATACGAGTTCTTTCAATTTTAAACAAAAGTTTATAAAAATATCGTTGGAGCACAATTTGAAAAATAAAGGCCGCCTATATGCCTAGAACATAATTCGAACCTTGATTCTCCTTTTAATTGGAACACGAATTTATCATTCTATCAAGAAATATATATATGTATAAAATAAGTATTTATACATCTCAATGACGTACATTTATCCAATATATTTTCCCTTCAATTAGTCGACTTTAATTATATATTGAAAGCACTAAAAACAAACCATTCCAATCATCCTACTCTTTAAGTGGGTCCCTCAGTAGCAAGTGTTTAGTCTTTGTCCCCCGGAGTACTTACATCGTGTCAAAAACATGTTGAAAGATATAAATATTTGATATAAAAATTGACATATCAAATGTAACTAATAAAAATAATTTTAAGAAAAGTTGATCTTTTAGTTAAATTTTTGAGTAAACTTTTTATGAACCAGAGTTTCAAATCTTATAATTTGTAAATTTTGCTCTTTTTTAAAAAAAAAATCCATAGAGTTTAATAGTCAAAATTTTACCCAAGTAACATTACAAGCTAGTTTTGATACTTAGATTTGGTTACCTAAAAAAAATTTGGCCGCGACTAACACCCCCCCCCCCCCCCCCCCAACCCAATTTAATATCGTGGGTCCGCCCGAGGTGGCCACCACGACTAATTTTTTATCTCAAGTATTCGATAATGATCAATTTTCTCTCGTTTTCATTGTCTGCTAGTTGCTTTCTCTCTCTAAAGTCTCCCCTTATTTCTTCTTCCAAGAGCAATATGGAAAAGTTTCAGTTGTCCAGAGCCATATTGGACCTCAAATTCATAATCATTTTTATTCAATTACGTTCAATGAAATCTAGTTCAAGAGTAAAACAGGTGTTATTTTCTTTTTTTTTTATATATAAAACTTGGTGAAAAAATTAAAGTAGTCTCTCTTTTAAAAGTTGCGTAAATTGTCTAGCCTCATTGTGTCATTTGTTTTAAAGTAATGTTGATGCGGCAGCAAATGGTTGGATGCTTAAAACTTCATTATTTCTTTACTAGTCATAATTCGTACGTTTGTGAAACACTCTTCATGTTACTAGTCATTATTTCTCTGTGTACTTTGAAAAAATTACTCATACCTACATTATTATCAATGCTATAGATAATTCTGGGAAAATAACATGAAAGCGTGTTATAATTGCGTGTAAATCTTATCCGTAAATATTTTTTCTTTATATTATAAGACATATTCTAAGAGTCGCAAAGTGTTATCTATATATTTACTATTATATAAAGTCAGAAAGTAATTTATTAGTTTGAAGTAGCATTAGGTTTTTGAGTTTTCGATTATGCCCCTCCAAACTGCAAGTTTGCAAAAAATATTTTAATAATTAAGCGTTAGTAACGTGATTTAAACTCTTGCGCTTGCAAGAGTCTTGAGCAATAATTTTAAGTAGACATAAATATTAACAAATGAAATGTGGTCATTATCTATTGGTTAAAAGAAGCATATCACATTCCATTCTAAGCAATGAGGGATTGACACATTGATATGTCAATTTTTTTTTGTCAAATATTTATGTCCATATGAAATACTCATCGCACACGCATTGCGGGTGTTGCAAAAATCTAGTTCCAATTCATAAGATGGGGTGAACCAATCTTTGAACGTTAATTATAGCATCTCTAATGGAATAAACAAAATTAATTAATTAAAATGATTTTTTATTATCCATTTAGTAAATTGTAAAAATTAACAATGTAGGCCTCTCTGATGGTTATTTTTTTCTCAATAACAAAACTTTTAGGGTCCATTATATTGATTTTCCAAAAAATTAATCAATTGAATTTTTATTTTATTTATTTATTTTTATTTTTAAAAAGAGGGAAATATTATCTAAATTTAAAAGGATTCTCTTTGGCTAATACAATTAGTGGGTTCCTCACTTTGATTATTGAAGAATGTTGTAACTTTGTGACGCGCCGAAAATACTTCCGTGCTTAGGTACCCAAGTGCAAGTTGTCAAGTTATAATACTTGGTAAGTCCAAGTGTCGAACCACAAGGATAGTCGGAAAGACGATGTGGTGATTACGAGTCCAAGGTTTTGGGTAAGGGAATTTAATTTGTTGATTTTAGTTGTTGATTTTAAAGTCTTGCAATAAAAATTAAAATGATGTAACAATAGTTGAGAAAAGGCTAAGGCATTATAGAATTCATTTGTTTTGCAAAGTTAAGTAAAATCAATCTCATTCAAAGTTCTCAATGCAATTCCTAAGTGTTGAATATTTTATCCATTTCTAAGCAAAAGGGTGTGGAGCAAAAGCAACCCATTCCCATATAAATGCCATATAAAGAAAGGATGTAAGCAAATATCAACACAAGTGTATCTCTCATTTTTATCTTGTGACAAAGGGTGTGAAGCAAGTGCAACCCATTCCCACATAATATCAACCAAGATTCAAACTTAAAATACACAAAAATAAAAGGCATAAATTTAAACTAGGCATTTAAGAACTCATTGTTAGTTTCCCCTAGGCAAATGACTTAATTATGAAAATGGCCAACTACAAGGAGTTTAGCTCGATAAATCATAACATTTCATTTGTCTAAGATTGGGAGGTCTAGGTGGAGGTCAAACCGTCCTATATAGACTTATTTGATAAATACAAATTGAATCCTTAAAATGATTAATGAAGTTGTTTATGACATAAATTTAAAAGATCCTCTTTGGCAATACTTTAACTAAGAAAATGACGAGTCTAAAAATCACATAAAGTGTAGAAAGCACTCAACATATCATTAAAGTATTTAAAGATTAAAATCTCAAATTTATGGTGTTTCCATGAATATCAAAGACTAATCATGCTTGGCAATGAAAAGTATCTCATTCAAAGAAAGAATGGACATAGGCTAGTAAGAAATACACAAGTGTATCATCTCCTCATTAATGCTTGAGATCTATGTATACAAGGCATACAAAGTCAAATCATCATATGAAAATTATCTTACTAGCTTATGAATGGTTGAAAAAATGGAGAAGATGAAGGATTCAAAAAGTATTTAACAATACTAACAATGGAATGAGAATTGAACTTACATAATTAATGCATTGCAAATTTCATCTTTTAGCCTTAGTAAAGAAATTACTCCATAATAAATGTAGAGACAAGAATTATAAAAGTGAACTCCATTTCTCTCTCTAGAAAATAAAACTATTACAAGCTCTCTATAAATTGAGAAATGAGAAGTAATAAAAGTGCCCTCTCCAACACAACAATGAAGACTATAAATAGGAGAGTTGTGTTGGATGCTAAAATAATAAACAATGCTTTTTATTTTTATTTTTTTATTTTTATTTTTATTGTTTATTTTTGGTGGAGAATTTCACTTTCTTGGATGCTCTTTGGTCACATGGAGAATTCCACTTTCTTTCTTTAATCACATGGACATGGAGACTTTCTTTCTTGGATGCTCTTTAATCACATGGACATGGAGACTTTCTCTCTTGGATGCTCTTTAATCACATGGAGACTTCCACTTTCTTGAATTCTTTTTGTCCATGGAAAATTCCACTATCTTGAATTCTTTTTGTCCATGAAAAATTCCACTATCTTGAATTCTAAAGACACCAAAATAAACACAAAAATATGCCTTTCCAAGCATTGTTAAATACAAAAGTGCTACGAGACTAATCGCGAAATAAGTTGGCAAACCGAGAAGTTTTAGAGAAATAAACGCGTCAAACAACTCCGAAAATGAGCAAATGAATGACAATATTAAGCGTTTATCAACTCTCCCCGACTTATCTCTTGCTAGTCCCTTAGCAAGCAAAATAAAAATAGCTATATATAATATCCGAAAATGCATTGATAAAATGCACTAAGCCATTTTAAAAACTCCCAAGTTCCCTTAGAAGACGAGGTTTGTCTCGTGAAGGTTTACAGTGATGATACCTACAAACATCAAAAGTTTGATCATGGTGAATGACGAGAATGATGATTACAAAAGTTCAATTTGCAAAGCTTATGACATTACTATCACTATTTCTAGACTTGTGGGTTTTGAATGACTATCTAAATTGCTTATCTCCTTTAGAAACTTAACCCATACTTCCCTTTAATCACATGCTAAGCCTTATATTAGCAAAATTCTCATTTAAACACAAAGAGTTTTGATCATTAGAGATGGAAGAGGAATTTCCTTCAAAAACGAAAGTTTCAAATTTTGTCCATTTCTAAGCACTTTTTTTATATTTTCTTGGAATTTTCGCTAAATTAGTTCAAGGCGGTTTTCATCTCTATGGGGGGGCAGCAGACTCACTATATAAAATTTGACATTTTATGCTTATTTATTAAGCTTGAAGGAAGCTATTCACCCTTTCCCATATGGTAACCTTTACCTATCCATAATATTAGACAAAGAGACTTATGATTTAGTCAAGTGAAGCTTTAAGTCAATATTAGGATTAAAAGTCATCCAAGTTTTTCAAAGTGCCATGCATTTGTCCTTTCTATTGGAGGATCTTTTCGAAAAAACTTTCATCAATTTTGGACAAGAATTCCCTCTTCACAAAATAAAAATTACTCTAAGTGTTACGAAAGAATTTCTCTACTTGAAGCATTTGCACATTTTAAGGGACGTTTCTAGGGTCATGAATCTAATTGAAGTAAAGCAAGGTAGATTATCACTCAAAATTCCATCTAGATCAAGGAATTCATGCCAATAGCTAATGAACTAGTCATCATCATTTTATTTTTTTTATCATTCATCCTTCATCATTTTTCAAACTTTCAAATTTTTTTTTTAAGCTCTAAACACATGAAATATTCAGAAATTGAAAAGCCATTAAAGTTTAAGTACATTACCCCCCAACTTGAAGAACACATTGTCCTCAATGTGAAGAGAACGAGAAATCGGCTTGCTTTTCGATTTTCATGAAGCAAAAGAGAGCTATTTTCAAAGCAAAATTACTATATGTACATACTAACAAAAAAGACGGGTTAAAATTAGATAAAACATAACATGCATGCATTACAACCACATTTCAATCCTCATATCATGTTTATCAAACCAAACCCAAAAAGGAAGGAAATAAAATAAAGCAAAATTTTTTTTTTCTCTTTTTTTTTTTAAAGTAAAAATTATATACAAACAACACCTATGCTTGTTAGGTATAGGTTGGATCTTCAAGAGTGGTGGACTCCTCTTGAGGTGGGAATTCCAAAAATGGCTTAAGGCGTTGTCCGTTCACTTTGAACACAAAGCCAGTTTTGGGATCCTCAACATTCACGGCCCCAAAAGGAAATATATGTCGAACAATGTATGGGCCGGTCCAACGTGATTTTAGCTTTCCCGGGAAGAGATGCAAACGCGTGTCATAAACTAGAACTTTGTGCCCGAGTTTAAATTCTTTTCTTAGAATAGATTTATCATGAAAAAATTTTGCACGTTCTTTGCTTATCTTAGCATTTTGGTATGCATCCCTTCTTAATTCCTCCAACTCCTCAAGTTGCAACTTTCGGTTGCTTCCAACATTTTCAATATTAAAATTCATCATTTTAATTGCCCAAAATGATCTATGTTCCAACTCAACGGGAAGATGGCAAGGCTTGCCATATACTATCCGATAGGGAGACATTCCTAAAATTGTTTTAAAAGCCGTACGGTAAGCCCACAGTGCATCGTTAAGACGCAATGACCAATCCTTTCGATTTGGATTTACCGTCTTTTCAAGAATTTGCTTTATCTCCCTATTGGCAAGTTCGGCTTGGCCATTGGTTTGCGGATGATAAGCGAGTGATACTTTGTGATTTACCCCATATTTTTGCATTAAAGATTCAAAAGGTTTATTGCAAAAATGAGTACCACCATCGCTTATAATCGCTTTGTGAGTGCCAAACCTTGCAAGAATATTTTCTTTTAAAAATCGGATCACCACTTTGTGATCATTTTTCTTGCAAGCTTGGGCCTCTACCCACTTGGAAACATAATCAACCGCTACTAAAATATAAAGGTTACCGAAAGAGGATGGGAATGGTCCCATGAAATCAATTCCCCAACAATCGAACACTTCAATCACCAAGATTGGATTAAGCGGCATCATGCTTTTTCTTGTAATCCCTCCTAACATTTGGCATCTCGGGCATGATTTGCAATGTTGGTAGGCATCTTTGAACAATGTTGGCCAATAAAGGCCACTTTGCAAGATCTTGGCGGCCGTCTTTTTGGCCGAGAAATGTCCACCACAAGCTTCATTATGGCAAAAGCTTAGAACTTTTTCGAACTCGTCATTGGGAATTCATCGTCGAATGATTTGATCCGCCCCATACTTGAACAAGTATGGGTCATCCCAATAGAAACGGTTGACCTCGGACAAGAATTTCCTTCGGTCTTGGGCATTCCAATGGCTTGGCATCTTTCCGGTGACAAGATAGTTCACGATATCGGCATACCATGGTGAAGAAGAGATTGTGAATAGTTGCTCATCCGGAAAAGAATCTTTAATAGCACTCTCTTCAATGTGGTCGGTGAATGAAAGGCGAGATAAATGATCCGCCACCACATTTTCGACACCCTTCTTATCCTTTATGAAAAGATTGAATTCTTGTAGGAGAAGAATCCATCTTAGAAGCCTTGGCTTTGCATCTTTCTTTGTGAAAAGATACTTGAGGGCCGCATGATCGGTGAAAATGACAATAGGTGACCCAATCAAGTAGGACCGAAATTTGTCGAGGGCAAAGACAATAGCCAAGAGTTCTTTCTCGGTGGTGGTGTAATTCATTTGAGCCTCATTGAGAGTTCGGGTCGCATAGTAAATGACCCCGGGCTTTTTGTCTTTTCTTTGGCCGAGGACCACCCCCACGGCGTAATCGCTTGCATCGCACATGAGTTCGAATGGCAAACTCCAATCGGGGGTTTGCATGATGGGTGCGGTAGTGAGCATGTGCTTGAGTTTTACAAAGGCTTCTTCACATTCCTTGTTCCATTCAAATGGGGCATTTTTCAAGAGCAACTTGCACATGGGTTTAGCAATGGTGCTAAAATTTTGAATGAACCTTCGGTAGAATCCGGCATGCCCCAAGAATGAGCGAACATCCTTGATTGACTTGGGGGCGGGGAGCTTTGAGATAATTTCAATTTTTGCCTTGTCAACTTCGATTCCCTTCTCCGAAATAATGTGCCCTAAGACAATGCCCTTTGTCACCATGAAATGACATTTCTCCCAATTAAGAACAAGTTGTTTCTCAATGCACCTTTCTAAAACCTGCTCAACATTCAACAAACAATTATCGAATGACTTACCGTAAACGGTAAAGTCATCCATAAATACCTCTAAGGTCTTTTCCGCCATGTCGCTAAAGATACTTAGCATGCACCTTTGAAAGGTTGCTGGTGCATTGCACAACCCAAATGGCATCCTTCAATATGCAAAGGTACCAAAGGGGCATGTGAAGGTGGTTTTCTCTTGATCATTTAAATCAATCTCAATTTGGTTGTACCCAGAGAATCCATCTAAGAACGCGTAAAATTCATGCCCGGCTACTCTTTCGAGTGTTTGGTCCAAAAATGGGAGCGGAAAATGATGTTTACGTGTTACTTCATTAAGCTTACGGTAGTCAATGCACACTCGCCACCCAGTGGTGACTCTTTGGGGTATTAATTCATTTTGTTCATTTTTTACTACTGTAAGCCCAGATTTCTTTGGTACAACTTGGGTTGGACTCACCCATTTGCTATCGGAGATTGGATAAATGATTTTTGCATCTAGCAATTTCAATACCTCATTTATTACAACTTCTTGCATATTTGGGTTCAAGCGGCGTTGAAATTGTCTAGATGGTTTAGCATTTTCCTCCAAGTGGATTTTGTGAGTGCAAATTAAAGGATTAATCCCTTGGAGGTCAGCTAGTGTCCAACCAAAAGCTTTCTTATGTTTATTAAGCATACTTACCAACCTCACCTCTTGCTCTTTTGAGAGTTCGGAAGAGATTACCACAGGGTAGGTTCTGGAAGCACCTAGGAACACGTACTTCAAGTTGCTTGGCAATGGCTTGAGCTCCATTTGTCCCTCAAGCTTTATTGTTGGATCGGATGTGCTCCCCTTTTGCTCCTTCGGATCTTGAACCTTATCATCAAGTAAGGAAAACACTTGCAAACACTCATCGAATTCATTGGAAGTGGCTAGTGTAGACACCCAGATCCGTGACCCCCGCGAGAACCCTAACGACCTACAAGAACTATTGTTTTTGGTCCGAGACCCACCCGAACACCCGAAACTACCCCAAAAGGGTTTGTTGGCCAAACAAACCTGTTTTTAAGAGGGATTATCGCGCGACAGATCAAAATGTCGCGCGACAATCTCCCTTGTGTCGCGCGACAAACCCCTCTGCACCAGACAATCCACTCTCTGACACATCAGTCTGTCAGAACACATCACTTCAGCCGTTTGTCGTGCGACAATCACCACTATGTCGCGCGACAAACCCCTCTGAACCCGACCAACCACTTTCTGACACATCACACTGTCAGAACACATCACTTCAGCCATTTGTCGCGCGACATTGTCCAACATGTCGCGCGACACTTTCCCTTTTCAGGGAAATGTCGCGCGACAATCCTCCACGAGCACTATAAATAGGCCAACACCCCCAAGGGTTCAAAGGCAGCAAGGAGAATCCGAGAATTCTAAGTGATAATCTGATTTTCTAGTCTTTCATCAAGTATTTTCTACTATCGTCGTATTTTCGAAGAATTATAGAATCTATTCTCGACACTCGACGTGTCCCGTCTCTGGAACCGAATTCTCGGAAATATCTGAAGAAGGAAAAGATTATTATCGCCGAAAATCTCTCCGTCGGATTATATTTTCTTTCTTATTCATTATTCTCGTCGGGAAGGTAAAGAAAGTCTCTTCTAGCAATTTTAAAATTAGGTATCTGTGTACTTGTTTTACTTCTGTTGTTTTGTCCACGTTTTAATTGAATGAACTTATTGCCAAGTTACAAATAGTCTACCGTTTTCAAAACAAAAAGACCCTGATAAAACCATTTTCAAAACCAGAAGAGTAAGTACATTACCATTCGGACAAAATTCTTTTTTCAAAACCCGGATCAGTAAAACTTACTTTGGAATTAAAAACTCGGTATATCCTATCTGTTTCATAGATTGGGATACGTCTGGTAGAACTCCCCTCAAGAGTTCCAATTCCATATTGAATTAGTTCCATTAAAGATTCGAATTTTTTAAGAATAATCATCATACGAGAAAATCGGCATTATCTGAGGAAATAATACGGAGACACTCTTTCCAAAAACAAGAGGTTTTGCCATTTATACTTACACCTTTCAATAAATAAAAACATCGGATCTCGGAACACAAAGGTTTTCATCCCTTTCCCTGTTTTTTCCCCCCAGAAAATTAGGGTTTTCATTTGAAAAGTAGTAGACTGTCAGTAAAAGCATCCAAGTTTTTCAACATAGAATAAACATATAAAGACCACTAGAGACCGAAAGGGCGGAATGGGTGCTTAACACCTTCCCAAACCGTAATATAGTTCCCGAACCCTATAGAATCCTGATTTTCGCAGACAAAATGTGTAAAGAAAGGACTTATCTGTAGCCTTTCCTCTTACATAACCATTTTGTCCGTTTTCTCGTAAAACGTACTGGCGACTCTGAACGAACCCTCTTTGTATCTAGAAATAGAACTTAGGGACACCTGATATGAATCATTAAACACAACTCCAACTCTTAGCAAAGTGGAACGATGGAATCCCTTTCCGACGCTTCAGACGCCCAACGAACGGGGACGAGACCCGGGGGGTCGCATTTGCGGATTCTCACAGTGGCGACTCTGCTGGGGATTGCTAGAAAACTAGACTCTTATATGTGGACTTTTGTTTATCTATTAAATACTTGCTTTTACTACTTTCCCTACTTATGTTAATCGATTGAGAAGAAACATTTTTCTGAAAATGGGAGTTTTTCAAAAATACGTAATCAAAGATAAATAATATTTGTAAACCCAACCTTTTTTCGCACGCACTATCACAAATCATGCATTGGTTCTACGAGTGTGAATTTACCCCAAACCCTCGGAAGTATTATAAGTGAGTAGGGAGTTGGCTTGCTTGGGCCAACATAAACCGAAAGCATTTACTTCCACTCTCCTTGGCCAAGTACGCCCCCGAGGTATATCGAGTGACGAGAACACTCACGTACCCGGGAAGTATATCAAAAGCTCTTGCACGTACCCGCCCCTGGGGTATATCGCAAGGTCTTGCCAAATAGGAGGGAGCCTGAAGCCTTAACCGTTCGTACACCTGCGCTGCATATAAGATCGAGTCAAGTTAAAACACTTGTCAAACAGCCGTAGGGGATGTACCACCTTACGGCTTACTTTTGGACACCCTTTTAAAAATCCGAGGCTCTTCTCGGAAATTTTTAGTGGTTACTTTTGGCAAAAATCGAGTCGCAACACAGTCTTCCTTCATCTTCCGCCACGTGGTTTCGTCTACAGTCGTGAAGCAACAAACAGACTGGAAGGTTGGGCCGGCCGTGATCACACCGAAAGACTAGTAAGACCAAGCACACCTGAAATGGCCGATGAACGCGAGAATCGAGAGACAGATCAGAGCCTAGCCGAGGCATCATCAGCTCAGCCAACCCTAGCCGAAATGCACCGTTTACTCATGACCGTCAGCAAGGGATTCTGGCAAACCTCACGAACGAGCAACAGGGTACCCGGATCCGAATAGAAGAATTATCAGCCGAACGAACTGCACCACCGGGGTTTGATCGACTACCGCCGAATCGAGATCCGAACCAAGGACAGTCTTCACAAGTACTTCCCCCAGTTCAAGGAACCAATCCACCCCTAAACGGGCCCTATCGTACCTGGTCCCGTTCAAACCGACCCCAACAATCAGAACCAATGGGCCCCGAATTCAGGCCCCACTTACCAACAGCAAGAGCCACCCATAGTCTGGCCGCAACCCCAAGTACAACCCGGTTTTGACCCCCAATACCAACCATGGCCACAAGTTCCCGCAAGACCTATTCCACCACCAGCCCCAGCAGCCCTCCCTAATGAATATCCAGACATCAACCGACTTCGGGCAGTATATGCAGAATCGGTAATAGCACGGGAACAGCCCGACGAGATGTCAAGAGAGAGTGAAGAAATGAAGAAGTTGAAAGAGCAGATGAGGGTCCTACAGAAAGGGGTATCCCTAATAAAAGGAGCAGATGAGATCACAGATATGAATGCTTTCTCCCTCTACCCAGAAGCAAGATTACCGCAAGGATTCAAACTCCCTTCCATCACCAAGTTCACTGGAACCACGCCCCCTAAAACCCACCTACAGTCCTACATCAGATCCATGCAAGTGTCCGGTTGTGGAGAGCCAGAATTAGCACAGGCCTTTCACATGACTCTCACGGGAGCCGCCCTGAGATGGTTTTTTGGTCTAGAAAGGCATCACACGCAGACATGGGGGGATATCGTCAAAGAATTTATGACCAAATACGGGTCCAACGAGGATTTGGAAATTACCCGTAAACACCTGGAAATGGCCAAACAGGGCGAGAAAGAAAGCTTCAGCGACTTTGTCACCCGCTGGAGAGAGATGGCCTCCCAAATGTCTAAACGACCCGATGAAGAGGAACAGCTGGAAATCATTCAGAAGAATTTCACTCCAGCCGTACTGAGTTGCATGGGAAAGCATGTATTCCCACACTTCAAGGCCCTGTTGAGTATGGGGTCACAAGTAGAGGAAGAATTGGCCAAGAAAGCTGAAACCGATACCAAGAAAGCCGCATACATCGGGAAAAAGACAGCCACTACAGCCGTAAATCAAATAAGCTCATACCCCTATCCACAGAACCCCTTTCAACAAACACAACAGCCACCTCCGATGAGTTGGCCCGCACAGGGGGGCCCTTCAAACACCGAGGACAAGAAAAGAAGAAACTTCTGCACCCTTCCCACTACCCTGATAAAAAGTCTGGAGCTGCTCCGAAAGGCCGGACTAATCACTCCACTCAACCCACGCCCTCCACCAAACCCTATTCCAAATACCTGGAGAATGAATGAAAATTGTGCGTATCATCAAGCTGCAGGGCATGACACGGAGCGTTGTTTGGCCCTTCGCCATCGTATTCAAGACCTCATTGAAGCTGGAACCATCCCCGCACCCGGCGGGCCCAATGTTACCAACAATCCACTTCCTAATCATGCTCCACCTGCAGGGATCAATGCCTTAACCACTGATGAAGAAGGCTTTGACCGGGCTCATACGAGATGACCCAGCCTATAAGGCACCTGTTGTGCTGCCAGCAAAAGCTCAAGTTGCCCCAGGCCTCAACCCCATAATTGACCAATGGATGGCCAAAATGAACTTCCTACCCGGACAGGGTTTAGGAAAGGCAAATCAGGGGATCTCACAGCCACTCGCAATCAAAACCAATCCCGGAAAGTCTGGGATAGGATGGACCCAGGATAAGAAGAAACAGCCATGGAAATCCCAAAAACCCCCCAGGGAGACAATCTGTATGACAGAAACCTCCCCCGGGACTTTCAGTTGGTCGACAGAGCCGGAATCGTCAGAAACTTCGGAAGAATCAGACCCGGCATCCCTTTGGATCCAACAGATCACCCGTTCAGGAAGGGTATACCAACCACCACCGACGGATGCTGAGAAAACACTATCACCTAAGGAAATGGGAGAAGATAGAGTGCTTGAGCAGTTGAAGAAAACCCAGGCACACATCACCATTTGGGGCCTCTTGGTTGCCTCCAAACCTCACAGGACCGCTTTCATCAAACTTCTGGACGAAGCCGTGATATCACCGGACTCCACACCCGAACAACTGCCAAACATGATCAGGTCACTTACAGTCCAAAGAAGTCTGTCATTTTCAGATGAGGATCTGTCTCCATTGGGGAGGAAACACAGCCTGGCTCTCCATATCACTGTCCGAACCCGAGGGAAGATTTTGCCACAAGTCCTTATCGACAATGGGTCAACCATAAATGTCTGCCCCTTGAAGACTGCTAGATGCCTGGGTATCTTGGATTCAGAACTTTCTCCATCCGCCGTGACTGTCAGGGCCTACGACAATACCAGAAGGGCCGTTCTGGGTTCTCTAAAGCTAGATCTCATGGTCGGTCCCGGAAACTTTTCCGGCCGATTTCCAAATCATAGACATTCCCTCCAGTTTCAACCTCCTGCTGGGAAGAGCGTGGCTACACGACATAGGAGCACTCCCCTCCTCCTTGCACCAAAAGATCAAGATACCGTTTGAAGGGAACATAATTACCATCCAAGGAGATCCTGAAAGGACCTTGGCAGATCTGGAGTTACCAGTTTTGGGAATCAGGAGCCAGAGCATACAGTTGGGAGGCTTTTCTTACGAGCCTCAAGTACAAACTCTTAGCACCAGACAATCAGGTATCTTCCCCCTGACAATATCCCCGGTCTCAGCACCAAGATTACAAATATGTTGAGAATGATGAAATACTTGCCTGGAGCCGGTCTGGGAATGGGACAACCAGGACTACTTCAAGCATTGGAACCAGTAGCAAGGTACGAGAGGGAAGGTTTGGGGTACCAACACACTGAGGAAGACGATCAGCAAAAAGGGGGCCGGGGGCATCAGTATCCGAGTTTCAGCTCCTTGAACGGGTTTTTTATCAAAGAAGGAGAAGACTTCCCCTTTTGCGGTTTTCAGGAACCTTGGAGAAACAGCGACGGAGAGAACCTACCGGGATGGGAAATCTTCTATGAAGAGGACCTATATGTCAAGGAAAGCATCGAACACAGTTTCTCCACCAAATTGACAATCGGGTTGAAAAAAAAACTGAAGACAAGAAGGGTGAGGAGGAAGAAATGATCGGAGATCTCTTCGACATCATGGCTCTAGGGGATGACGAGCCAAGGGATGACCCTGTACACCTGATACACGCTGATCCAGACTACCCAAGAGAAGGGGAAAAGAGTGAAATTGTAAGGGTGAGAGGTGAGAGTGAGAGTAAGGCTAGGAAAGGGCCACTCCTAGATTTACTTTTTAAACTTGTACCTCTAAACACTATTATCAATGAAGAAGACTCTATTTTGCATTATCCTGTTATTTGTAATTCTGTAATAGCTTATAAAGAGTTAGAAAGACTAAACGAACACCCTGAACGGGAGGAACAGCGTATACAGAGCGAGGAAGGAGACACTCTTGAAATTAACCTCGGGACAGAAGAGGAAAGAAAGGAGGTCCGCATTGGGACAAGCTTGAGTGAAACTGAAAAAGAGGAATTCACACAAACTCTGAAAGAGTACGTGGATGTCTTCGCCTGGTCTTATGCTGATATGCCAGGATTGAACAGTCAGATAGTCATGCACGAGATACATACCAAGCCGGAGTTCAGACCTGTCAAGCAAAAGTTAAGAAAACTTACGCCAGAATGGTCCCTGAAAGTAAAGGAAGAAGTGATGAAACAACTAAGTGTAGGGTTTTTGCGGGTGATCGATTACCCTTCATGGCTAGCCAACATTGTGCCCGTTCCAAAGGCAAATGGGAAAGTCCGCATGTGTGTGGATTACCGGGATCTTAACAAGGCTTGTCCGAAAGACGATTTCCCATTGCCCAACATCGATTTGATAATCGATAACACTGCCAACCACGCCCTAAAGTCATTTGTAGATGGTTTTGCCGGGTATAACCAGATCAAAATGCACCCGAATCACCAGGAAAAAATGACATTCATCACACCATGGGGAACATACTGCTACACCGTTATGCCATTTGGGCTGAAGAACGCCGGGGCAACCTATCAGAGAGCAGCCACCGCTATTTTCCACGATATGATCCATAAAGAAGTAGAGGTGTATGTGGACGACATGATAATCAAATCAAAGGAGAGGGAAGGTCACATACCAGCCCTGCGAACCTTCTTCGACCGGCTCCGCCAGTACCAGATGAGACTCAATCCGCAGAAATGTGTGTTCGGGGTGACCAAGGGAAAACTCCTAGGTTATGTTGTCAGTAAGAGAGGAATCGAGGTAGACCCTGCCAAGGTTCAAGCTATCCAAGAAATGCCTAAACCTCGTACTGAGAAAGAAGTCCGGGGATTTTTGGGTAATCTGCAGTACATCAGTAGGTTCATCTCTCAGCTCACTCAAACTTGCGAGCCCATCTTCAAACTCCTAAGGAAATCTTCACCGGGAGAGTGGGACGATCAGTGCCAGGAAGCTTTTGATAGAATCAAAGAATATCTCTCCAAACCCCCAGTATTAGCCCCACCACAAACCGGACTACCTTTAATTTTATACCTAACCGTCACTGATTCAGCCGCAGGAGCAATGCTAGCCCAACACCTGACTGATACCCGGAAAGAGCAGGCCATCTACTTCCTCAGCAAGAAACTGTCCCCATTTGAGATAAACTACACACCATTGGAGAAATCATGCACCGCTCTCGTCTGGGTAACGCAGAAACTACGACACTACATGCTAGTTTTCTCAGTCATCTTGGCATCACGGATTGATCCGTTGAAATACCTCTTCGAGAAATCGGCTCTCTCGAACCGAATGGCAAAATGGCTGTTTTTACTCTCCGAATTCGACATCACCTACATGACCCAGAAGGCGGTCAAAGGCAAGATCATAGCTGATTACCTGGCCCACAATCCAATATTGGGGACGTGCTAGAAGAAGCCGAGTTCCCAGACGAAACCATCATGAATGTCGAGATCGATGAAGACTGGAAGTTGTACTTTGACGGGGCCGCCAATCGGAATGGAAACGGGATAGGTATCCTGTTAGTCTCTCCAGACCAAACTCACTCCCCAGTATCATATCGACTGGACTTCTTCTGCACCAACAACATGGCTGAATATGAAGCCTGCATACTCGGGTTAGAGATCGCTCTTCAAAGGGGTATAAAGAGGATACAGGTATACGGAGATTCAGCACTAGTGGTTCACCAGGTTCTGAAAGAATGGAAGATCAGAGATGAGAAATTAGTCCCTTACCTCGCCCGACTGGAGGATGTCGCAGGAAAGTTCAAGCATACGGAGTTTTACTATCTCCCCAGGTCTCAGAACAGTTTTGCTGACGCACTGGCAACCCTGGCATCTATGATCGATATCCCGGAAGGAATGGAAGAAATAACTCTTACGGTGCAGAAGAAGTCAGAACCAGCACACTGCACGGCTTTGGAGGTAGAGAATGAAGGGGAAGGGGATTCAACCGCTTGGTTTTACGATATCTGGAACCTGCTGAAGAACCATCAGTATCCTGAGAAAACAGACAAGAAAACACGGGTCACGCTCAGAAGATTAGCATCGGGGTTCATACTTTGTGCCGGAAGATTGTATAAAAGGAACTACGATGGGACTCATCTTCAATGCCTCACCGAAGAAGAATCAGTCAGAGTAATGGATCAAATACATAGGGGCGATTGCGGACCTCATATGAGCGAACATACACTTGCCCGCAAAATCATCAGACAAGGATATTTCTGGTCTACTCTGCAAACCGACTGCGCTAATCACGTACGCCGTTGTCACAAGTGCCAAATTTATGCTAAATCCCAGAAACTTCCTCCAAAGGAGTTGTACACCATGACTGCTCCCTGGCCTTTCGCAACTTGGGGAATCGACGTCATTGGGAAGATCTCACCCAAAGCCAGCAACGGCCATGAATTCATACTAGTGGCCATCGACTACTTCACCAAATGGGTAGAAGCCGAGTCTTACCAGACCCTGGATGCCAAAAAAGTAGCCCGATTCATCAAAAGGAATATTGTTTGCCGATATGGAGTCCCACACGAGATCATCTCAGATAACGGCACCCACTTTGAAGGAGAAGCTAATACCGTCATGGAAGAATACGGTATTACCAGACACAGGTCTTCGCCATACAGGCCACAAACCAATGGGGCAGTAGAAGCCGCCAACAAAAATCTGAAGAATATCCTAAGCAAGATGACCGACACCTGTTGAGACTGGCCTGAGAGATTACCCTATTCTTTGTGGGGATACCGCACCACCGAGAGGGTCTCCACCGGGGCAACCCCGTTCTCTCTTACATACGGGATGGAAGCAGTCATCCCTGTTGAGTTAGAAGTCCCCTCCCTCAGGGTAATACTAGAAAATCAAGTCAATGAACTAGAATGGGTCAAGGCACGTTATAACGAGTTAGCCCTACTAGATGAAAAGAGATTGAAAGCCGCATACCACCATCAGGGGTATCAGAAGAGAATCGCTCGAGCATTTAACCAGAAGGTGAGGACTCGAGGTATCAATGAGAACGATATTGTATTAAAAGAAATTCGAGAACCAGCCAGAGATCCGAGGGGTAAGTTCGGACAGAAGTGGACAGGGCCGTACATCGTCAAAGAAATCGATACAGGAGGTGCCGCTATACTCACTGATTTGGATGGACAGTTACTACATTCACCAGTCAACATGGATCGACTGAAGAAGTATTATCAATAGGTGTGACATGTAATAAGAACTACGTAAACCTGAGCCCCTACTCAAAACTTCTTGTTCTTTGTGAAAATCAAAAAGGGGAACGTAGGCAACCTGAGAAGTGACTTCAGGCCCGGTTTAAACTTTGTAAATAAATTTATTTTCCACAAACAGTCCCTCATATATTATTAAAAGGTGGTTCAGAACACCGAAGGTTACAAAGGAGACACAATAAATACGAAAGAAACTAATCCCTAGGGGTTGGCCACAATGGGTCCTCAATAGCCAAGTCGATCCGAGCTTCGTCCAAAATCTGATATGCAAAGACAATATTATCATCAGTAGCCTCCGTGTCCATGAACCTGAACCACTCCATTTGAAAGGGGTCGTCGATCAGTTCTCCTTCCAGAGTTTGCCAACAAGAGCGGATGATATCAGCCCGGAGGGGCCGGGTAATACCGAAACGGGCATAGTTGAACTGACAAGTCAGTCGAGCAAGCCACATCTTCTCTACCGATAAAGAAACATGCGGGTTCACAAATTTAGACTCAGAGGAGAAGTTGTTCAGACCAAGGGGAACCTCCTGAGGAATGTTAAACTGTCGAAGAAGACGTCCGGGGAGATTAAAGGAAGTAAACCAGAGCCCGCGGAGCCGAACGTAGTTCTGACCCCCAGTGCTAAGTACCATCGCCCTCAGCTTCCACCAAGGAATGTTCCATCGGATAGCCCGAAAGTTCTCCGAAAACCACACCGTCCAATCAGAGGAAGACATGGTCAAAGCACCAAAGAGAGGCCGATGGAAGAAATGAGTTGGATTGTCAAGCCGAACTCCGTTGAAACCCACCGATCGAAAGCGCTCCAGCAGCCACATGTATAGCAAACGCGGACTCCCCCGGAAGAAAGGCGAGGCCCCCCGTTGAACATCATCAAGACCATTCAGGGTCTCTGCAAGAATGATCGGCACTATAGACTCCCTATTTCTAGCCTGGTAAATCAGACTCAGGATAGTCGGGTCAACACGGGAAGAACCCGTCACCAACAGCATATCAGAAACCAGGCAAATCAGGGCCGCTGCAGTACGCCCCACGCCGTAAGAGGCCCTATCTTCATAACGATGAAAGAACCTCACCATTTTAAAGAGGTCAAGAAGACCGTTGGCAATGAAACCATCACAGGCCGCCTGGGGAATGGCTAACAGAGCAATTAGCATGTCGCGGGGACCAATTTCTTCTACGGGAACTGCCATCGGGAGATGAACGTCAGAACGTAACAGCCAGGAGAACTCCTCGTAGGTCGGGCAGAGCTCATCTAGTCCAAAGCGGAAGAGGTGGTCCGCAGGACTCCAGAAATACAAGGCACCTAACAGAAAGGAAAAATCTACAGGGCGGTGGCACCAGCCCGCTAAAGGACTGAATGCACCAAAATTCAAACCATTTTCAGAAGATATCAGAGCATCTCGGGCCTTAACATAAGAAAAATCAGATTTTGTGCAATAAGAAGACATTTTTGGGAAGGTGTGGGGATGAAGGAATGAAGATGGGTGTATTTATAGCAAAAAAGAGGGACCTGTACCTGTTTGTCGCGCGATAAACCCATATCCAGGAGGGATTGTCGCGCGACAAACCCCTTTGGGTTCACCCTAATTTTGTTCTTCCTACACATAGCAGTCATGTTTGCCAAAAGAATTATTTTTGGATGTTTTTTTTGTTCTCACTTTGCTCTTTTTACAGGAAAGTATCACTACACTACGAGGTATGACTTCTAAATTGCCGACTCTTATATATATATATATATGTGTGTATTTATTTTTCACATACAGAGAATAAAAGTATAATCACACACAAATAAAGATGTTTCATAAATCCAATAAAAAGCAATTTTTAAAAAAACTAAATATCTGTATAAACATGTCTAAATAAGTACATATCTGTCCGAACTAAACACTAAGTGCAGAAAGGGAAAACTAATCTACTCGGGCGCGTTTGGACACGCTCCCACTATCACCCGAACCCTCCTCCGGTGAAAGGTCGACCACTGGGACGCCCTGAGTAGGAGGAACCACCGCCGGGGAAGGCCCCGTCGACTGGGCAGGAGCCGTGGGACGGATCACCGAGGATCGAGAACGCTTGGAGGTCCGGCTACTACTCCTCCGAGACTCCGTCCGGGCATGAGAAGAAGTCAGAGGGTCCCCCGGCCGCAAAGAGACGTCAATTGCCCTCTGATAGTCACGCATGTAGGCTGGAGGGTCTCGACCAACGTACTAGAGCAAGTTCCAGTTGTAGAGGTGCTGGGCATGCCAAGCTCTCAGATCCGCCACCCGTACACTCACCCACTGTGAAAGACATAAGATAAGAGAATCATCACGATCGAGATAAATAAATATAGAGATAAAAGTGTCAAGAAAAGTCAGAGTAGGTACCTCATCACTGGGACGGCCGCCCAAGAAGTCAAAATCGTCCTCAGGAAGAGGATACTCAGGAACCGTGTACCGATGTGAACCAGCACCGACATAAGAAATATCCCGGGGAAGTGGCGGAAGGTCTATCGGATGAACGGACGAACCCGCCGGTACAGCAGCAGAAGTGGACCCGCCCTCCTCATGGATCGGGAACAGGGGAAGCCGGGAGGAAGAACCGCCGAGACCTGGAGATCGGGCAGGAGGACCCATAGCAGTCGACGGGAGAGGAGTCAACGTAGCATAGGTACGGACACCCGGAGGATCCACCACAGCAGGAGGGGTCCGCCCAAACTGCTCATAATCTGTCCCGAGGTCCGCAGGCTCCCAGGATCGCTCGAAAAATCCGGCTCTCCCCTCAACAACCTCAGTAGCATCAAAAAGGACCTCCGGAGACACAGAAGGGCCGGTAGGGAACTCGAAGCCCTCAGCAGGATGCTCCTCTCTAGGTGTCATCTGGGGCGGCTGCTCAGGAACCGCCGCTGTCCCACCTCCCTCACCACCCTCGGGTCTATCATCACCACCCTCGGGCCCACCATCACCTCCCTCAGCAGCAGCAAGGACACCTCTCTCACCCTCGGGGTCCTCGTCCTCGGAATCCAAAATGATGTCCCTCTGATCAGGGACAGGTGGCAGATGACCCGGAATCGCTCTAGCTAAATGAGTCTGTCCCCGTATGTAATGAGGATCACCTCCCAATGCCCGGTATCTCTTATAGAAGACCCGTCCCCGAGTCCCCTTCGGCTCCCGCATCAGATAACGAGCAGCAAAAACAGCGTAGTCTCCCTCCTCGGTGAACGTCTGAAAGCCGAGTCCGTCGACCAAGGCCTGCACCGTCACCGGATCAATCTGGCCCGTCCGCCTCATCAGAACAGGGGGAATAATGGAACACGAGGCCACTGGGACGGTGTGTGCTGGCGAATGACCCTCTCGCCTAAATAGAAGTGAAGGCCATACTCATCCCGGATAAGCCGCCTGGTCCTCGAGGCGGTCAGAGCACGGCCATACCCAAAATGGAGACCCAGATCGCCCCAAGGGGCCCACTCAATCTGAAAAGAGAACAGCATTTTATTTCAGTAAATTATATATTCTATCTGACTATTAAAAAACAAGAATGCTAAAATATTTACCTGCTCCTCCTGCAGGTCGTGGACAGCAGCAGCTCCGGTCTCCCGAGTCCGGTATACATAGGGAGCCCTGTAGTTCCCCGCAATGAATCGGCGGAGAAAGGGGAACTGATCCTCGTTCTCAACGAGGAGATCGACCTGGGCACGACCCAGACGGGTGTACGCCACAAACCAACTCTGAGAAGAAAAAAAAAACATAGAGAATATCAGCAACAACAGATAATAAAGGACTGAAGCAAAGATAAAAGGACTAAAGTATGTACCTCCCACAGCAGAGAAAAGCCCTTAAGGTTCAGGGCTAGGTGGCGAGAAACCTGATCCATAGCATCATAGAGGACGGCAAGAATAAAACCGCCCCAATCATAGTCGAACACGATGCTAAAGTCCCGGAGATAGGGCAGCCACCAGAGATGGGCCGTGTCCCCCCCCCACGAGCCTCAAACAGATCATGGAGTGTCAGTAGAAGAAGGACGCGGGCATACTGGCGCACCTCCTGACGGGTCATCGGCACCCCCGAAGCAACTAACCGAGCTCTCTCTGTGGCTAGCCGCGTAACCAAAACAGCTCGAGGAATCGTATCACCAGAACTCCGTCGCTCCGGGAACCATCCTAGTGCACCAACGATGCCCTCTGCTGTCAGACGCAAAGGGACATCAATCTGAATAGGGACCCCCCTGAAGGAATCCCGGTCAAAGTAAATAGATCGAGGGGGGTCATCGTCATCTCCCCCTAGCTCCAGTGGAAGGTATGAGTAGTGTCCCACCAATGACAGGCCAGTGCCGACACCAAGACTGCAGCCCGAGATACCCGCTCCGGTAGGGCATCAAAGAAAGAGCCAAAAGGAGTCGCAAGAACTAACTCCTGGACAGGGGCCGGTGCCTGTCGCCACTCCATAGAAATAGTGTTGGGAGAACCCCAACCTCGGCCGACCCACTACAGACAACAAGGAGAGATGTATATATAAATATAGGGTTATAAGGGTAAAATTATGTAAATTTCCAAACCTGAGGGTACTTTGGTGTAATTACGAGAGCTATAGGGTTATAAGGGTAAAATTATGTAATTTTCCAAACCTGAGGGTACTTTGGTGTAATTACGAGAGCTATAAGGTTATAAGGGTAAAATTATGTAATTTTCCAAACCTGAGGGTACTTTGGTGTAATTACGAGAGCTATAAGGTTATGAGGGTAAAATTATGTAATTTTCCAAACCTGAGGGTACTTTGGTGTAATTACGAGAGCTATAAGGTTATGAGGGTAAAATTATATAATTTTCCAAAACTGAGGGTACTTTGGTGTAATTACGAGAGCTATAGGGTTATAAGGGTAAAATTATGTAATTTTCCAAACCTGAGGGTACTTTGGTGTAATTACGAGAGCTATAGGATTATAAGGGTAAACTATGTAATTTTCCAAACCTGAGGATACTTTGGTGTAATTACGAGAGCTATAGGATTATAAGGGTAAATTATGTAATTTTCCAAAACTGAGGGTACTTTGGTGTAATTACGAGAGCTATAGGGTTATAAGGGTAAAATTATGTAATTTTCCAAACCTGAGGGTACTTTGGTGTAATTACGAGAGTTATAGGGTTATAAGGGTAAATTATGTAATTTTTCAAACCTGAGGGTACTTTGGTATAATTACGAGAGTTATAGGGTTATAAGGGTAAATTATGTAATTTTCCAAACCTGAGGGTACTTTGGTGTAATTACGAGAGTTATAAGGTCATAGGGATAAATTATGGGTATCACAGGTAAAAGTATGTATTCGCTAAATTCGGACGTTATTTTTAGGCAAATATGCATCTTAAAACGTTTATTTAAATAACATGCAGGAAACGACAGAAATAAACGAACGAATAAAAAGGGAAAAAGACATACCAGAGATCGACGACGAATCTCGTGAGAAACTGGCTCCATCAAGAGCCAAGGAACATCCGGGACTGGAGCAGCCCTGATAGCATCACGGTAGACCACCGCCCGACCGCGGTCTATCCCATCCTCACCATACCAATCGAGGTCCGCCCAATCATCGTGGTGAGGGCTACAGCGGAGAACGCCCTGAGCGTCAGTAAAGGTGACCTCATCCTGGTCGCCCTCAAGTCGATCCGACTGTCCGGGATCCATCTGGGTGTGTGTAGAATATGAGAGAAGACGGAAAAATCAAGAAAGCGGCAGAGCTTCCGCGCTTAGGAGAAGAGAAAAAGAGAGCTAGAGAGAGAAAGAGAAAGGAGAGAATGAGGTGGAATGAGCTCAGCAAGGGGCTTATATAGTGGGTCAGTTTGTCGCGCGACAAATGGCCACATTGTCGCGCGACAAAGAGCCAGACACCGAAGTGTCGCGCGACAATCCCCCCTCCTCCCTGATTTTTTGACCTTTGTCTCATTTTATCTTCTGCAGGGGCACTTCGGAGAAGCAGTTTTCGGAAAATTGCTAAAAAACCGCACACCCATGATAAAGAGTTCAAAGAGAAAACTTCCAAATCATCTCTTCGAAAAATGCGAGAACAGAATGCCACGATTAAAAGTAGTCTCTGATCTCACAGAAGGACCGAGACCATCAAATAAGAAAAAGCAGAATAGCGAGATGAGACGGGAATAGGAAAAAATTGAAAGAGTAGAAAAGAGGAGAAACCCGCATGAGCGCCCAAAGCAAGCGAGAGAAACAGAAATGTAGAGTGACAGGGAGAGCCACACCAAAAGTGATAGCTAGGCCAAAAACGGCTCAGGGCTTCGTTTTAGGGTGAGTAAAGCTCCTGATCGCGACAAAGGGATGAAAAGACTCCTGGTCAAAAACAGAGAGGGCCAGCAAAAGTCTTTCCCAAAAGAGGGAGAAATAAGGGCATCGAAAAACAGAAAACGATGTGGGCCCACCAAAAGAGAAAACTAAGAAAAGAATAAAGATCAGAGATTGAACTTTCAAACAAATTTTCTTTTCAGCACGATACAGAAGAGATGATTTGGAAAACCTCGGACCATCACTCTGCGGAGAGCAAAGAAATCCGAAAACTGCCTTCTGAGTGAAGCATCTTCACTCGAGGAAAACATGAGAGTAAAGTTCAGAAAAATACAGGGAAACGGACATCCGGAATAGACCCTGAGAAACTCTTCTCACCTTCGCAAAATCTACTCTCTCTCACTCTAGCAGTCTAAGAGAGGCAATGCACAAACACCAGCCCTCTCCGGAGGCAATTCACAAACACAAGCCCTCTCCGGAGGCATTCACCAACACAAGCCCTCTCCGGAGGCAATGCACAAACACAAGCCCTCTCCGGAGGCATTCACCAACACAAGCCCTCTCCGGAGGCAATACACAAACACAAGCCCTCTCCGGAGGCATTCACCAACACAAGCCCTCTCCGGAGGCAATTCACAAACACAAGCCCTCTCCGGAGGCATTCACCAACACAAGCCCTCTCCGGAGGCAATACACAAACACAAGCCCTCTCCGGAGGCAATTCACAAACACAAGCCCTCTCCGGAGGCAATACACAAAATCACAAGCCCTCTTCAGAGGCAAAAGTTACTCATAAAAGTCCTCCCAGAGGCATTTTTTTCCTTCTTCTTTCAGATCTAGAAGCCCTCCCAGAGAGGCACAAATGGTAGTCCTCCCACCTGAGGCGAAGCCCTCCCAGAGAGGCACGACGGTAGTCCTCCCACCTAAGGCGAAGCCCTCCCAGAGAGGCACAAACGGTAGTCCTCCCACCTGAGGCGAAGCCCTCCCAGAGAGGCACGACGGTAGTCCTCCCACCTGAGGCGAAGCCCTCCCAGAGAGGCACAAACGGTAGTCCTCCCACCTGAGGCGAAGCCCTCCCAGAGAGGCACAACGGTAGTCCTCCCACCTGAGGCGAAGCCCTCCCAGAGAGGCACAAGCGGTAGTCCTCCCACCTGAGGCGAAGCCCTCCCAGAGAGGCACAACGGTAGTCCTCCCACCTGAGGCGAAGCCCTCCCAGAGAGGCACAAATGGTAGTCCTCCCACCTGAGGCGAAGCCCTCCCAGAGAGGCACAACGGTAGTCCTCCCACCTGAGGCGAAGCCCTCCCAGAGAGGCACAAACAGTAGTCCTCCCACCTGAGGCGAAGCCCTCCCAGAGAGGCACAACGGTAGTCCTCCCACCTGAGGCGAAGCCCTCCCAGAGAGGCCCAAACGGTAGTCCTCCCACCTGAGGCGAAGCCCTCCCAGAGAGGCACAACGGTAGTCCTCCCATCTGAGGCGCAATGGTAGTCCTCCCACCTGAGGCGCAAAAAAGATCAATGGTAGTCCTCCCATCTGAGGCAAGTGGAGCAAGTCAAAGCCCTCGAGAGAGGCAATGAGGTAACAAAAGCCCTCTCCGGAGGCAAAACCAAACACGAAGCCCTCTCCGGAGGCACTCACAAGCACTTTTTGCATAAACACTCCGATAGAGTTCATGCGGGAGCCATAGATCATGGTCTCTTCCAGTCGCCTCAATTCCTTGCAAGCAAGGAGCTTGAGTCGAGAGGGTCTGTAGACACCCAGATCTGTGACCCCCGCAAGAACCCTAAACGAGCTACGAGACTACTGTTTTTGGAGTCCGGGACCCACCCGAGCATCCGAAACTACCTCGGGGGGGTTTGTTGCGCGACAAACCTATTTTTATGAAGGATTGTCGCACGACATATCACATTGTCGCGCGACAATCCCACTATGTCGCGCTACAATCCCTCTCTGCACCCGACCAACCACTTTCTGACACATCACAGTGTCAGGACCCATCACTTCAGCCGCTTGTCGCGCGACATAAAGGAATATCGCGCGACAAACAGATATGTCGCGCGACACTTGCCTTTTTTGGGGAAATGTCGCGCGACAATCTTCCCCAAGCAGTATAAATAGGCCAACACCCCCAAGGGTTCAAGGAGGCAACTGGAATCTAGAAAATCTGGAGCTTTAGTCTGATTTTATTATCAAGCATTTTATACTATCTTATCTCTGAAGAATTATCGAATCTATTCCCGACACTCGACGTGTCCTGTCTCTGGAATCGAATTCTCGGAAATATCTGAAGAAGGAGAAGATTGTTATCACCGGAGGTCTCTCTGCCGTATTATATTCTCTTTCTTATTATTATTATTCTCGTCGGGAAGGTAAATAAAATCTCTCCTAGTATTTAACATTAAATATTTGTGTACTTGTTTTATTTCTGTTATTTTGTCCACATTTTATTTGAATAAACTTATTGCCAAGTTACAAATAGTCTATCGTTTTCAAAACTAAAGGACCCTGATAAAACTATTTGCAAAATCAGAAGAGTAAGTGTGTTATCATCCGAATAAAATTCTGTTTTCAAAACCCGGACTGATACGACTTATCTAGGAATTAAAATCAACATATCATGTCTTTCCTATAGACTGCGACGTGTCTGACAACTCTCCTCAAAGAGTTCTAGTTCCATATTAAATCAGTCCCGATATAGATCCGAACTTTTACAAAAGTAAACACAACACGAGAAAACCGTCATTATCTGAGGAAATAATACGGGATACTCTTTCAAAAATAGAAGGTTTTTGTCATTTGTATTTACATCTTTCAATAATAAAAAATCGGATCTCGGAACACAAAGGTTTTCGTCCCTTTCCCGTCTTCCCCCAGAAATTAGGGTTTTCATTTGAAAAGTAGTAGACTGTCAGTAAAAGCATCCAAGTTTTTCAACATAGAATAAACATATAAAGACCGCTAGAGACCGAAAGGGCGGAATGGGTGCTTAACACCTTCCCAAACCGTAATATAGTTCCCGAACCCTATAGAATCCTGATTTTGCAGACAAAATGTGTAAAGAAAGGCTTATCTGTAGCCTTTCCCCTTACACAAACCTTTTTGTTCGTTTTCTCATAAAACGTACTGGCGACTCTGAACGAACCCCTTTGCATCTAGAATAGACGTAGGGACACATGATATGAATCATTAAACAAACTCCAAAGCAAATGGAGCGACGGAACGCCATTCCGACGCTTCAGACGCCCAACGAACGGGGACGAGACCCGGGGGGTCGCATTTGCAGATTCTCACACAGCCCAAGATGAGGTAGAAGAAGACAATACAGATCCCTCCTCTCCACTTTCGGTTACATTGCCACCTGAGGTACAACCACCACCTCAACACGATATCATTAGCGAGGTTAGTATAAAAAATCTATCACGTGATTTCAATTTTATTCTTTTTTTGTCTTTCTATTAGTTACTAAAAATTCCAGTGTATAATGAATTACAGGATGAGATTGGACCAGCAACCCCGAGTCCACAGCAAGTTCCAAGAACACCAAGTATTCCAAGTCCACAACCACCTCCTCAACCCGATATCATTAGCGAGGTTAGTATAAAAAATCTATCACGTGATTTTAATTTTATTCTTTTTTTGTCTTTCTATTAGTTACTAAAAATTCCAGTGTATAATGAATTACAGGATGAGATTGGACCAGCAACCCCGAGTCCACCGCAAGTTCCAAGAACACCAAGTATTCCAAGTCCACAACCAATTCCAAGTTCCAAGAACACCAAGTATTCCAGATCCTTGGACCTGTTTACCTTATTTGCGGCGCTAGTAATTGGCTATGCCACCAGTGTTATAGGTATGCGTCATTATTATTTGCTATTCTATTTATAATTACAGGTATTTGGTATTCCAGTAGCATTTTTACCCCTCACTTTAGTGAGTAGGAAAGATTAGTAGCAAAGGGAATGAAAGAGATTGTGATTGCCGTTAGTGAGTTGAGGTTTGGTACACTTTTGTGAGTAGGAAAGATTAGTAGCAAAGGGAATGAAAGAGATTGTGATTGCCTTCAGTGAGTTGAGATTTGGTGGTACTAATGAAGCATCTTGATGGAAAGCCTGAAAGTTTGTGTTTCTTAGGAAAATTAGATGAGACCCAATAGGTAACGAACAATGTGTTTATGAGTCACTAACTCTATCAATTAGCTGGTAGTAGCTGAGCTTGTTGAATAGGCACTAGAATTGAGTTCATGCTCGATTTTAGAGAGCACAACTTAATTGATATACTACATTTGGTGTTTTAATAATTTAAGAACTTCTAGAAACTACTCGGTCAAGAAGGGGAATACTGTGTGCAGTGGCGGAGCCGGGATTTTGGTTCAGGTGGGGCCAAAATACAACACAATAAGAATTTTTTGCATATACAATAAGAATTTTTTGTATATATAATAATAAAGCCAAAATTAAAATATTATATACCGGAACAAAATTTTAGCATCAATAATCAAATATATACCGAAATAATCAACATCAATAAACAAATTTTTAATATTCAAAATTTTAAAACAATATGTATAAAATTATAAAAAATAAATCTAACCTAAAATACCATAGTCAATGAAAAATGAAGACGGAGAGAAGAGCCTTGGCTGCTTACTGCTTGAGAAAAAAAAAACACTAAACGAAAGAACTAAGAAGCTCACAAAGAAATTAAATGGAAAAGGAGAGAAAGGGGAGAGAAGAAACAGCTAAACTGGTCTGCTACTACTACTGCCGCCTGATTGTTTGAAATGTTAAAACCTAACCTAATACATATTACGAATTAAAACCTTCAACTTATTATATTTATTGCACATAACTCCCCTGCACATAACTTTTCATCTTCGCAAAAAAGCCCCCTGTGCATAGCTTTCCGCACACCGCCTTACACTCTCGCATCATGTTACAGACCCACCCCCGACTTCTTATACGACTTCACACAATCTCACAAACCATCCTCCCCTGTAACACATTGGCCCCTCATCTTTTCCTTCCCACACATAACCTCCCGTACTCTCAAAAACTTTTTCAAAAGTCCAGGTAGGGCCATGGCCCCACCTGGACCCTTACTGCCTCTGCCCCTGAGACCACCCCCTGTAACACATTGGCCCCTCATCTTTTCCTTCCCACACATAACCTCCCATACTCTCAAAAACTTTTTCAAAAGTCCAGGTAGGGCCATGGCCCCACCTGGACCCTTACTGCCTCCGCCCCTGAGACCACCCTCCCCTGTAACACATTGGCCCCTCATCTTTTCCTTCCCACACATAACCTCCCATACTCTCAAAAACTTTTTCAAAAGTCCAGGTAGGGCCATGGCCCCACCTGGACCCTTACTGCCTCCGCCCCTGACTGTGTGTCCCTTCTTAATTACTCTAGAATTAAACACTAATTCTAGTTGGTTGAATTCTACAAACTAAGCATTACATGTATATATTGGTTGAATTCTACAAACTAAGCATTACATATATATATATATATATATATTGTTGAGCCTGTGGGATTGGCCCTTTCCTATGAGCTAAAAGCTTGCTGAATAGGCACTAGAATTGAGTTCATGCTCGATTTTAGAAAGCACAACTTGATTGATATACTACATTTGGTGTTCTAATAATTTAAGAACTTCTAGAAACTACTCGGTTAAGAAGGGGAATACTGTGTGTCCCTTCTTAATTACTCTAGAATTAAACATTAATTCTAGTTGGTTGAATTCTACAAACTAAGCATTACATATATATATTGTTGAGCCTGTGGGGTTGGCCCTTTCCTATGAGCTAAAAGTTTGCTGAATAGGCACTAGAATTGAGTTCATGCTCGATTTTAGAGAGCACAACTTGGTTGATATACTACATTTGGTGTTTTAATAATTTAAGAACTTCTAGAAACTACTCGGTCAAGAAGGGGAATATTGTGTGTCCTTTCTTAATTACTCTAGAATTAAACACTAATTCTAGTTAGTTGAATTCTACAAACTAAGCATTATATATATATATATTGTTGAGCCTGTGGGGTTGGCCCTTTCCTATGAGCTAAAGAACGGATATTACATTATACATATATTGTTGAGCCTGTGGAGTTAACTCCTTCTTATGAGTATTATCCCCAACTTAAATACTATAAGAATATTATCCCCAACTTAAATACCTTTGGCCACATGTGTGGGGTTTTCTCTTAAAAGGCATTGTTACTATGCAGTGATATTCCCCACCTTATAAACAATCAATATTTATAAACAATTCTTAATTGTTGTTTTCAGGCGGGATAATTTCTATGGACTTATTTTTGAATGATCTTTCCCACACAATATATGTTAAGGCAATGAAGGCATATGAGAACGATTTTTGCGTCTACAGAAATGGTTTACTTCTTCTGTTAGGTGCCTCGATTGGCCTTTCTAGCCTTATCTCCCTCTTCATTGCACTAATGGCTTATGTCAAGTGGGGAAGAAGAAGACCCATACTAATTATTAGTGTAATCATGGGTGGGATGGGGTTATGCCTTATTTTTTGGAATCCGAATGCCGGTACCATTGCCACTGGCATGGTATTCACTAGTGCTGGAGTCGGCGGCCTGCTAATGGTATGAATCTTCTTCCTTTGGCTTAGTAGATAAGTTCACTATTTAGACAAAAAAATAATAATTGCTGTTGTGGAATAAAAAAAAAAATAATAGTTGTTATTTTTAATATCTTATAGGTTGTGCAAATGGTAATAGCAGAGGCACAATCAATCACAGGTTCGTTGTTTGATTATATCAGCTATGGCGGGAGTTTTTTAGCATATCTCATAAATTTTCTCTCCCAAAATAGTCCTAGATATTGTTGGAGAATACCAATTTGGGTATTATGCGGGTTGGGGTTGCCTTTAGTGATCACATGTTTTTTTGTGCGTGAGGCACCAAAACAACCTACTCCATTAGTAACCTCCATAAAAAAACTTCTAGAACCTAGGACGAGGCCAAAACTAACTATCACTACTGTAAGTGGGGTGCTGAACCAACTACAAGGTATGAGCACCTTGATGTTTTTCGCACCTTTACTTCTGGAGTCTTCTTCTAAAAATTATTCGGTTTCGGAAGCATTTCTTGCTCCACTTTTGCTTGCGTCGATTTGGGGGGTTTGCATAGTCATCGCAGGTGGATTGATCCGTTTACATAGAGCATGCCGGACATTACTTATCATAGCATCTGCCACTACTCTAACTTCTCTGGTAATTTCCTTCATCGTATATTATTTTAATTGTGAAATTACATAAGGTTTTTATTTATTATTAGCCTACGTGCTCGTGTCTATGTTGTGAACTATACCCCTAGATTGGTTAATGATTGTTTAATTATTTTGAGAATCAAATTGCAAATTAGATGCAAAACTAATAAACAAGCGGATTAATATTTGCTGCAGACATTGCTATGGATAGTGTTTCATTTCAATGTGAACGTAAATTTTCACTTGAAGAAATCTGATTCCATTTATGCCATAGCGCTAGCAGTGTTGTATACTGTGGGGCATGCATGCCTCTATGGCCCCCATGGGTGGATTACCGAGCCATATCCACTGGAGGCCAAGGACGTGGGTTCTATCTTGGGGCCTGCCTTATCGTCATTAATGGCTGTAGTAATGCAAATGTCATCGTTATATTTGACATGCGCTCTGGGAGAATATGTCTTTCTATTCATGGCGGGTATATCCTTCATTGCCGGCTGCTTCATCGGTGCTTTTGTCCCTGAGACAACAGGGCTATCAAACGATGAGATTATAGAAAATATTTGGAGAAGACATTGGTTTTGGAGGAATTTCATGAACGATGAAGTTGTGTCCGCCTGAGGTTTATCTTGTCTTTTGGATTAATCATATTTTAATCTACACTCATTTTATGAACTTTAAATTGCATCGTTACTTCCGGCTTGAATTTTACAGTCTACTCTCCAAATTTGAAAAATCTTGTTCCTGGGATGGCAAAGGGGTTCTTGATGTAATTGCAAAATGCTATATGAATCTAGCAAGTACAGAAGTTGATTTTCCATTTGGTTTTTGGAATAAGAAAGTCCGGGATGATTATACATGAATCAATCAACTCTAGCTAGTGAAAGCTAAAGTATATTGTCACAGAAAATTCAAAGGGAAGATACTTGCTGAGCTGTAAGTTGTCTTAACCCAATGTCTTAATTGTTTCAGTTCAATTCCAAGGTTGCTTAAGAATGTTGATTTTGTTCATATTCTTTTTGCAGAAGGGAAAGTCTTTCAAAGGATGAAATTCTAAATTTAGCTTCCTTGGCTTCTTGCGGGAGCAACTGTGTAACCTTCATCTTTTGGCACTTCCACCTTTGAAGAATTCAACACTCTTGGATGCTGGTAAACCTAAAATAGATCGAGATGCCTCATGGTAATAATGGGTACTTTCTGGGGGAGGATACTAATAATAGATTTAGAATTCCAGCCGAATGGGAAGTTTTAGCCGATTGACGAAGGATGTCACTAGCCGATTAACTAAATGGTATGTCTGCGTTTCCATCTGCTGTTCATTTACTGCATTTTCTTTGCTCATGCATCTTTAATTTTATTTTGCTGTCTGCAATTTGATGAATGTCAACACTAAAGCACCTCAAGCTATTTTTCAATTATAACCAATGCTAAACCTCTAAAATTCTGCTGTTTAAATTTGTAGGGGTGATCCAATTCCTAAAGTACTGATAGAGAAAGCTGATGAATACATACCCGAAGACTTTGAAGAGTTTCTCTATATGGTTGAGTTTCTCTATATGTCAACACTAAAGCACCTCAATCTATTTTTCAATTATAACCAATGTTAAATCTCTAAAATTCTGCTGTTTAAATTTGTAGGGGTGATCCAATTCCTAAAATATTGATAAAGAAAGCTGATGAATACATACCCGAAGACTTTGAAGAGTTTATCTAATGGTTGAGATCGAACCCTACCCTTGTCTACTTTCACTATCCGATATTTTCCTGATAAATTAAATCGTAGAATTACTCATCAATCTTGTGATAATGATATTTATAATAGTGAATCAAGTGTTCCACATACATTGAATCACGTTATAACAGTGAAGGGGGAAAATCTTATGAGATTTATGCTTTTCAGTACTCAAGTGTTCTTGACTGACTTTGAGCTTGTAAGGATTCTGTTTTTTCAGAAGTTAACATTATATATTCACTTAATGGTGTGGTATGTTTGAATTATCTTGAAATTAACTGATGTTTCAGGATGGATTAAGAATGAGTGACTTTGTGAGATGTTCTTTGCTTTTGGGGTTTTTTCATCAAATGCAGTTCTTAGGGGGGATGGGCAACAAACTTTTTCCCTAAGGGAAAAGACAGATGACATCTCGCCAAACACCTTCTTTTTCCAACTTCTCATGAAACATAATTATTTTTCCAAACTCTTTTGTCAGGAGCTTAATATCAGTTCTTCCAAGTATTTTCAGGTGGTGATAGGAATAGTCAATGTACTTAATCTCTAGTTCTTAGAATATTCTTGGTTGAGTTCATATATATGGGATAATTAACTTACTATTGGCAGTTAAATCATATCTGTTGTAGCTATCAAAAGAATTGTTTTGTTCTCTGCCGAGAAATAAAAGAGCAGCAGAAATGTACTCAAAGTTGGCCTAATGCAGAATTGTTGCAGCTTTTCCCAATATGATGGAGGTGGTATTACTGTCAGGCTTCACCAATTGCATGGACAATTTACGGCATATTCGCATCTCAAGTGTAGGACAACACCAACACCCTCATAGTACTGGGACAGCACACGACACAAGTGATCGAATTTGTTCCTAAAGGAGTACTTGGGTTATGTTCATGATTTACTCATACTTGTTATGTTTGCTCATGTTGGTTGAGTTTTCCTCTTCTACTTTGTCTTCGCCTACAGCATTAAGTTCCTCAGCTTCCAAAGGAGATGATGACAACTTCATAAAATCGATCTCAAGAACATTTAGAATCTTCAATTCTTTTGTTTGTAAAATCTTCAATTCTTTTGTTGTACTTTGGTATATATAACAGATGGAAATAAAATGCCTTCATGAATTTCTCTCTCGATCCGTATTATTGCCTTTTTGGTGGCCATTTTCTTAAGCTTGTGCTTTTAGCTCTACCAAATTTGCTTATAAGTTTCCAACTAGAGCTGGTAATTGTTGTCTTATTTTATTTTTTTGCAGATGATTCCCTTATATTTCAAAGTCTATAATCTGAATTGTGATCATTTGCTTCAGTTTCTGAATCATTTTTGTAAGGCGTTAGGTATGGCTATCAATTCTGCAAAATCTGGGATTATGTTCTCTTCATACGTTGATGGAGAGAGTTGGGCAGAAATTTGTTCTCGACTCGGCCTTTCTCAACTTGATAGTGAATCCATATATTTAGGAAAGCCTTATTCTTGGGGAGCTTTTAAATTGTCGGCCTTTATTTCTATCATTGAGAGGGTAGAGAAAAAAATATTAGGATGGAAGAAGCCATTTCTCTCTATGTCCTCTTGAAAAATTCACTGGAAAGATTGGCTCACCGTTTTGGTTCCAAAATCTACAGAAGGTATTGATTTTGAAAAATTTATGGGATTCAATAAGGCGTTGGGGACTTGTCTCCAATCCTTCTTCTTTGTGAGGAGATGTACTAAAAAGCAATTTATTTCCCCTCAGTGGACTTTCTCAATGCGTCTAGAGGAGGACATCCTTCGTGGGTTTGGAATAGCATTTTGGAAGGCATTTCGCTGTCGCTAGAGGGTCTGAGATGGCAAATTGGTGATGGCTTTGGCAAGATAAATGGGTTCCTTCATTACCAAATATCAAAATTGTTTCTGCTCCCCCCTCATAATTGTTCAATTTCAAAAGTTTCAGATCTTATCTCCTTTAATTGTAACGAGTGTAAGTTGAATGTCATCTATAATTTATTTGATAAGGCTGCAAGCAATGCAATTTTATGGGCATTAGTAAAGGGGGCTGTGAGAACCGTCTAATTTGGCATTATGTAAGAAACTGCTCTTAGCAGTCAAGTTCGGATACTGCTTAGCTACTATTCAGGTTACCAATTTGGTTCAATCAATCAAAGACCTTCAACTTCTTTCTCTCTGCATAAAAATCTTTGGGCAGTTGTTTGGAATCTCAATATTCCACCTAAATTGAAGCAGTTTTGGAGGTGAGTAAAACACAACACTTTAGCTTCAGGGGAGAACCTGTTCTTCAGAAAATCCAAATATTCTCCGATTAATGTTTGTGTGGGATGGATATTGAGACTATTGAACATTTGCTTTCAAATGTAAATGGACTTGCGAGTTTGGTCTAATATTTTTTTGAAAAAAATGTTTCCGAACTGGCTTGAATATGTTCGGCTCACCGCTGGACCACAGACTCCATTTTTGAATGCAGCGGCAAGAAAGAAGCTGAGTTTATAATTGGTAAAGTGGTGACTGCCTGTTGGTTCATTTGGTTGGCCAGAAATAATCGTGTTCTTAACAAAGAACCGTTTTCTACTCACGTGGTGATTTATCTCCGCATGGATTGATTTCCAATCAGTGTATAGTCGCATGCAGGATGACCCTCCTGCGCCTTACCGTCTTCATTCAGTTGGAAATCAAACTGCTGCTCATTATTTTGTGAGTTATTTTTAGAGACTCAGAAGGAGTTTTGGAATATTTACTATAGTTTGTACGTTTTGGATATAGCACGTCCCCCATTTAGCAGCGAGCCTACTGAGTTCCCGGGGTCGGGTGCTGAGTCCATGGTCAGGCAAAGAGGGTGTTCTCCAGCTGAGCTTTAATGGCTGAAGCTCTTGCAATTCGCTCGGTGCGGGTTGATAGTGATTGCAAGGAAGTGGTCATTCTTTGTTGCAACAAGAAGGATCCCCGATCCCTTGGGAAATTGCTTCTTTAATTGCTGACATTAGGTGTTTGGCTCGGAAATTAAACACCACTACGCAGTTATAATGTGAATTGTAACAATTCCTGATATAATGTATAGATTTTTAAACAAAAAAAAAGATAATTTGTTTAGCAGAAAAAACAACCGGTGTTATTGAAGTTCTAGGTTATCAGTTCAAGACCCTACATTAACATTAATTTTATATTGAGTTCATAATTTGATACACTTATTTAAAGTTCTGCTCACGCTGTACTGTTGTATATGAACTAAAGAATACTTTATCAAATTCAACTCCTTTTTTTATTGATATATCCGTAGTCTCTTTTAACATGCTTCAAAGAGTAAACTAGGTAATTAATTAACATTCATGTACCCCAAAATAGGAAAAGAATAAAGAAAGAGCGAACAACTAGCTTGGTAGGTAATTAAAACAAATGAAAATATTGTCCATCAAAGTTCAACTTGCTTTTCAAAAGGGGGCTATTATTTACGCCCCCCATTTATGTCACTAACACCACCATTGTCACAAACACCCCCCTCATGCCAATTTTTAGTCACAAACACCCACCACTCAATTAAAAGTTAATACAAACCTTAATTAAAAGAGAAGAAGATTTCTCACATTTTTCCGCCCGTCTCTCACCTAATAACAGGTGAATAAATTCATACATACTCACCCCACATTAGGTGAATGTGTTGCAAGTGACTCACCTAATATAAAGCAATAGAGTGCAGAGTATACTGGAGTATTTTTAAATTAGACTCACCTAATGACAGGTGAGTGGATTCACACACACTCACTCCACATTAGGTGAATGTGTTGTAAGTAACTTGCCTAATAACACAAACTCATCTCACATGGGGTGAATGTGTCTGTACACACTCGCCTTATTTAAGGAGAGTTGTAACTAGATTACTCTCCTTATATAAATCGAGTCAAGTCTGGACAGAACTCGTTTTATACTCTGTTTTGGTGATTGCATCTTTGTTTCAATTTGAATGTTGTAGAATGATATATGAAAACTAATATACACATTAATATACCAATAATAATAATTACAATACATCTTTGGCTTCATTTTGGAGTAAAATTTTATCACTAACTTTGTTTTGAACTTCTTCTTTCTCCACAATCTCATGAACATTGCTTCTTATTTATCATAATCCAAGCTTCAAACTTCCCACCAATAATGTTTGTACTTTGATTTGATTGTGATTTCTTAATTTTGAGAGCTCAAATGATAAAGAAGTAAGTTTATTCTCTCTCTCTCTATCATTTTACTTGAAGTAATGAAATGTGATTGTGAATGGGGGGAAATGAGAGATATAGGTTTAATTATTTGGGTTAATGTTTGATTAGCTTATTAAAAAATGAATATATAGATAGGTTAATGTTTTAAGCATTGGATAAATAAGTTAAGTAATGGTTAAGTGAGAGGGTGTTTGTGACAAAAAAGTGGGATGTTGAAAAATGAGTTTTATCAAATTAGAGATGGTGGTGTTTGCGACAAAATTGAGGGGTGTAAATAATAGCACCCTTTCAAAAACACTTAAATTTTCCTCCACCTCTACCACCAAATAGGAAGCTGTAGCGGCTCTAGTCGTCCTTGAAACTATTGTTTCCCGTAAAATAACAACAAGACTCAACAATCGCGACAAAGGAATTGTCAACATCAACCACATTTGCAGTATTTGCTTTAACTTGCCTCATATAACAAGTTTTGTAATTCCTGATTTTGAATAGACCACTTCCCATCGGAGGGCAATTACTAGTTGGACTAAAAACTTGGCCTCCCCATCTTATAGTGTCTCCAAATGTACTATTCATACTAGTGAACAACTCATTTGGCCAATATCCAACATTCGTGTTTTCATTTATAGTTAGCCACCATCCAATTTTAGGATCCTAATTAAGAAAAAAAAAATCTTCATTAGTACGTTGAACATATCAAGGTATTTTGTTCTCTTACACATGTGCACCACATATGGCAATAAGCTCTTTGTCCAACTTTATTATACTTTATAAACAAGATGGACATTCATATGTGTGTAATATATGCATGTTATAAAATCTAAGATAGTTTAAGTAATGTTTCCACAGAACTAACAAAGTTTAGCAAAATTATGAATTGGTTACTTAATTTGTATATTACTTCGCGTTAAATTGACAGATGTCTTACCAGGTTCAAGGAAAATTTCATATCGAATTGTTGCCCCTCCAGTATAGAAGTGAATAGAAAAACAAAATCAAGTGGCACTTTTTCATCTACTGAAATGAACCCTTTGCATTTTGTGTTGTAACAACCTGTGTCTTGACCACCCTATTAACAATTTGATGTTATTTAATAAAATAAATTAAACAAGTTGTCAATTGAATATTTGGAGCTAATTGGTCTCCTTTTTTTTTTTGCAACAAACAAATTAAAAATTTTGAAAAAATGAATTTCCAAAAATAACTTAAAAAATGTTTTTTGATACTTACCGTCCAATATGTGTACATGCGAGTACTATGGTCTCCGTATAATCCCGGATTTACCTATAATATTGAACCCGGTGAAGAATACGATTTAGTTAAAATTGGTAGAAAGAAAAAAGAATACATCATATATATATATACATGTATAACATTTGTATGAACTAGCTAGTTAATTAATCAGGTACCATCCATCCTGCTTGTATTTGGTTTAACGAGGGACCCTCTCCTTTTTCAATAGCAATAGTAGCTGCGCTGAACTGATTAGGGTCACTAACTGAGGGCTTATAAATATCAATGATTGCTGACGCTCCATGAAATTCTTCTTTTACAGTTGTACGAATCCCTGCAAACTAATTTAGGTAATATAAAATTAAAAATATATATTTATGAATATTATTTAGAGGAAGATAAAAAAGTTAGTTAGTTAGTTAGTTACATACCTCTAACCGACCTGGAGGTGCAAATGCTTTGGACGAATTTGAATAACGTCGGAGCGGAATACTTCCGGTCGGACATCCTTCCCCTGATAACCAAATTTTCTTGAGGTCAAGTTTCGACGACTTCCGGCCATTTCTCATCTGAATTTTCGCCAACTTTTCTTCGAACTCCTTGCTAGGTCTCCTCTACATCCATCCATCGATATTTAAGTACATGTATAACTAATTATATGTGCAAAATAATGGATAGGTCGTTAATTATATATTGTTGATAAGAGGAGTGTTATAGAGAAAGAGTTATTAGGGATAAATCTTAGATAGAGGGAAACGTATTTTTCTAATTAATTCAAATTTTGACAAATTGCAATTCAATGTTCTACACTTCTTGGGACGTCTTTTTGACAAGATTTTCATTTTAGGTGTGAAGGTTTTACAACAATCTGAAAAACGTGTGCATCAAAAATGTTTAAAACAAATTTAGAAATGCATTTCAATTTATGTTTTAGCATATCCAAAATCAAGTATAAAATTATTCTTAAAAAAAACATATAGATAATTAATACTTATTGATTATATATATACAGAAAAAACATATATATATATGTGTGTGTGTATTATTACTTGAACTTTATGACCAAAAAGTGCTGGATGAGTAAGAGCTGGTTGTTTATCAACTTGAATGCAATCATAAATGTCACCATGCGCACCCTGCAAGTTAAATAAATGGAATTAAAATTCGAAAATTTACCAAACAACTTGTTTTTACAATGTACATATATAAACAATGGCGCAATAGTATTAAACATGAATAGAACGTATACCTTTAGGCTTCGTTTGATTCAGGTATTAAGATCAATGGGATTAATAATACCAGTATTAATAGTACTGGATTATTAATCCTGGTATTAATTTAATACAAATACCATATTTGATTCGTGCAGTATTAATACTGGGATATCCCATGTTGCTGTTAATATTATGTTTGGTTCTGTAACTCGTATACAAGATTATATTTTGAAATAACAAAAAAAAAAAGATTATTATTATTATTATAAATAATAATAATAATAATAATAATAATAATAATAATAATAATAATAATAATAATAATAATAATAGTAGTAGTAGTAGTAGTAGTAGTAGTAGTAGCAGTGGGGGGGGGCAAGGGGGGGTGGTGGGGGGAGGGGGGGGGGGCATGGGGGTTGGGGTGGTGGTGGTGGTGGTGGTGGTGGCGGCATTTTTGAAAATATTATAATAGCAATGACATTTTTGAAAATATATAATTCATATTTTTTAATCCTGGATAAATAATATCACCTCCCCCTGGTATTAAATTATACCACAAAGAGTGGAATTAAGTTAGTTCCGGTATTAATAATCCCAACACATTTGTGCGAACCAAATAAGGTATTATAAAAAAAGCGGTATTAATAATCTTATCCCACTTTTTAATACGCGAATCAAACGAGGCCGAATGGTATAAATTAGAGGCAATGCAAATGCCACAACACAGATCGATGGGACAAAGATTTTTTAAATTATAATTAAGGTCATAAATTTATGTTGTCAAAGCTTGCTACAAATACAAGAACGATCTTAGTAGTAATTAACAACGAAATGGATGGTTAAAAAAATTAAGATATTACAGAGATAATACCATTTTTGCTAAATAATTTTGTTTCAAGCCCATCAATTTTCACCAATGTTTTCAATTAAATTCAAATTGTTACTTTTGCAATATTAAAATACATTGTAAACTCTAATCCATGCGGTGTGATAAAATGAAATACTATTTATAACACTAGCAATTAAGCATAAAATATAGACATAGGTCCTCCTGAAAATCCAACATAGTTTTACATTTGGCTAAATACTAAAAATACCATCAATTACATTAAAAAGTTAAAGAACAATTTTCAAGAAAGACAACGTATCACAATTTTAACTTGGTTAGAAACCCTACATCAACAATGAAGTCACCTTTTCATAATTTGCATATAAAAAAAGTAGAATAAATACTATCAATGGCCACTGAACTATTGGCAAATTCTACCAGTGGCCACTATACTTCATTTTGTTACAATCGGATCATTAAACTATTAAAACGTACTACCAATGGTCACTCCGTTAAATCCCACTGTTAGTTTTTGGCGGGAATCGTTATTACTTGAAATGTTAGAGGTATTTTGGTCTTTTTCCTTTTCTTTTTTTTTTCTCTTTTCTTTTTTCCCTTTTCTTTTTTTTTTCTTCTTTTTCTTCCGATCTCTTCTTCTCCTTTCAATTAGTTCTCTTCTTCTCCTGATCTCTTCTTCTCTTTCTAATCGGTTCTTCTTTTCTTCTTCTTCTTCTTCTTCTTCTTCTTCTTCTCTTTTCTTTTTTCTTCTTCTTCTTATTCTTCTCTGCGTCAGTTTTAAGCACCGTTTTGAGCCCAGAACAGAAAGACCATTTGGGCTTTTTCACCGTGCTGCCGGCGATGACAAACGAGAGGCAGTCGGCAAGGTTAAGGATCACGCTCGAGCAGTCCACGGCTGGAGCTGGCGCTGCATGGTGGGCCTCGGAGGCGGAGCTAGTGAAAGCCCAAATGGCGAGGAGGAGAGTGAGAGTGATTCTTGGGATCGACATTTTGTGGGGAGAGAAATGAATGAGGAGATTGGTTATTCTTCTTCTTCAATTTTTATACTTGTTTAAGAAATTGGCATTTGATTTGATTAATTTAGGCAATTGATTTGATTTGGTGTATTTTGTTGTTCTTTGATTTTGTCAAAGAGGCCACTAGTAGAGAGAGAGAAAGAATGGCGAAGAAGGAGAAGAATGGCAGAAGGAAGAAGAAAGAAAAGAAAAGGGAAAAAAGAAAAGAGGAAAAAAAAAGTAAAAAGACCAAAATACCCCTAATATTTCAAGTAATAACGATTCCCACCGAAAACTAACGGTGGGATTTAACGGAGTGGCCATTAGTAGTACGTTTTAATAGTTTAATGGTCCGATTGTAACAAAATGAAGTATAGTGGCCAGAATTTGTCAATAGTTCAGTGGCCATTAATGGTATTTACTCAAAAAAGTATATATGTTTAAATACTGAGATAACTAATTAATATTATGCGAATATCAAAAACATTTGGCTAAAAAATATATGGAAACATTTACTTGATATGATGAAAATTATTCCTTAACAATGATACATGAAAAAAGCACTAATTGATTAAACGTACAATATAACATCACAATAAATGATTCCTTAGCAATGTTATGTGAAATAAAGCATTATAACAGCAAAAGAAATTATTCGTTAGCAATTTTACATGAAATAAAGCATTAACAAACACTATAGTGCATAAATTACATATTCTTAGGGGTGTTTACAGTCTAGTCAATCTGATTTTTGGACTATATTTTGAAATGGACCCGCATCATCAATTATGAAATATTAGCAAACAGGCTGGACCAATTTGGTGCACCAAACCCGATCGAACTAGTTCTGTTTTTGCCGGTACAACCTCAGTCGGTCCTTTGATTTCGAAACCAACGTAACTTAGGAATATAAGTATACTAGGTATACCCACGCCGAACAGCACAATGAAACAATAAAAAGAAACTAACAATCAAACAAAAGAAACTGTGTGCGAAGTTACAAACAAAAACTATGAGGAATTAAAAGTTTATACTTAATCATAGTAATTGATGAACATAAGTGACTAAACCAACCCCAAATTGCACATTTGGGTTAGTCTTTTTTTCTAAGCCTCGTATTTTGAATATTCGAAACTTATGTTCGATTTTCAGGCTATAAATACTAAAACGTCAATCGAACTGGACTGACTCTTTTTTTTTACCATGGAGGTTCTTTTAGTTGTATAGCATACTTTATTTTTTGTAGTTTTAAGCATAGCTTTTTTCCCTTTTAAATGTGACAAAAAGTTGAGTTGTTGGATACAAATTAAACCTAAAAGTTGATGGAGCAAATGTGAAAGTAAATGGCCAACCTAGTAAACCAAACATATTAATTGTAATGACCCGACCCGACTTGGTCCAAAAACGCGGTAAAAAATGAAATCCATTTTACTATCAAAGTAATTTATAGAAATACAACTGTTATATTCTCTCTACTCTCCATAATTAAAAATACATTATATCCCCACTATTTACAAAAATAATAATCTAAATCGTGCCTGACTCGCTAGTCCACAACTGAACTTGTCTTAAGTCACCTGCGCCATAAAAAATGAAAGGGGGCAATACATAGTGAAAGCATCTCAACAGAATATTTTATCGTTAATAAAATATTCACAATACCAATCAACACAACAATTTTGGTAATTTAACAATATCGAAAAATTCAACAAAACACCAATCGGTCACTTACACCGGTCTCTCTCAATAACATTTTAAAAACTACCAGCCTCACCCACCTCACCACATCGAAGCTTCTCCCAAGCCTTATACGACTATGGCTTATTAGAACTGATTGGCGATTAAACTTAACCATACATCAATTGGTTCCACATAATTTAGCCAACATCAATATATAACACCAATTAATGAGCCCAAATAAATACACCGAATTCAATCAACGTAATGAATTTAAGGAAAAACAACGAGTAGAACAATGAATAAACACTCTAGAGATTTAAAAACATGCTTGGTATAGCCTCTTACATCAAAAATACCACCAAAATCACTGCCTATTCAAACCCACGGCTCTATGCTCTATCTTATTCTCACCATCATACTTCTTCCAAGCAAATGTCGTATAAAAAAATTTGGGGGGGGAATATTTGTCCCTAATACCCCTTTGTCACAAACACCCATTTAAGGTCAATTTTTAATCACTAACACCCCCCTTCCAATTAAAACTTAATACATTAATTAAAACCAACTCTAATTAAAATTGAAAGAAGAAGAACGCACCAAATCAGACCCCTCTATATCTCTCACTTTCACCTTTGTTAGATCTCGATGTACGTCCACCGGCTCCGGCTCCAGCTCCGTCCTCTACGTGGAGTGTTTTCCAAATTATGCTCACCTAATGAAAAGTGAGTGTGTTGTTAAGCACTCACCTAACATAAAGCAATGGAGTGTTGAATGTACTAAAGTATTTTTCAAATTAGGCTCGCCTAATAAGAGGTGAGTGCAATCATACCCACTCGTTCCGCATGGGGTGAGTGTGTTTTTACACACTTGCCTTACTTAGAGAGAGTTGTAGCTAACTTACTCTCCTTATATAAATCGAGTAAAGCCTAGACAGAACCGTTTTGTATTCTATTTTGGGGATTAAATGTTTGTTTTAATTTGAAGGATATATGAAAGATTATATACGCATTAATATACCAATAATAACAACTACAATACTTCTTTGGCTTTATCTTGGAGTGGAATGTCACCACAAACTTTCTCTTGATCGAACTTCTTTTTTTTCCACCATTTCAAGTACAATGCTTTTTCTCTATCATAATCCAAAAAATCAAAATACCTACCAATCATGTTTGTACTTCGATTTGGTTGTAATTTCTTGATTTTAGAAGTTCAAATGATAAATAACCAAGTCTCTGCTCTCTATCTTTCTAGTTTTGCTTGATACAAAAGGTATGTGATGATAAATATGGGAAAATGGGAAAGATGGGTTTTGATTATTTGGGCAAATGTTCGTTTAGTTTATTAACAATTGGATAAATAGATAAGTTAATATTTAAAATCATTGGATATTAGTAAAATGAGGGTTAGGTGAAAGAATGTTTGTGATAAAAAATGAGATGCTGAGATGTGTTTTTAATTAAAAAATTGAGATGCGTAAATAACAACCTAAAAAAATAGATATTACCCATGGTAACTTTCCTTCTCCAAGTGGGACCCACCCCCGCAATTAAAGCCGCTTATGTTAAATAAAAGGCTTGATGGCTAGTAATGAACACAAAAATTACACTTGGATTTAAGCACCTTCATCATGCACATAGAGTAACCCCACGAGTACACCCCTACACCTACATATACATCTTACATATTAATATAAAAATATACCCACATACAAATTAATATACAGTTATATACCCACGTATTAATATCATTATGTTGTTTTGAACGTTCTACAGAATGATATAGAACTTTTGTTAGGGCCACTGGCCTCGTTTTGCACCCAAAAAAAAAATATTAATATATACCAACATTTATATATATAAATATTATTATAATTATATATTTTTATCAATATAAAAATATGGAATGTCACGTTGATAGTGCAAAAATTGGTCTTGTTTGATCTAGTCTAAAGTTATAAATTAATCAAGTTCAATAATTAGTATTTTAAAATTGACCATATCAATTCGATATGTGTGCAAACTATTATAATGGATCCTAGATATAAATAGCATAGTGAGTTTTTTACTATATACTTTGTAATGGATCCTTTTTGAACTCTTTCATAAAATTTAAAATGAGCAATGATGTTCATACACATAAAATATGCCCTCAAGCAGGGTATTCATACTGGATCTTGTTTTTTGGATTTAATGTAATTGCATTTTAAATTTTGTAAAAGGAATTGATAAGAGAGAAAGTAACTTCAAAGAGTAGAGTGTGTAATGTTGTGTTTGATTGTGTTTAAAATGTATGTGTATTTTATGATTGATTTGACACTTTAATATGAGTGTAGAAGCACATCTAATGGTGTGAATTGTGTGTGAAGAGACGAGAAGAATTTTGAGCCATTGATCTACTAGACTTTCAACAGAAAGATTTGTTTGATTTTCTTTTCCTTATAATATTATATATATATATATATATATATGTAAAATTCCAAGTAAAGACCTTAACGTAAAGGACCTTATTTATAGACAGTGCTATTTGGCACATTTTTTGTCGAATTTTTTGATGAAATTTGGTAAAAATGTTCTTCATCATGTGTGAAACATCTCCACCAAATTTCATCAAAAAATTCAACAGAAAAGTGGGTTAACTACATGATTAAAAAATATTGGTCCAAAAAATATATATATAATTTAATATTTTTTCAATCCTATAGTTAACCTACTTTTTGGATGAATTTTTTTATAAAATTTGGTGAAGATATTCTACACATGATGAAAAACATCCCTACCAAATTTTATCGAAAAGCCTACCAAATAGCCCGATCCTAAATAAGGTACTTAAGTTAAGGTCCTTACTTTAAATACACCCAATATATCTATATATATCAAATCTTATTGCAATTAATTATAATTTTGTCATTGCCATTGGTTAGGGTAAAAAATATATCTTTATTGAATTAAAAGAACTTTTTGTGACATTGTGATCATATAAGAAATTTTTTCCACTTTTGAAATCATATATATTCTAAAAAAAATAATAAAAATGGAAACATTTTTGCCAAGAACCTTCTTCTTCCACAGCATAATCAATCCCCATGAATGACTCTCACATGCCCCTTCAAACACCCGCAAACACCACTTCCTTTTTCCAACCAAAATCATTGAACCATAAACAGAAAACCCAGATTGCACCACCGTTGACAATCGGCCAACCACTGTTATTTGCGCCACCCTCCTCTCTCTCTCTTCCCAAGCCGAGGTCCCTCCATAACCGAGACCCAGATCTAAAACCTCACTCACACCCTTTGTATACCTCGAAGAATGAAAATTAACTACAACGTGCCGATTGAGGGCTCCTTTGCGGCTTTTGCTTGCATGCTTAGAGAAGATACGGGCCATGTTTTAGGTTCCCTTTTCCTTTTGTTTCAGGCCTTTGCCATTCAAGAGGCTTGTCGTTGTTTTCAAAGGTTGGTGTGTCTAATGCACAAGTGGAGAGTGACAATGCTTATGTTGTTCGGGCCCTCTTTTTTCAGTCCAGGATATTCTTCCTCAGAGTAATGTCGTCCGTAACCGATTTATATTGTAGCAGGCATTGGTAATTGTTTTCCCTGAGACCGCTTTGCAGGCTTTGTTTCGAATAAAAAAAAGGCCAAATTAGTTATCCTCCAGTACTTAAGACTAGAAAATACAGGGGAGGCTTTAACCCATTTAACTACATTGTTTATCATCATTATTAAGAGGATTGATTTTTAATTCATCCGCATTAGTTTCATGTCAGACTCGCATAACATTTGTGGCCTCCGAATACAACCCGTATACCCGTGTTGTTCCTAGACATCCGAGCATATCAATGATTGTCAAATGACATGAAAATTCTCCATTGCTAATTTAGAACCTCAATTTTAGAGGTTTTAATGTTAGTCAAGCAACCACATGTAATAACCGTAAAATCAGAATTCAGGTAATTCAAATCAAAACGTGATAGGTTGCTTAAATTCATAAATTACACCGACAAAATCGTAATTCAAGACACGCCTCAGCTCAACAAGCTGCTGGTGAAAAGTAAGTTGGCCAGCATTAGTCCAAAGGGATGCATCTTTGAACAAAGCTGGGCTCAAAAGGATCTTAACTGGATCTCATTTCCAGCAGATCAAAATTATCACTCCAACGAGGGCTCTGTTGCTCTCAGCGACCCTTTCTCAAAAGTTGGAGTTGAGATGAAACATCACCCTCAGCATACCTGGAAGAATGGAAGGTTAAAAGAGGATAAAACGGAAATGGACAAATTGTCGATGATAGAGAAACAACGGTGCACAATCACAGACACACACCACCCTCTTCTCTCAAGCATGCGATATAGAATGAAACAAATTATGAACGAAAACTCAAAAGGAAAAAATAAATAAATAAATAGAGAAAAGACCCATTTCAACTGCAGATGGATTGGTAGTGTTAGAATACCCACTATTAACTCTTTTAGCTGTCTGCTGGAAATGATGGCCACAGTATTGGTACATTGGAGCACCCTCAAGTTGAATGAATATCACTCTCCGTTGCAGTTGGATTTTTGACAAAATATGATCAAGAAGTTTTTCCAGTTTAGGAGAGGGCCCAAATTCATCTTGGGCGGCAGCCAGCGGGACTAGAGTCCTTAGTTGGTTCAAAACCAGCTTCCACACTTCTCTCCATATGTGACCCTTGAGGGCCGAGGCCTTGTTTGGTTCTACACCTCCCAACCTTGCCATGAACCCATGTTCTAAAAGGCTCTAGGGGAACCATGCTATGGGCTAACAACAAATCATGAGAATACGGGACCTGGAGCAATCTATATTACAAGGCAAAAGGGTGTCCCACTTTCATGATGTTACTTCTGCATTAACATCTAAGGGCCCAGATCTTCCAGCATTGGATCAATCATTGTGATAAAATTCAAACAGATAACCAATCTCATGTCCCCCTTCAAAAGTTAGGACTCAATAAAATTAATACATATAAATTATAATTATTACAAATGGGAAAAAACAATTTGCCGTAGCACCGTAGGCATGAGTGACTCCCTACAAGTGTGGCTAATGAGCGAGCCATTGATGGGTAGTACTCTATTGAGGAAGATAGTGCCGTGGACATGGGTAATATGCAGCTTACAAAGAAAGAGTGCCACATAATTACTGAGAAAACAGCCGCAAGCAGCTTTCCAGTAGGGAATATGGTCTTGCAATGGCTACGACCATACTGGCAAAGAAAAAACTATTATAATTCCAATCGCACACTCCCTTGCTGCACTCATGATGCAATCAACAAAGGAGAGACTGATCTAGTGCAAACAGTAATTTCGAGCATTTAAAACGGAGTCAATATTACAACAAATGAATTATACCTCTATGTCATTGCACAGCAACTTCGGAAGAAATGCAAAGCTTCGAATCTACCCCACCACTAACCACACTATCACCTTTCCACCAGTCGGCACATAATACCTGGATTTTGGTGAAAAATAACTTAGTATTTGGAAGCTTCAATACAGGATAGGAAATCGCAGCAAGAAAAAATGGAATACCTTGTCCTTGTGTGAATCAATGATGGTCACTGGCCACTGCGAAAGAGTACCATATTGCAAAGAGAACAGTATTAAGCTCTGTTAACTATACATCTGAGTCATAACTGAATAGGAAATGAGTAGAGAACAAATTACCGCAGTTCTTAGATCCCATAGCATTACTTTCCCATCATAGGATGCAGAAAGTAAATGAAACCATGATTTATCGTGCCATTTGCAAGCCGATATCCAGGAAGTGTGTGATGAGAATTGATAGATAGGAGCCGATGTTCCTACCAAAACCATAATGTTTACATGAGACATAAGAGTGGGTGGGCGTGAGCTTTGGGTGTGCAGGGAGAGCGTGAGTGCGCGCGCGCGCGCGCGCGAGAGAGAGAGAGAGAGAGAGAGAGAGAGAGAGAGAGAGAGAGAGAGAGACCTGGTTTGCGGGGATCCCATATCCTAAGGATAGGATCAGAACAGCCAGCAGCAATGAGGGCACAACTTTCTCCGCCAACATCAAGGCAATTGAAGACCTTTCCACAAAACTGTAGCAAGAGAAAATAGTTCAGTATCTATTCTCTAGTAATGGGCCCACAAAAATCAACAAGGAGAGATCTATTAAAAGGAGGGTTATAAGATCACAAAGAGATAAACATAGAAAGCCTTCTGCAGTCTGCCTCGAGACTAGCAAAAGGGTATCAGGAATTCGCTGCTCCATATGAATACACATAATTGGGTTGATCTGAGAGCCCAAAACTGGTCAACTTCTAAATTGTTGAATCTTGCAAGAAAACCCACATAATTTTACAGAGGTTTGACGATGACTTAATTTAGTTTACAAGAAAAAAGAGCATGAGGTAAGCAGTGCCATTCAATGAAGATTGCAAAATATTACAGACAGCCAAATGGAAGATAATAGTGAAGAAAGGGTGAATGAAATGTTTACATTTGAGCCAAGAGCCCAAGATTGTATCCAAGAATTATACAGGATTGGGTAGCAAATCCAGATATCAAATTATGCCTCTAATGAGAGGTGTGAAGATTGGATCTCAAAAGGCTACTCAAACGGCTGCATAACTAGAGTATCTTTGTCATTTTACTAATAAGAAGGCTTTGGAGGAATACGGACCTACCAACAACCCCCCCCACCAAAAAAAAAAAAAAAACCTAGCCTGGATGAAGAAGACAAAATTGAATCTCTCCCGCAAGTAATTGCTATATGCCTATATCCACATGAATTGGAAAATGATACTCGTCATAAGTTTTACAATAACTGACTCCTCAACAGCAATGTCATGTATTTTCAGATTCAAAAGAAAGGTTTGTAAAAAGAATGCATGCTAGAACAAGAAACAAAAGAAAGAAAATTTCACACACCATATTCAAAGAATCTTTTCCTGTTTCAACATCCCATCTTCTAATAGAATGATCCCATGATGCAGAATATATTGTTTCACGTTCCGGCCAAACCACTGAAGATACGCATTGCGTATGCCCCACAAGTGTTGATACAGCCTCTCCCTGCATGCCACAAACTGGATTATAAGCAAAGCAGCTTCAAGGGAACATAAAGTATTAAATAGAATCTCGTGTTCACTAGATATTGATTCCATAAATACAGCCAATAGCACCTAAATCTTCAACCTACAACCATCCAACCTAGAACAGGAAGAATGAATATAAGGCCACCATGATTACAGGGCCAGGGATGGATTCATAAAATTGCATTTTAAAAAAAAAAATTATGAGTATATAGAATGAGGACTCAAAGTTCCTAGCACAAATTGACTTTTATTTGCTCCTAATACAAAAGATTGAATTTTGCCTTTAGGAGCAAACAAACTGAATTCCATGAAAATCCATATTCCAACTGCGGGGTCACGTATATTACCTCTGATTGTGAATCCACATCTTCACTATCTTTTCTTCTCTTCTTAACTGGCACTAAGTCGGCTCCTGTATCAGACCCCTTTGTATGCCATACATTGATTCTACAATCCCACGAACCAGAACAGACCTGAGAAAATGTAACAAAAATAGGTAAGATGATAATAAAAACTTTCAAACAAGATTTTACGTATGATAGCATCAAGGAAAGACAATAGACAATACCATATCTCCAGAAGCCTGTGGTGCAATGCTCTGCACCGAAGCACTATGCCCCCGCAGAGTTCTAAAAGCTGTAACTTTAGTAGGATGATCTATGGACTCATCTGCATCCAACTTTCAGATAGAAAGGACATTTATTAGAGAAGGTGCATCATTATTAGGCAGAGCATATAGTCCTAAGTTAAGAGTAGTACGCATTCTAATTACCATCCAAAGCCTCAAAGTCCTATCTTTTGAACCAGTAGCTACAAGTAGATCGGTACCACTTTCCACGGCTGCAATGCAGCATAGGCAGATCATCAACAAATAAAAACGTTAGAATATGCACGGATAGAAGCACATGAACAACTCAAATCAAGAAAATAAGTTCCTGAAGATCTAAAAGGATATGCTTTAGAGTAAAAAGAAAGAATATAATAAATTTCTGAATATCTAAAATACTATGCTTTAGAGCACCAAAAAAAATTGATATCAAAATATATTGAAGTAATTATATCAAGGCCACCCTCAAAGTCTTGGAGGTTTCTCTGGGCAGTAGGTGGAAGGAAGGTGTCTGCTGTCTAAGCCTCAGCAAGAGTTTTTAGAACAATTGATTTAAACTGTTCAATACTGAATAATCCTAAGTGAGGAGACAAGGACTTGAAGCCTATGCCAGGATTTTTAGGACAATATATTTGTTTAAAGTTGTTGGTGAGGAGTTCTATGGAATCAATTGAAATAAGACCACAAACTGAAGACAAGAGATATGAATTCTAGTTTCATTGGAGGCCTAGAATCATGTCAGAATGGAGTTAAGAGTTTTAAAAGGAGTTAAATTATCAACAAGATAAAATTAAAATCACATGTATAACAGAAAATCATGTCAGAATTTAAGAACTTCAAGGGAACCCACTATGACAACTTGTTTGTTGCATCTAACATAAAATCAAATGAAACATATATGATCAACAATACTAAAGAAATATATCTTGTATTTGTACCTCTTGAATTGATGATACTAACTGAAGTAATTGCACCACTATGTCCTTCTAATATATGCGTACACAAACCAGCGGCTTTCCATATCCTGAATATATAAAAAAAATATGTATACATGCATTTATCAGGTTAGCATTTACGATGAAAGAACCAATATTAGAGCAATACCAACATCATGTACGAAACAGAGGCGGATTCAATCAATGTTCTCATAATATTACCTTCCTAAACCATCATAGCACCCTGTCAAAATGAGCCTGCCAGACGAGACAAAAATATGTAAATATCAAAATGAGGGAATTCTCACTAATAGATAAAAAGAACACAAAGGGAGATCATAAAGGAGAAATTGTTTTAATATTGTTTTAATCATAAGAAACCGGATTTAACAACTGATAGCAGTTTCTACCTAAAGGTGTTTTGAAGGATGATTGTATCTCAAGAAAAATCCTAACGAGTAGGGTGGACATGAGGAGCTGCTGCAAAAGTGGCTTGGTCTGAGATTGTGTTGCCTAAAAAGGAAGGGGGTTAGGTGTGCCTAATATTTTTTTACTGCAATTAGATAAATATGGCCAGACACCTGCGGGATGTGGCAAGTAATGAGGACTCTATGTACATGTTGAGGGGGAAGAGTGCATGGGCTTGTAGGAACAATCAGGATTCCTCTTGGACTTGGCAAAAATTAATGAAATTGAGGGTCAGCTTTTATGCTTGTAGAAAATATAAAGTTGGGAATGGCAGGCATAACAATTGGCATCCTCATGGCTCTTCAATCAGAAGATGTGGGGAGAGACTGATACATGATGCTGTGAGCACTGTGGAGAGCAAGCTCAGTCAATTTATAAGGGGTGGCAGATGGAGTTTCCCTAGGCCCACATCTGCTGATTTAGTTAGAGTGGTGCAGGAGTAGCCTGATATTGATCCTGTTGATGATGACAGTGTTGAGTGGCAGTGGTACCAAGAAGTTCACAGTTCAGTCAGCGAAAGAGCCTAGTGGAATACCGTGTGGTTTAAGGGGCATGTAAGTGGCATTCATTTTATGGATGGCCTTTAAAGGAGAATTATGACTAGAAGTAAGTTGAAGGAGCGGATGTGTTACTGATGATTCCTGTGTCCTGAGTAATGGAGTAGAGAATATTGAGCATATATTTTTTTTAGTGTAGTTTATGTAAACTTGTCTGGGAAGAGGCTTTGAGAAGGCATGGAATAAGGTTAGTTGCAAATAACTGGAGTGGAGGATGCGTATTAGACTATTAGCATAGGTGGAAGATAAGGAAGAAGGCCTGTGGCTTGTACGAGCTCTTGGTTCTGTCAGCTGCAGTATACTTCATATGGTGGAAAAGGAACAGCAGGATCCTCAGGCAAGAGGAGCACGATTGTGCTTACGTGTTGAGGCAGATTGAAGAGAATATCAAGCACTTGGTATTGGAAAGGGAAGAGGACATACCAGAACTGGATTTTATGCAAAGAATGGGGGACTATATGACCGTAAGATTCTTGTTTAGCGTGGATAGATTGATGTTGTATGTGGGTGTGATTTTCTTGTAATTTTTTACATTTTTTGCTTGGACTATTGTCCTTTGTTGTTTGGCAGGTTTGTTTTTTTTTTTGTTCTGATGGTTACGTCTTTTGTTCTAGGGTGATTAATAGAGGTTCAAAAAAAACCGAGAGCAGCCACTTCATTCAAATAAATTTACTGCTCAGTGCTCAGGCATAACATGGTAACATCCAACCGAAGCAGGGGCGTAGCTACATTTTTTTTTGTTGGCGGGGGGGGGGGGGGGGGGGGGGGGGGGGCAAGCAGCCCCTTGGTTTTGAATTTTTTTACCATATATGGGGTATTTTTTTGGAAAAAAAATGGGAACTATGCGCAAAAACTTATACATGAGGGTACTAAGAGTAAGGGGCAAAACTTTGGGGGCTAATTGAAAACTCTTAAAGTTTGAATTAAAACAAAACAATGACATCTCTTTCTCACCTCTGTCGTTCAAAAAAAAAATGGTCTCGAGTTCTCTCCTCATTCTCTCACAAACCACAGTCTCACTCACGGGCTCATAGGCATCTCTCTCCTCCACTACCCAAAGGGTTCAAACTTCAAACCAAAATATGAAAAACCGTGGGATGTTATTGTAATTTCCCGTAATTGCTCACATTTGCTATTTGAATTGTATGAACTATTATTTGAATTTCGCCTCAACCCCCCCCCCCACCCCCCGGGGGGAAATCATGGCTCCGACACTGACCAAAACAAAGAGTACTTTCTCCTAGCTAAAGATTGAAATGGTCAGTGTTCTAAAATCCCCGCCTAGGGCCAATTAGTCCCCTTCTAAGCACTAGGCAGTGGTCTGCCACTTAGCTAGCTAGGCAGCCGCCTAGTCTTGCAGGATGGCAATTTGGCATGAACAATGGAGTCTTTTCCTCCTTGTTTAAAGAAAAAATCTTTTTCATGTTTGAATTATGGGAATATTTGTTTAAGACTATAAATGCCTTTTTTAGAAGTAATGTGAGATTTTATTTGTATTATGTTTAAAATAATTAAAGAATTAAAGAATATAAAAATTGTTTGTCCAATTTATCCCCTAGGCGCTAGTCCCCCCAACCCCTCAATGCCTAGTGATTTTCAGAACATTGGAAATTGTCATAGGAATAACAACCTTTGAATCATTCAACTTTGAAAGCATGATTTTTCACAAAAAGCATTAGCGGTCCCACCTTAATGAACTATTGCAAAGGCCAAACCCTAAATTATATTCCTTCGTTGCCTACTTGCTGTGTAGTTTATGGGGCCAAATAAGGCCAACACTTGTAAGCAACTTACAGACCGAAAGAATCAAAGGAAGTAGTTATGCTGCCTAGGTAGAACTACCTGCAAAAACTTCTATTGGCTCTGATTGTGTTCAAACAGTATGTGTATGACCCATCTTTTTCATTTCTAGCTTTAAGGAATATTTCACAATTCAAGAAATTAGAGTATAAATATTACCTCGTAACATCTTCGCATACCTTATTTACACATCCTGAAGATTGTAGAACTCATGTGACTAAAATTAGGACAATATATTGCATAAGGGACACACTTTATAAGAACTGGTGTCAGGAAAAACAAGAAAATATATAATGAAAATAAGGATTCGGTATTGTGAATTTGGGAAGAAGGTAGCTGTCCAACAGAAAATCATTTTCTTGGAAGAGGTGAATTAAAAGGAAAAAAGCCTAAAATGAAAAGCGAGCTTTTCACTCAAGAAGCGTGCATTTCTCAGCAAGCAAAAGGGCTTATATATCACTGGCTTGCATAACACGGAAAACATGCCCTCTAAAGACACTCTTTCCCTCATGAAATCTCGCACTTGCTCAATTTCACTCAACATTTGACCTCTTAAGAATGAAAAGAGGCACATCCTATGCAATGTTTTAAGAGGCGTTTGAGGCGTGCGCCTCGAGGCGAGGCGAAGGGAAAACGCCCCTGAGGCGTGATTTTTGGGTAATTTCTGAGGCTTACGCCTCTTCTGTCTGAGGCGTAGGCCTCGAGGCGTAAGCCTCGAGGCGTTTGAGGCGTTCTGCAGTGAGTGCAGTGAGACAAAGAGAGAGACATTCTGCTGAGGTAGGGTTTCACGGTGGAAGAAGAAAAGGTAGCAGCAGCTAGGTCAAAATGGAAGAACGAAGGAGAAGAAATGTGATTGAGAGAGACTAGAGAAGGGAGGAGGCTTACCCGAAATAGAGAGTTTCAAGGAGGGAAGCTCCAATCTTGATGACAGTGGTGAATTTTGAAGAAGAGAGGGATGTGCGGATGGGAGAGAGGAGAGGAGAGTGGCTGCTGTCGTATATTCTCAAATGGAGAAGAGGTTATGAGATATTTTTTATATTTAGGTTTTTATAAAGACCAAAATGACTTGTGTGTCCTTGGTCATTTAAAATATTTACCATGGGTCCATTAAATTTGTGAGAAGTACTCTTTCTTTTCTTTCTTTTTTAGAGCAAATTACTCTTTCTTTTTTAAAAACAAATTGTTACTTATTTAAATGATATTTAATATTTTGAAAAGTAACCAAAAATAAATAAATAATACATTTAGTTAAAATTTTGCTACATAATGCAATTTAATATATATATATATGTATAAAAGTAATTTAATTTATGCTTTTTGTGATTTTATTAGACAAAAATAAAATAAAAATGAGGCTTACGCCTCAATACGCCTCGAAACTTACGCCTCGCCTCGTCCGGGCCAAACGCCTCAAACTCGCCTTTCGCCTTTTAAAACATTGATCCTATGCTTTATGTTTGTGTAAAACTAGTTGAGTTCTTCAAGGCCAAAGAATACCTTTGGTGTGGTCTCTGATCTATGAAGCACGGACACTATCTTTGAGGCCACATGTCTGACACGCCGACACCCCCTGATACGCGAGTCAAGGAGTGTCGTATATTTTATTATTATTTTTTAATCCCAACACGGGTTTTTTTTAAAAAACATTAAAACCTAAAAATGGGTTAAATCTGAAATAATAAAAAATATTGAGGGTGCAAACAATAATAGAACTTAATAATAGAAGAAGTGCAATACAAATCCCATATCTCCCGTAAAACCCTAGCTCCCAACTTCCCCGCCAACTTCGACTCTTCTCTCCCACAAAAAGGTACACTACTCTCTCTCTCTCCCCCTCCCCCTCCCCCTCTACATATACACATGTATGTATAAATAAATCCATACACATCTTGAATTGATATTATTACTTCTATGTCTCTCTCTACACATGTATGTATAAATAAATCAATTTCGAAAATGAACATTTGATGCTTCTACATCATCAGTTGAGGATGATGCAACTAAGTAACTTAGGGTATCTGGATTATTAACGCAATCTAGTTTCATTTTATTATATTCTTAAATATCTACGATGTTTATTGCATATATATATAATTAATTAAGAACGTGTCCCCCCTATATATAAGCATTGTTTCTTATCAAAAAAATAATAATAATTAAGAACGTGTCCCCCCACATGTTGTGTCCTACATTTTGGAAAAATTCCGTGTCGCGTGTCGTGTCTATGCTTCAAGTCTCTGATACACAATATTATACTTACAAGATGATCTACAGCAGCAAATAAATCAATCCACTTAATATTGTAGGATTCTAGACTACATCATCAATATAGGCGGTAAAATCGCATGCTAAAGGGGAATGAATAAGCATGTGGACCATGCTTGCAAAAATGTGAATAATCACCCCATAACACACACAGAGAACCACCAAACTGAGGGGAACTTTTCTTGCACTTAATTAAAGCATCCAAGTGTTCAATGTTCAATAATAAGTTAAAATGTGAAGCAATCAAAGAATCCATGAACCTGTAATAACTTAACTTGCTTACCCAGGATTTGAAGCATCAACTGCACTGACCCAATCATCATGTAAAGAAGGCTCTTCTTCTTTACGCGGGACCACTGCTCTTATGTATTCAATTTCTAACACCCTTTCCTGTAAGCATAGCATATGGTTAGGATCAAAAGAATTACCGTGACACAGGAAATAGAAAATTTTCACATTGGCATCAATCTAATAAAACTTTAAGCTGGCAACCATTTTGTAAGAAGAAGACAGATTATGTCACTAAGTCTAACTAGAATCACTAATTAAATAGCTGAATCATGGCTTACGATGAACATCCAAAAGAAAATTCCATATTCCAATCAACTACTATGAGTCAAACAATGGAAGGAAGACATCATAGACATTAATCTGGGATTCAGCTATCATAGCTTTTCATGCTCAAGCTGTTTATGTCTTTCTGAAGTATGTTAGTTTCTTTACTCGCATTTGAAATCCAAAATCAAACAAATAAGTGATTAAATAACTTTTCCTCATATGATAATTATATTTTAAACATGTTTAGGAAGAAAATTACCGCCGAAATGCCCTTGGCAAGGAGGAAATTTTCAAGCGACATCCGAACCAACTCTCCATCGATGAGAAAATCAAATGGTTCAGAATTCCAATCATCTTTTCCTAGTATGTCCAGTAAAACAATAAGACAGCAAACAAATAAATATATATATATATATTTTTTTTGGTCACAAAATATATATATATAGACACTTTTCTTTGGTTAGAAAATATATATATAATAAGTTGTAACCCATGTCAAAGGCACTATAACCATTCAAAAAGCATCTTAAATCTCAGCCACACAATTCTTTATCCCTTAAGAATCAAAAACCATTGCCCCTTATCCTATTGATGTATTGTCTGGAAATAAATATAATTGGGGCGCACAAGGAGCTATATCATGTGTGTGCAAGTGAATATGCTTGTAAGAATGTTTACCAAACAAAACATCCATTCCAGTAACCCTTACAAATAGGCTTGCGAACAAGCTTTGCTGAGTTGAGTAATATATTTTCCAAATTTCAGGTTGACAATTAAAATGCAGGTTGCACTTTAGGTCTGCTTGGTTTTTAGCTCTGATTCCTGAACACTGAATGCTAAACTCTGAATGTTTAATACTGAATGGAAGCTTTAAAAAATATGTTTGATTTTATTTGGCTCTCAATACTAAATAGATTGCCTTTTACAGTTTTTCCCTTATTGTTGTGAGATATATCTATAGTTAGTGAGGAAAAATAATACGGGTATCACTGGAGTGAAATTTCACTAATGTTAAATAAAGTATTTAGCATTTACTTGCCTTTAAGGTGAGTTCTAATGTTACAAAACAAACACAAATTCTGCCTTTAAGGTGAAGTCCATTCAGCATTAAGAGGTAAAAAAAACAAACATTATCTTAAACTGCCAGATGATTGATGTTGAAATCAGTTAAGTGAACAACGGAGGAAGAAACATGACGCTGATCAAACATGAACACATATACATTCAAATTAGCACACTAACATGCTAATTACAGTAATAAAAAAAATGGTAAATAAGTACGAACCTGCTTTGAGAAAGTTGTTGACGATGGCAGAGAGGCCCAACCTGGTGAGATTAGATGGAATAGCAATAGCAGTAGTCGGAGCTTTGAAAGGCGCCTTCAGTTTCGTAATAAAGCGGACTTGGACTCGCCTTGATGCCTCCTCAACATCTCCATCGATCTCCATAACCTGATATACAGAGTAACACAAATCTATAGCATCCACGGGGTTTTGCTAGTTACCAATGTTTTAAAAACGAGAGGCGTTTTGTTCGAATGAGGCGAGGCGTACAGCTTGAGGCGGAACGAGGCATAAGCCTCAGTTTTTTCGAAAAACTACAATATTATTTGTCTTACTAGTTTAAAAATTATTTATCTCACTGATTGTATGCATATACACAACTACAAACCCACATCAAATCATCAATCACATAGAGGGGTGGAGGGAAGCTCAAAATCGAGTTCAAAAATTATTAACTACAAAAAAATTACTTAAAATTGACATCAAATACATATACACAATTACAAACCCACATCAAATCATCAATCACATAGAGGGGTGGAGGGAAGCTCGGAATCAAGTTCAAAAAATTACTTTAACTACAAAAAAAATACTTAAAATCGACATCAAATACATATACACAACTACAAACCCACATCAAATCATCAATCACGCGAGGGAAGCACGGAATCGAGTTCAAAAAATTACTGAACTACAAAAAAATTACTTAAAATTGAGTTCAAAAAATTACCAAGAGAAAACCAGAGAGGGAAGCTCGGAATTTCTGGAGGAATGGAGGGAGAGAGACGATCGGCGAAGAGAGGGTGGGCAGAGAGAGACGAGCAGCGTAGAGAGATGGAGGGAGACGACTGACGTTCGTCGTTTTTTAGGGGTGGAGAGTTCTGTTCGATTAGGGCTTAGAGAGATGATTGATTGAGAGAGGAGAGAAGAGAAATAAAACCATCGCGTATGTGTGTCATCATACAATCTTCCCCTCGTTAATGCTAACTCATAAGCAACGCTTAACCTAATCATTTTATTCATAACCATGATAATCAAAGCCATTTGCTTGATATAATCGTTCAGACTATAAGCTATAAGAAATCTTATTATGCTATCATATCATCTTTCCTAGCTACTCACAGTGTTCTAAAAATCGCGCCTAGGCGGCGCTTAGGCGGAAATCGGTCCTCTCCCGCCCGGCCTAGGGCTAGTCGTCTGTGTTTAGGTGCCGGAGTGATTAGGCGAAGATTAGGCGCCGATTTTTCCGTTGGTTGTGGCTGAGACGTGGAAGAGAGAACGAGATTGAAATAGAGAGAGACGGAGATAGAGAGAGAGAGAGTAGTAGCGTACCTGTGAAGTCGTCGAAGCCGGAGAGAAATCGTCGAGGGTGAGATAGGTTGGGGCTGAGAAGATGTCGGCGAGAGCTAGGGTTTTGTTTCGATAGTTGCTGCGGAATGGGGGCTGAATGGGGGGCTGGGTTTTACGGGGAAAGAGATGATATATATTTCATTTGGTTTGTTTTATTAAATTTTATTATTATTATTTTCACCCTATATATTTTTAATTATTTGTAATTTCACCTCTTTTTACTTTTCTTTTGCTAATTTTATTTATTTATGTTTTTAAAATTTGGACTTTTTCTAGAATGCATGTTTTACTGGTTGAATGTTGGACAATTAATGTTAATTTGAAAGGTATATTATATTTTATTAGTATTATGTTATTTCAAATAACATTTTTAATAAAAAATCGTTTGACCGATTAATTCTTGATTAATCCTCAAGGCGCTAGGCCCCCCCTCGCTAACCTAGGAACGCCTAGCGATTTTTAGAACATTGGCTACTCATATCAATTCATTCAAACTTGGCTACTTTCTTAAATGTGTTCCGCTGGACAGTTTACTAATTTATCCCTTGGCGTTCACACTAAAGTTGCAACATTGAGTTTTGAATTCATAACATAGACCTAGGTCTAAGGGCCTAAGATATACCTATAATTGGTCTATAAGGGCTCACACAATGTTGGAGTAGGTATTCATCCAGTCATTCCTTCATTAGTCGATAAGAGCACATACAATTAATATGCATGTTATAGCAAAGCTCCCACTAAATTGGGCATGTCACTTTCCAAATAAAAATATTAGCTCGCTTATTTGTTAGTTTTCCATCTAATTTGCTATTTGATTGTCAAAATGATTAAATAATCATTTGAAAGAATTTTACTTATAAACCATTATCCCGTCTAGTGTGATAAAGGATTAGGTTAAACATTGCTTTTGATCGAGTTAGTATTAACGAGGGGTAAGATGATGCTTAATCTGGTGTGATCAAACAAGTTTAGGGCATAGACAAGATTTTGAGTCATGTGCTATGTTAGTTTAGATGATGACTTAATACAGTATTACTGTAATACACCTTTTTGTCAGGTCGCACGCTTCATTTATAATGTGACAAAGGATTATTTATGAGATTTGAGTTTAGAAGATACTCTAATTACTACAACCAATGTGGCTGAGTGGGAGATGTAGGAAATCGGGTCGGGTCAACCCGACCCATAACTCGTGGAGCATCCACATTGGTTATTGATTTAAATTGGGTGGTTCACCCAAAGGATATATACAATTCAATCACTCTCTCAAATGTATACGTATGTTGATTTTTACGTAGTTTTGAACCTGCAGAAAAGAAAACACACGCACACGGCGGTTTTCTCTTTCTTTTCTCATCTTTCTAACCCACCATCTTTTGTATCTAAAGCTTGGCAATATAACTATACTACTGTACTTTGGTTGTGATGGAAGGAACATAGAAGAAAGGGGATGTATGGTGGGCTTGTAATCCAACAATCAGTAAAAGCTTCGGCATTAACGTTGAAGGTAAGTACTAATCTTTCCTTTAAGTTTTAAAACCAAAAATAAAGAAACAAACAAATGCACCACATTTATTTGCTTTTTTTGGTGCTCTTGTGCGCCTTCACAATTGCAAACAATTACCAGTACTGAAAGCATAACTCAAGACAACTACGGGACTTCCTCGATTAACTAAATATTTTGAACTTGTATAAAACAGAGTTGGCTCCTCTCCATTACTATTTCTCCCAAGTATCCCCAGTGCTCTTTATTTTGAGGGCTAAACAGATGGTTTTTTTTCATGAAATCTAGCAGATATGATCACTATAATGAAAAGATCATCACAACAAAATTTCATCAAAAGATTCAATTTTGGAGTGGATGAGACTCATCTAAATTTTCAACGGACGATAATGAATATGAATACACACACACACATATATATCAAATTTTAATAACACTCACTTCTAATTTGAGTTTTTCGTTGAAATTTTGTCGAGATGATCGACTCATCATAGAGATCATCTCCACCAAATTTCATGAAAATGTCATCCGTTTAACTTTTAAAATATAGCCAAAAGTTGGGGAAAAGTGGTAATAAGAAGGAGCACTCCATAATGAACAACTTTCATCAATTAGGTATTTTTTCTCGTCAAATTTCTTATTTATTGCCCCCCCCCCCCCCCAAATTTCAAACCCAGGCTACCTAGTTTGATCCGCTCCAAATTCAACTTTTCTATATATGCTTGTGTTTTATAATTCTAATGGACAATGATGGATGTTAAAGGCGATAACACATCATAAAAAGAAAATATATAAGAAACACATGCACCCTTATCTTCTTCAATTTAATAAATAAAATGTATAAGAAAATTAATAAAAAAATAAATCTGGAGGAAGGATATGGACCATATATATGCTAGTAAATAAAAATTTACTTTTTTTAAGAAAAATATAAAACATAAAAATCATATGGGTATATTTTCCGCCACTAAATAATATATAAAAAGGAAGATTACGAAAAAAAAATTATATAGACAACAAATGAGTGCTTACCTAGCTTCACCCGAACTCAGATCTAAATCTGGACAAGGACAATCGAAGTTCTTGCCAGATGTTCCTCTTTTCTTTCACCGGAAATAGGTGAAAGACCAAAGATTTGGCTTTAAAATCTTGTCGGAGACCGACTGTTCACAAAATGATGCCACAATTAATTTATACTAGAGGTTGGTGCACACATGATGTGTGCGATGCACTGTTTTTGTATAAAAAATTTAAATTGGTATGACTTGAATTAGAAGGTATGTTGTAATGTAAAATATGCTTAGAATTATACTTAAATTCTTCAACTTTTCAATCATTGGAACTAAAACATTAGTCTCAAACTGGTAGTTTCACTCACACTTAAAAATAATGTGACCACTTGAGTTATTTGGGGAAAAAATAATATTGAACTATAATTAGTTTGAAAATGACATAATTAGGAATGGCAATGGGGTAGGTTTGTGGCGGGCAAAACTCGAACCTGACCTGCACATAAATAACACCGACTCGAGCCTGTCCCAAACCTGAGACGTTTTTTTTATGATTCCCAAACCCGTCCTGAATAAATTGTCCTCGGGTCTGGTTGGGCCAGGCCGGGTCAGGTCAGGTCCCACAATCACTTACGGGGAAGCACATTAATCACAAAAGATACATGGGGGAGTACACGCTAAGTTGATAGTTCAAATTCAATAGACTCCCATTAAACACCACACACTCATATATATAACACAATTGCAGCAACCGATATCTACAAATATATATATATATATATATATATAAAAGTATATAACTAACAAATCCACACATATATATAACACAATTGCAGCAGCATAATATATAACTAACAAATCCAACATATATATGTCACAACAGCTATATCTAAGCAAGAATACATGAAATCAAAGTAAAAAATTAAAGAAAGTAGCTAATGTGAACAAATTGCAATTCTTGAACGAATGAGAAAATCTAAAACATGAAGTACCAAAAATTAGGGCTATTGAGATAAAGAACATCATGAAGGTCGAATTTTATGTCAATTATAATATTAACATTCAATTGGAAGAAGCAAGGTTTGAGAGAGAGGGAAGAGTCGAATTTTACCTTTGACAGTCGTAAACTCGTGAAGGAAAGCCGGCGAGGAGATAGTGAAAGACGACTGTTGGAGAAAGGAAAGAAGGAAGAGTCGTAAGATTATAGAAGATGATTACCGGAGAATTCCCTGTCGCTCAGTTGCTTTCGTGCAAAGGGAATTTGGGGCAGAGGGCGGCGCTGTGCGGCTGTGTGTGGAGGTTAATCGAGTGAAAATGAGTAAATGACCTAGGTTTTATGTTTTAACTTAAAAAAATTATCAAAGGTGCATTGTGGCGTAAGATGAGGAAGTGTGATAGGATTTGATAAAAATCGGATAAAATAAAAGTTAGAATTAATGAAATATGAATTATGTGAGTTAAGATAAAAAATAAATCAATCGAATAACAATTAAGCGGGATTAGATATGATAAGAATTATTTGGATAAAGATTTAATAAACTTTGCATTTAATGGAGTTCTGGATTACAAGTTTAAATATTATGTAATATAACTTGCTTTTCTTTTAAAATATATACAATTTTAATTGATGTCCACAGTTTTTTTTAACTAATGCGATTCTTCTATTTATAAATAAGTTTCGTAAAAAACTCTTTCGAGAGAAAAGTTCTATATCACATACAACACTTACGAACTAGGCATTAATTATAGTTTCAAATTCTAATGTTACCTTTTTTCTAAGGTGACGTTTGATAAAACATCTGAAAACTTAAATTGAAAAAACTGTTTGTCTACTTCTGAAAATTGTATCTGAAAACATGTTGTTTGTTTAAATATAACACATCTGAAAACTGAATTTTTTTTAATATGACAATTTTTCTCTTATTATTTTATTTAAATCAAATGATTCTAAATGAAAATAAGAAAAAGACTATATAATTTAAATGGATCGGCTTTTAGAGGCTTTTATTAATTAATGATGCTTTTTTCTTATCCCTAAGAATTAGGGGTGTTCACGGGTCGGTCAACCGACCCGTTGACCGATTTTTTGGACCGGACCGACTACTTCGGTCCTTTATTTTTTTAGATCGGACCGGACCGAAAATGTATATAAAACCGGACCGAACCGAAGAGGCATTTATCGGGTCGGTTTCGGTCGGTCCATCGGTCTGGGCTTGATTTATGGGCCTGTTGCAAAATAAAGTTGGGCCTAGAATAATAAAAGATGTCTTAACAAAAAAAGGGCCAACTTTTGCAAAAAAAAAAACATTAATACATTACAACAAAAATACACTTCTGCAACAAAAAAAAATTAATACATAACAACATTAAAAATTAATACAAAGCCACTTTATATGCCAAAAAATAGATTGAAATGTTAAAAAAGATGCCAAGTTGCCAACATTCAATAGTTACACTTAACAAATAACAACAGTGGGCAGTGGCTATTTGCCTATCTAATTCAATCTACTTCCCAAAAAACTTCAAACCAAAAACTACAATTTCATAAAATCATATATAGCCATAAGTAAATAACATATCCATACGGACTTTCAACTGCTTCCCCAAAAAACTAACCATGAGACTTACAAGTTTCAAACTTAAAAATATAAATTAACATTAAAATAGAACAATAGCTTGATAGATTCATATTCTCCATTCAAGCAAATCTTTAGCTCTTTGCTCCTCTTTATCAAGAACCATCTAACTCTTCTCGGATTTCGATCCCAATATTTCTAAAAAGATATAAACAAAAATCAAATATTATTATAAATTGTCATAACAAAGTAATGAGAAAATAAAAAAAATTTAATGTAACAAAATATATTAAATAAAATATTACCCGAATCAAGTTTTTCAAGTTGTTCCACTTCGTCCATAGCATCTCGGAGGCTAATTGTGGTTGATGAAGAACGAATCCAATTTTGAGTACAAATGAGGGCTTCTACCGTATTAGGTAACAAGGAGCTACGAAATGGGTCAAGTACACGACCTCCGGTACTAAAAGCCGACTCCGAAGCTACGGTTGATACGGGAATCGCAAATACATCTCGTGCTACACGGGAAAGAATTGGGTACTTAGTAGTATTGTTCTTCCACCAACCTAAAAGATCAAAACTATTGTCTTCAACCTCACGACTTTCCAACAAGAACCTATCAACCTCCGATTTAGCCCCTATATCATCCTCCGACTCCAAATGCCTATTGAATTGAGATGTTAAAAAAGCAAGCCCTTCTTCCTCGTCGTCATCATCTACCAACCCAACTTTTTGTGGTTCATTCACATTTTTTGCTAAACTAGTAGGCTTATTACCATCATACCACTCATACAAACGAACTAAGGTATCTTTCACCCTTCTAGTCACATCCTTTGCAAAATTATTTTCATATAAACGACCAAACCAAAAAGTAACGTACGCTAACTTGTATCTAGGATCAAGAACAACCGCAACAAATAACAACAAGTTAACTTTCTCAATATTCCAATATTTATCAAATTTCTTCAACATACTTTCCGCCATTGAAGTGACCATATAGTTACCATCTTTTCTCAAATTGATTAACTTACTATGAATCAACACAAGCTCATGAAAGAAAGAATTCGAAGTGACATACAAAGATCCCGAAAATCGTAAAGTAGCATTGTAAAAAATTTTAAGAAACTTTACTAAAGTTTCAACTTCTCTCCAATCAACACTTGTGGGAGGCCCCATATTCCCTTTCCCCCCTTCTTCTTCTCTAAAATAAAAAAGATAATTCGGGTCATCTTCTTCCATTATATCAAACGCCTTTTCAAACTTTCTCGCCGTGTCTAACATCATATAAGTAGAGTTCCATCTAGTTTTAACATCTAGACATAACAAACTTTTGCTCTCTATTTTTTCTTTTTCAACACACTTCTTAAAAGTTACTAATCTAGCCGGGGATGATTTTACATATTTCACCGCATTACGCACTCTCACAATTGAATCATCTAATTCACTTAAACCGTCGCCAACAATGAAATTTAAAATGTGAGCACAACACCTAACATGGACATAATCATGTTCCAAAATGGTACCCTTCCAATTTTTTGTTCGTCTTTTCAAGTAATTAATGGTACCATTATTGGAACTTGCATTATCTACCGTGATAGTGAAAATGCAATCTATCCCCCATTCAAGCAAACATGTTTCAATAACCTTCCCAAGCACCTCACCCTTGTGACTTTGAACTTGACAAAAGTTTAAAAATTTTTTATGCAACGTCCATTCATCATCAATAAAGTGGGCCGTGAGACACATGTAATTTATATTTTGAATAGAAGTCCATGTGTCCGTTGTAAGGCAAATCCTTCTACCTTTGATAAAACTCTTTAATTGCCTTTTCTCTTCCACATAAAGTTTCAAACAATCACGTGCAACGGTGGTACGAGACGGGATAGTAAGCCTTGGTTGTGAAACACCCATAAAAAGTTTAAATCCTTCATTCTCAACAAACTTAAATGGCAACTCATCTATTATTATCATTTTAGCAAGAGCTACTCGACAAGCTTCTACACTAAAACTAATCGCCGTAAGATTTGTACCACCCTCTTTTTTCGGTTCAAAACACAATTGTTTTTGTTTCTTATCTTCCGTTTTGTATGGATACTTCTTACAATGAGGCGTGTGGTTTAACATATTTTTTGTGCCATTGTTTTTTGGATCACATGCATATGTAACCCCACAATAATTACAAGAAGCCCTAGGCTTATCAGGATCACCACCCTCAACTTTGGTAAAATGTTCCCATGCAGCAGATTTTCGTTTAGTATTTCTAACCTTTTGCTTTTGCTTGGGTGGAAATGGAGGTTTTTCTGATTGACTTGGGCCTTGATTTGTTGCTTCTACGGACTTAGGATCTCCAATTGTTGATTCATTCGCAGCCATATCTAGAAAAATTAAATAACAATTGTTATGTATAATGTATAATTAGTTTAAGTACGCTAATTATAAGAAATAAAGACTCTAAACATTAAAAAATAGTAGCGAAACATAGCAAGAATGGGCCATTCATGAATCTGATAGATTTTCGTTTTCCTAAAGAATGGTCATTTTAGTAAATATTCCTAGAACTTAATCAATTTTTTAAAAAAATAAATAAATAAAAGATTGTACAAATTTATTTACTTTAAAGGTTGTAACAAACTGCCACATAATGTGCTTAGCTTTACTCTATTTTTAGATATACAAATTGTAAAAATTAATTATTATAAAAAATCAAAATATATGTTTTGATTATAAAAACAAACAAGAAAATAAAAACAAAAAGATATTTGTTGAAATTGTACGAAACACATTACTTGTCAACCATATCTAGTAGTCCAATTTGAGCATAGGAACATGATAATGGATAATATAAAAGGCACAACAAAAAAAACCAAGAAAATGGAGGAAACAAAAAAGACCCCACCACCCAAATTCTCCTGCTGCTTTGGAATCCAAAAACAACTCTTCCTTTTTTGAGCTAGGCTGTATAGCCTGCATTTGATTTTCTTTTCTATTTATAATGCAATTTCAAAATACTGTCTTCTATTTTTTTTATTTTTTTTTTAACAATTCAATCCCTAAACATCATTTTCTTCCTAGGCTGCATTTGATTTTCTTTAAATTTTGTAGAACAATAATTTACACAAAAATAAAGTATATACTTTCAGTCATTCACGGAATTTGTTCAAGAAAAAAAAAAGAAAAACGAGTGAAGAGAGGGAAGAACAAAGCCACAGCCCACAAGCGTACTAGATCGTGAAATTACTTTAACTTTCAGTCATTCACGGAATAATTTATATACCAACAATGTTCATACAAACATACAAGAATAATTTATACAAGAATAAAGTATATACTTGATTACTTTCACTCATTCACGAAATTTGTTCAAGAAAAAAAAACAAGCGAGGAGAGGGAAGAATAGAGCAGAGAACTTACTTGAACTTGACTGAGGAAAGGGGAAAGCGAGCACGGCCGACGGTAGTGAGTAGGGGAAGACCGGGTGGGAACTTGGAAGAGAGATGAGGGGGACGGCGGAACTCGGAAGAGAGAAGATTGAAGAGAGATGATGGCAACGGCGGAAGAGAGAAGATAGAGGGGCTGCGCAGCTGCGCTGTTGGGTGTCGACTGTTGTTGTATTTGGGATTTAGGGTTACAACTTAGAAATATTCAAATTTAGGTTTTTAGATATTTAGATGTTTTTTTTATTTTTTTAATTAAAGGGAAGTGAAAGACTGACATGTTAAAATGACCTGTGAGTTTTTTAAAGGGTGACAGACCAATAGTATATAACTAATATTAATAAATATATATATATTTTTTAAAAATATAAATACTCGGTTCGGTTCGGTTTTATAGGGTTTTTTGACCTAGAGGACCGAGGACCGGACCGATTGTAATCGGTCCAAAAAAAGTTGGACCGGACCGACCCGCAGCATATATAAAAACCGAAAAAAAGCCTACGGTCCGGTCCGGTTCGGTCGATCTTTTCGGTCCGGTTCGGTTTTTGTACACCCCTACTAAGAATAAGTAAATTGAACTAAGAATCCATCCGTCAAATTTCAGACGAAATGAAAACAAACAGAGGTTTTCCTAAATTCATAGAAATAGCCTAACTTGAAAAAAACTACAATTTTCAACACTTAAAAGCATGTATGCACCAATAGTAATACAAGGAATGCTGCATCAGAAGGCAGCCACCAGGAAACTCACCAGGGTTAACACCGCGGCTATAACCATTTGATGTGTAAAAACATAAAAAATATTTGTACCAATGCAAAGGCCGGATAAAATAAGAGTTGGAATTAGTGAGATATGAATTATGTGGGATAGGTTAGAAAAGAAATTAGTCGAATAAGGATTAAGCAAGATCGGACAGGATAAGGATTAGTTGGATAAAGATTTAATAAATTTTGCATTTGATGGAGTTCCAGATTACAAGTTTAGATATTATATAAAACAACTTGCTTTTCTTTTAAAAATATATACAATTTTAATTGTTGTCCATAATTTTTTTTAACTAATGCAATTCTCTTGTTCATAAATAAGTCTCGTAAAAAACTCTTTCGAGAGAAAAGTTCTATATTACATACAATATTTACGAACTAGGCATTAAGTACAGTTTCAAATTCTAATGTTACCTTTTTTCCTAAGATGGCATTTGATAAAATATCTGAAAACTGAAACTGAAAAAATAGTTTGTTTACTTCTAAAAACTGTATCTGAAAAAATGTTGTTTGTTTAAATATAACACATTTGAAAACTGATTTTTTTTAATATGACAATTTTGCTCTTATTAGTTTATTTAGATCAAATGATTCTAAATGCAAATTAAAAAAAAAGAAGACCATATAATTTAAATGAATCAGCTTTTAGAGGCTTTCATTAATTAATAATGCTTTTTTCTTATCCCTAAGAATAAGCAAATTGAACTAAGAACCCATCCGTCAAATTTGAGACAAAATGAAAACAAACAGAGGTTTTCCTAAATTCATAGAAACAGCCTAACTTGGAAAAAAAACTACAATTTTTAGCACTTAAGTATGCACCAACAGCAATGCAAAGAATGCTGCATCAGAAGGCAGCCGCCAAGAAACTCACTGGGGTTATCACCGCGGCCGTAAGCATTTGATGTGTAAAAACTGAAAAAATATTTGTACCAATGCTTGCCAAAGATACTTAAATTTTGTTTTATCTTTCTCTTGTGTTTCAAGAATACATCTGAAGAAGTATCATCATGAGCACTAGTGTAGATATTGAAAAAGATTAAAAAAAATAGTTGTTTTTTTCTTATAATTCTTTTAAAAAATTTTGACTGAGAAAATTTGATGGTCTTTTTTTTATCTTCTTTCATATAAATATATATATATATATCTAGTATATGGATTGGGTGAATCTTACATATATATATATATATATATATATCTTTAGTATATGCATGGACTACACTAAATTAACATGCTGGTAGTGAATTGGTTTGAAAAACGGGTGGGGTTAAATTGGTTTGAAAAACGGGTGGGGTTAAATTGGTTTGAAAGCTTAAATATTAAATACCTGAAAACCTATCGAATTCATTATTCAATTCTTCAATATTGTTTTGTACAGTCACAATTCTTCAATATTGATGTGTATGTAGCACTGTCCCCCTATTATTTTTTGCCTTCAACTAGGTAAGGTGAGAATTATGGGTAAGGTGGGAAATCTAATAATTCTATGTTTAATCAAACACCCAAATGAATAATAAACAAAGCACTAAAAATCATATAGAATTAAACACCCAAATGAATCATAAACAAAGCCCTAAAAACTAATCAAACACCCAAACTAATTAAGAAGAAGAATGAAGGGAAAGAAAAAAGTGTACCTCCGATGTCTGTGGAAGAGAGAAGAATGAAGAAGCTATAACGGCGTTGATGCATAGAAGAGAAGAAGCTGAAGCGACGTGGAGAATGAGAAGAGGAGAAGAGCGGTGTATTTTTAGGGTTTAATGAGGGTAAAATACGTATTTTGTAATGGGGTGTTTTCAGATTTCAGGGCCACTTAAAATTTTGGATGCAATTTTTTAGAAGAGCGGTGTGTTTTTAGGGTTTAATGAGGGTAAAATACGTATTTTGTAATGTGGTGTTTTCAGATTTTAGGGCCACTTAAAATTTTGGATGCAATTTTTTAGAAGAGCAGTGTGTTTTTAGGGTTTAATGAGGGTAAAATACGTATTTTGTAATGGGGTGTTTTCAGATTTCAGGGACACTTAAAATTTTGGATGCAATTTTTTAGATTTAAGTGGCAAATCACTTATTTATTTTACCAACCAAATAACTTTCACGCCACTTAAATTTGAAAACTTTAAGATGCAATTTTTCAGATTTAAGTGGTTGAAACAAATAACCCTTAAAAGTAATAATATAAAGTTAAAAAAAATAAAAAAGTAAAAAAAATGGTAAAAACACGTTGAATGTGACTCGTCCGTCTCTTACCGAGTTAACTCAATCACCTCACCCAACTGACTTGTAAGCCTTAAAAATATTAGTTGACCCGTAAGCCTCGAGGCTTGACTCACCCACCTCGCCTCGCCTCGCCTCGCCTCGTACGAATCGAGCATTTTTTAAAACATTGGTGCATACACAAAATTGCCTAAGCTACCTTAAAAATTACTATAAAATAATGCTAAATATAGGATTTGAATTCCTAACCTAGACACATAAAATACATTTACTTACTACTATGTATTCTATTGTACAAGCCTAAAGTGTGGTCGTAAGCTAGTATATATTATAGACATAACAAAAATTATATGGTATACTAATTTGAAAATAAATGGATAGCTTTAGCGAGATTTTGTGAAGGAGATAGAGTATACTGGCGGCAACGAAGAGGTTATAAGACAGCGGGCAAGCAATGGTTATGGGAGAGAAGAGAACTCGCGCACACACAGTTGGTAATGTATAAGACGTTTAAGGTTATTGAGAATTTTGGTAGTGTTAATAATTAGGTTAGGTTGGGTTGGTTTGTTTTGTTTTGTTTTATTTTGTTTTATTTTGGGTTGGTCGGATTGTGTCCAATTAAATTGGGCTTTTGTTAGCCCCCATAAATTAATAAGAGCGCCCATTAACTTTAGACGGACTCAGATTGATTAAGGTATTAGCGACCAACTAATTCTCAACTTCCTAGAATTTGACGGAATGTTAACATTGTGATTTTGTTTGTTAAGTTGCATAGTTGTCAAAAGCACGCCTAAGCGCAATGCGCACCAAAAAGGAGTGGCCTACTACAAGGTGTAGCGCGTTTAGCAAGGCGAGGGCTTTTGGCACCTAGGCTCAAGGTGATGGCTTTTTGAAGCTAAGCGTGGCTTTTTTTTATATGTTTTGACTTTTATTTTTTCAAAAAACGTTGTGTTTTGCCTTTTGGGACTTAAACCTAATTGAAATAAAATTGCAAAAACACTGCTCCTCACGTAACTACTCTTCTTCCTCAAAGTTGATCTCACACACAAGTACTTCTCCATCTATTTCTTTTTTCTTCTCCTCTCACGCTATGACGCTGCTGATTTTTTTTCCTTGGAAGAACAGGTCACGTTTTTTGTTCTCCTCACACGTCAATTTCTGCACCTTAAGTTAATTTTTTTTCTCTATATTTTTGTTATGTTTTACTTGTTATTCTTCTTTCTTTCTTTTAATTTTATGTTTGGCTTTGTAAGATTACTTCAATTTTTGCTTTAATTTACACGAATTCTTAAATTATTAGTGTTATATAATTTTTCTAGTAGGGCAGTACTCAGTAGGTAGTTTGGCTGCTAAATGACACTGGCATTGGTAGTGAGTGTATTATAATACTAGGTTCTTAATTATAAGTGTTTTATTCTCCTTTTGCCATTAGGTAAAGTTCAATGACTAGTGATACGAGAAAAGATCCAACATGGGCGTATTTTATTACGAAGAATCCTGAAGATAAAAATACGACCATTTGCACTTTTTGTCAAAAAAAATTGGCAGGTAGCATATATCTGGCAAAATAACATCTTATTAATAGTTTTAGGGATGCCAACATTTGCCCAAAATGTCCCAATGACATTAAAAAAGAAGTTAGAGAACAATTTGATCAAATGAAGTAACAAAAGGATAATATGAACATGGTTCAAGATTTTGATGATATTGGTGTTAGTAATGATGAAGACGGGGATGATGAAATTATAGAAGTTTCTAGTAAGCGACAATAAACAGAAAGTTCGCATTGAGGGAGTAATACGTTAAAAGGTCTAAAACAAAATGGACCGATGGATTGTTATTTTAGACCCGATCTTGAGGTGGTAATGCAAAAAATGAAGGGCCAACAAATGAGATTAGACATCAATACTGCTGCGAAAAATGAGCTAAAGGATCGAGCTTGCACACAGGTAGCAAGGTGGTTCTATGATGCGGGGATCCCTTTTAATGCGATAAAGTATAAAAGCTTTGCTACCATGATTAGGGGTTTTAAGGCCAATCCGAAAACCGACTGTACAGACCAAACCGATATGTAAAATCCCAAACCCAAAAAAAACCAAAACTGAATAGTTTGGTTCGGGTTTAGGGCAAGCTAGTCCAAAACCAAACTAAACCGAACCCAACCGAATTATGTATAAAAAAATATTAATATATACTTTAAAGGTACACGTTAATTATACTATAATACAACAAAGATGACTTTTTATAAGAATATGTTCCTTATTGGGATCATCTTAAAAAAAAGTCATTAACGCTTGCCCTTATTGTTGAATTAATTACATAATATTGAGAATTTTTTATCACATATATGATGGAAAAATAATTCATCATTTTATTTAATGTGTTTTATTCTTATAAATGTACAAATAAAATAGTAACTAAATAGAAAACATGGTATATATATATATGTTTGCTCATTCTTTCTAAAAAACATGACTTTCATTTGAATATAAACCAATCTTATATTATTATTAGTACTACATTGCTATGTTAAATTAATTTAGGAAAAAAACATATATCAAAACCGAATAAAATTGAACCGAAACCGAATTTTTACATTTGGTTTGGGTTTAGGGTACCTTAATTTATACCCCCACCGAAATTGAAAAGACCCTTGACGATTATTGAAACCAATTGGACAATATGGCCCCGGCATGAAGCCCTTAACTACCATGAGTTGAGAATTCCTTTACTTAAGAAATAGGTGGAAACTACCCGTGAGGCAATGAAAGATCATGAACAAGCATGGGAAAAAAATAGATGTTCCCTTATTGCGGATGGGTGGAAAGATAAGAGGGAAAGAACATTGATGAACTATTTGGTGAATTATCCGAAATGAAGTATGTTTTGCTGAATCTGTGGATGCATAGTCTTATTCAAAAATGGTGGAGAGTATGTTAGAGTTACTTTCAAATTTTGTGGAAAAGATTGGGCCATCTAAGGTGGTGTAAGTTGTCACTGATAGTGCATCTTCTAAGTATTGGCCGGTAAGATACTTTTGAATTTGTAGAATTGTTTTAGCTTGTTTTTAATTAAATATAAGTGTACTCTAATAAATGTTTTTTAATAGGGAAATTTTTGGAGGTGAAGTATCCGCACTTGTGGAGTCCGTGTGCCACCTATTATTGAGATTTGATGTTGGAAGATATATTCAAGTTAAGCAGCGTGAAAAAAACCTTCCAAAGGGTAATATTTTTAACCGGATATATTTATTGCTATTCGGGTGTGGTGGACATGACGAGAAAGTTTACGAACAAGAAAGAGTTGCTTAAGCCAGCAAAAACTCGATTTACGACAACTTTCATCACTTTGTTAAGGATACATAAACAGAAGAACAACTTGAAAATAATGTTTAAATCAAAGATTGGACAAGTAGTAAATGGTCAAAGGGGCCTCAAGTAAAAGAGTGCTATAAATTGTTTCAATGCCATATTTTTTAGAACAATGTCGTTTTCGAGCTCAAGGTGTCAGGCCTTTTAGTGCAAGTACTTCGTTTGGTTGATGGTGAAAGGAAGCCACCTATGGGATACATCTATGAGGCTATAGATAGAGCCAAAGAAGTCATTTCCAAATCATTTGATAATCAAGAAGTTAAGTATAAAGATGTGTTCAAAATTATTGATAAGATATAGGATGTGTAACTTCACCGCCTCTCCCATGCAGTCGGGTATTACTTGAACCAGAATATTTTTATCCAAACTTTAATAGAATATAACAGATAATAAAGGGTTAGATGTGTTGTATAAATGCATTCAAAAGTTAGTCCCATGTCTTAAATTACAAGATATAATTTCCGATAAATTGGTCAAGTATAAGGAAACAGACGGTCGCTATGGGTTGCCTGTAGCAATTAAACAAAGATCAACTGGGGGTGTAGACACCCCAATCAGTGACCGCAAGAGCCCTAATAACTATAAAAAAGGCACAGTTCTTGGAGTCCATGCCCCACCCGAGCACCCGAAACTACCTGAAGGGGTTTGTTAGCCAAACAAACCTATTTTAAGTAGGATTATTGCGCGACAAACTAGTATGTCGCGCAACAATCTTTCTTATATCACGCGACAAGTTTCCCGAACATAGACCAACCACTTTCTGACAAATCAATCTGTCAGAAAGGTCACTTCAGCCATATGTCGCGCGGCATTGTCTCAAATGTCGCGCGACACTTGCCTTTTCTAGAGAATTATTGTGCAACAATCTCTTCCCAGCACTATAAATAGGCCAACACCCTCAAGGGTTCAGGGAGAGCATTTTGGGATTTGAGAATTCTATCATTTTATTTGATTTTCTGGTCTTCTATCTAGTATATTCTACGATCATCTTATTTTTTAAGAATTATTGAATCTATTCTTGACATTTAGCGTGTCTCACTTCTGGAATCAAATTCTCGAAAATATCTGAAGAATGAAAATATTATTATCGCCGGAGATCTCTCTACCGTATTATATTTTCTCTCTTATTATTATTCTCGTCAGGAATGTAAAGAAAGTCTCTTATAGTATTTAAAATAAGATACTTGTGTACTTGTTTTATTTTTGTTTTTATGTCCACATTTTATTTGAATAGCTTATTGTCAAGTTACAAAATAGTCTATTGTTTTTAAAACAAAATCCCTGATAAAATCATTTGTAAAACCAGAAAAGTAAAAACATTATCGTTCAGATAAAATTAGTTTTTCAAAACTCGGATTGATAAAACTTACTTAGGAAGTAAATTCAGACCAATCTCATCTTTCCTATAGATTACGATATTTCTAATAAAACTCTCCTTAAATAGTCCAAATTCCATATTGAATTAGTTCTGATACAAGATCCGTACTTTTTCAAAGTAATCCATATAAGAAAAACCGACATTATTATTTGAGGAAATAATACCGAAATCTCTCTTTCAAAACGTAAGCTTTTTCATTAGTATTACAGTTTCAAAACCAAAACAATCGGATCACGGAATACAAAGGTTTTCATCACTTTTCCCGTTTTCCAAAATTTAGGGTTTTTATCTGGAAAGTAGTAAACTGTTAATAATTGCATCCAAGTTTTTCAACATATAAACATATAAGAACACTAAAGACCGAAAGGGCGGAACGGGTGCTTAACACCTTCCCAGTCCGTAACATAGTTTTCAAACCCTATAAAATACAAATGTGTAAGGAAAGGCTTATCTATAGCCTTTCCTCTTACACAACTATTTTGTCTGTTTTCTCGTAAAACACACTGGCGACTCTAAACGAACCCTCTTGTATCTAGAAATAGGATAGAGGGACACCCGATATGAATTATCAACCCATAAGAAGCAAATGGAACAACGAAATTATTTTCGATGTTTCAGACTCCCAAATCACGGGATCGAGACCCGGGGGTCGCATTTGCAGATTCTCACAGGGGGCAAATATTATTTTTATTATTTATTTTATAGTATTTTATGTTATCTTAGCCAAGTTTCCATTACTTACTACTCCCTCCGTCCCAAATTGCTGGTCCCTTTAGGAAAATCCAACTTAATAAGGACCCAACATCATTATTGTACTTTTTGCTTAATTCACATTGACTTTCCCTTTTTATCCTTTTCTTTATTCAAAATTTTTTCTTGAAAAGTGAAAGTACAAAAGGGCAAAATAGGTATGTATTTATCTTTTATGGAAAGTGGACATTTATTTTGGGACATCTAAAAATGGAAAGAGGGACCAGTAATTTGGGACGGATGGAGTAATTTATTATTAGTAGAGTGGAGTGGTGGTCTTCTTATGGAGGTTCAACACCAAACTTGCAAAAGCTTGCTATTAAGGTTCTTAGCCTTACTTGTAGTGCATCTCGTTGTGAGATAAGTTGAAATTTTTTTAGCACATAAGTAGATTAATATTTTTTAATATTCCTTTTTTTTAGTATAATTAGTTATTTATATGTACATGCAGCTTCATAGCAAAAAGAGAAATAGGTTATCTTAATAATGTTTGAATAATTTGGTGTTTGTTAAGTATATTTGGGCATTGAAGGGTCGACATAAGCTAAGGGACACCATCAATCCAATTGCCTTATAAGACATTGATGATAGTAATGAGTTGTTGCTTTGAATGGTGAATGAAGAGTATGATGAAGAAAATGACTATGTTTTTAGTGATGATGATCTAACGTGGCAAGAAGTTGCTCGTGCTGCGGGAGCAGGAAAGCCCGCTTACAATTCAAGATCAAAGTCAACTTAAAAAGGGGGAGCTCGAGGAAGTGCTTCAAGAAGATCAATATGTTCAACTTCTTACGGCGTCAATCCTGGATCAAGCTCACGTGTCCATCGTCTCATGGATGAAAGTGATGATGCAAATCCAATTAAATACAACTTCCAAGATTATGTTAATGAGCCTTATTATAATGGCCCCGCCCATGGGGGCAATAAAAATTGAATAATAGTATACAAATACCTATAAATTACAATACTGTTCAAAGTACACCTGAATAAACTCCACTGTCTAAATTACAAGTATACCTAAGATCTTCTACGGGCTCTCACTGCATTTTAACCCGCTCTCACCACGAGTACCTATGGAAGAAAAACATGTATAGAGAAGTACACCGTACACAAAGAATAAACAAATTTTCACGAAATTAATTCATCAACAACAATGAATACGTTCATATCAAACAACAAGCAAGGCCTTATACCCGACTCTCTCATGGTCACATGCTAAGTACCACCATGCCTTCCCTACCTCGCCCTACCATGTGCTCACACCGGACATTGAAAATGGGTTGTTGGACTGTTGGCAAACCCGACAAGTGTACTTGAACCATGTACCAATTGATTTTGTTAGCACTTTTGCCAACACATACAAAAAACAAGCCAATAATAATACCATAAAGCCAACAAGTATGCAATAACAAGAGGAGTCCTAAAATAAGGATAACAAATAGTGCTCTAGAGCTTTAAAAGAATGCATACTGGGTACTTCCCAAACCCTAAAATAAATATAAAAAAAGATGGACAAAAGGATGATAATCCAAGCTTTCTGTTTAATTTTTCGATGTCCTTATTTCACCCTCGCTCGAGGAAGCTTTTCCTGGCTTTTCTGTTTTTTGGTCAAGAGCTTCTTTTCCCATTTTGGCATGATTAAGAGTCTTACTCACCCAAGATGAAGCTCTGAGCCGGTTTTTGCCTAGTTGCCACTCTTGGTGTGGCTTTCCTTGCCACTTTATACATTTTTGTTTCTTTCGCTCGCTCTGGGCGCTTGTGTAAGATTTTGCTTTTCTATTATTTCAATTTTTTATATTCTTGTCTTATTCTAAAATTTTCTTTTTTCTCATTACTGGTTTTCATTCTTCTAGAGATTAGAGATTCCTTTGTAGGTTATTTTGCTCTTGCGTTTGAAGAAATGACTTAGAATTTTGCATTGAGATATCATCGCACGAGTGTGTGTTTTTGCATAAAAGTCAAGAAAAACCTTGAAGTGACCCTGATGGAATCGAAAAATGGACAAAAAGGTCAAAAAAATGGGGAGAGATGGGCAAATGTCGCGCTATAATTCAGTGGAGGGTCATTTGTAGCGGGAAAAACGTGGCTAGTATATAATTCTCCTGCTGAGCTCATTCCACCTCATTCTTTTTCTCTCTCTAGCCTCTTTTTTCTTTCTCTCTCTCTCTCAAGCCTGAAGCCTTACCGCTTTTAAGACCTTTTCACTCACATCTTTAACGTTTTTCGTATTGACATGGATCCTGTGGATAGATTAAAGAGGGACCAGGATGAAGTGAACTTTACTGACGCCCGACTGGGAGGGTATAGATTGGTATAGAGAAGACGATGTGGATCGTGGTCGTGCCGTGGTGTACCGGGATGTCACTCGAGTTGCTCCAGTTCCAGATGTCCTTTGGCTTCTCATAGAGCCAGTCTCACATGAGATTCGCCGCCGATCATGGGTATGCTTTTCTAAAAACCTTATTTTCTTTACCGAATATGCATGTATGGTTATATATATATATATATATATATATATTAAGTATATGCTTGTACTGGTACTTTTGCCCATGATGCATGTTTTACGAATGTATACGTGTAGCAAGCCTTTTAGAGATATGTAAAATGTTGTCTTGTAGATTTAAGTGTACTTTTCCTTGCTGTTTTGTTGATCATTTATTAATTTTGTCGTCCCCTGTTCATTTAGAAAAAAGCAAAGTTGCGTTAATTCACATAATTTGCTTAATCGTAATACCCAATTTTGGATTTGACATACTTTTACCTTTTATCCCTGGAAACTCATAAAATGCATGGAATATCTTAGATAGTCGAAAATACATAAAACATATAAACCCTGAAACTCTCATAATCACCCAAAAGTACCCTCAAGTTTTGGAAATTACATAATTTTACCCCCATAAATATAACTCTCATAATTACACTAAAGTACCCTTAGGTTTTGAAAATTACATAAATTACTCCTATAAACCTATGGCCTCATTTGGTTCACGGAAGGGAAATCAATTCCATTTTCTTTCCCATGGGGATGAGAAACTAAAGTTCTTGTCAAGTTTCCTTTCTTGTGTTTGGTAAAGTATGAAAAGTATTTCAGTAGAGGTATTGTTGTCCAAAATTTTCGTAATAAATGCTAAAAAATCACAAAAGAAAATCAATCTAATGGGTTTTAAGAGGAATAATTTTACCCCTTACTTTCCCCTCTGTCAGAAAAATGTGTCCGAAATTTATGCTTACCAAATAAAGAAAATAAAAGACTTTCTTTTCCTGACTCCTCAAATCTGCGAACCAAACGAGGCCTATAACTCCCATAATTATCCAAAAGTACCCTCAGGTTTTGGAAATTACATAATTTACCTTGTAAACCCTATAATTCTCATAATTACCTAAAGTACCCTTAGGTTTTGGAAATTACATAGTTTACCCCGTAAATCCTATAACTCTCATAATTATGTAAAAGTATCCTTAGGTTTTGGAAATTAAATAATTTACCCTATAAACCCTATAACTCTCATAATTATCCAAAGGTACTCTCAGGTTTTAGAAACTACATAATTTACCTTGTAAACCCTATAACTTTCATAATTATACCAAGGTACCCTCAAGTTTTGAAAATTACATAATTTATCCTCATAAATCCTATATCATAATTACCCAAAAGTACCATCAGGTTTTAAAAATTACATAATTTATCCCCATAAACCCTATAATTCTCATAATTACACAAAAGTACCCTCAAGTTTTAGAAATTACATAATTTACCCCATAAACCCTATAACTCTTATAATTACCCAAAAGTACCCTAATATTTTAAAAATTACATAATTTACCCCCATAAATCATATAACTCTCATAATTACCCAAAAGTATCCTTAGGTTTTGGAAATTATAAAATTTACCCCGTAAATCCCATAACTCTCATAATTACACCAATGTACCCTCAGGTTTTAGAAATTACATAATTTACCTTTATAAACCCTATAACTCTCATATTTATCCAAAAGTATGTCCGGAATTTGTGGTTACTAAACAAAGAAAAGAAAAGACTTTCTTTTCCCGAGTCCTCAAATTTGTGAACCAAACGAGGCTTATAACTCCCATAGCTACCCAAAAGTACCCTTAAGTTTTGAAAATTATATAATTTACCCCCATAAATCCTATAACTCTCATAATTACATAAAAGTACTCTCAAGTTTTAAAAATTACATAATGTATCCCCATAAACCCTATAACTGTCATAATTACACAAAAGGACCCTTAAGTCTTAAAAATTACATAATTTACCCCCATAAACCCTATAGCTCTCATAATTACCCAAAAGAACTCTTAGGTTTTGGAAATTATAAAATTTATCCTGTAAACCCTATAACTCTCATAATTACACCAGGGTACCCTCAAGTTTTAAAAATTACATAATTTATCCCCATAAATCCTATTAACTCTCAAATTTACCTAAAAGTACCCTAAAGTTTTAAAAATTACATAATTTACCCCCATAAATCCTATTAACTCTCATATTTACCTAAAAGTACCCTAAAGTTTTAAAAATTACAAAATTTATCCCCATAAACCATATAACTCTTATAATTACCCAAAAGTACCATCAAGTTGTGAAAATTACATAATTTACCCCGTAAATTCATAATTATGTATATACATCTGTTGTGTCTACAGTGGCATTGATTGAGCCAAGAAATTTCATTTCTAATCCCTTAAATAAGGCTCAATTAGCTTATAGTTACCATCTAAAACCGAAAATTGCATGTAAATTTAGTTTAAGCATGAAAAGAAGGCATTGCATTGTATTTCTGTGTTACTAAGCCATTTTGCAGGCCTAAAGTGGTTAAGCAATTGAAGTTGTATGCAAGATAGAGGTTGAAAGCAAAAAAGTGCAAGAAGAAGGTCCGAAGAACAATTCAATATCCATTTCGAAGCCCGAGACGAGAAAAACTCCGCAAACCACCCCCAAAGCACTAGCAAGAAGAGAATAGCAAGTCCCCAAGCATGAATGAAGTGAATTCAAGTGTCCAAGAGTGATCCCAAGAGGAAAGAAGCTCAAACGAATCAATTCTAGAAGTTTCCGAGCAAAGCCGAGAATTGCCGTAATAAGCCCGAGATTGTAGCTGATCATAGTTTTTCTACAATGAGAATTTGAAGAAATATCCATAAATAAAAGTTGTATATAATTAAATTACCTACGCGTAGGGGAAAACGGTACATCAATTGAAGTTCGGAGAAAAAAGTTATGAGTAAAAGAAGAAGGCATTATAAAGAAAATGGGCCCAATTTTAGGCCCAAATTCAATTTTAAGCCATGTTTCGGCCCGTTTCTTCAAGGATTACTAAAATCACGACTTGAGACACTTGTGTATTGTATAAAAGGTTATATATCTCATATTTTAGGGTACACAATATTTTAGAATTGATTAGTAGAGAGGCAGAGAGCACTGTATGTTCTTGAGAGCTTTTGCGCTGCATCTAACGATCAAACTTGAGTGATTTTTCTTTTCTTTCTTCAAAATAATTGTTACTTTAGTTTGTTTATGTCATATTGAGGCTGGACCATTGGTGCAATAAAGATTCAATTCACCATTATATCATGTTTCAATTGCAATTACTGTTCTTCATCCGGGTAAACCCTAGTTTTCTAATTTCTTTAATTTAATTGCTTTTAATCCTTTGTTTGCTTAGATATTCATAGATTAGTTGTTAGGGTTCATATATATTCTGGAATTAACCCTAAACCAACGTTTTAAGGGCTGGTTCTAGGGTTTATAGACCCGTTTTGTTGATTTTTCGGTTTTTCATCAATTTATGCTAGTTTATCGGTTTTCAATGCTATTCATATGTGATTCTTTGTTCATCATTAGAAATATTATTTTTCATAAATTTTAGGGTTTTAGTCGAAATTCATCAGTTTATGACCGTTTTGAGTTTGTTTACCGTTTTAAGCGTAAAATCTTTGTTTTAAATCGAAATAAAGTAATTACAAAGCCAAAATTTTCAAATCTGATTTTATTCAATATTAAGTATGTGTATGCTGTTTTTCATAATTTTAAAGCTTGTTTGCATGTTTAATTTGAATATGTCTAGCTAAATCGTTAATTATGGGTCCGTAGTGAAATATGCGAACTTAATCTTTGAATGTAATCCAATTTAGGTTTGAATCTAATTTTTCTATTGGTTATAGATCACCTACTGAATGTATGAGTAGTTTCTTATCTTTTCATGCCTAAGAAACATGTTTCCATAAGTTAGCTCAAAAATTCTATTTGATTAAGAACTGTAAAATTGTTAATTCACGAATTTTTGTACCAAAACCCTAACGTGGTTGATTTGAGGACGGTCTTTATCGTATAATTAGTTAAGTTAGTTTCATAAGTGAATTGGTTAATTTGGCGCTATTTTGGCATTTATTCACATAAGTGCCGAGAAAGTGCTAGTTTTGACTTTCAACGTTCTTTCTAAGACGGATTTGACTTGAATCACGTTCAAGCATATTCAAACCTTAGGAGAGTGTTAAGCTACTGATTTTTGGAGAGTTTAATCAACTTGGATTATTTTGTCACGCACTAGCAATACTAGGTCTCAAATTACACTTTTTCAAAGTCAAAAAGCTTCACTATCGAATTTTATTGTTCGAATCTAGTCTATATAGTCTTTGCCACTCATGGGCTATGATATACTCGTAGTAGAAATACAATTGGATGGTTGGAAGGTCTAAGAGCTGAACTTCAATGAAAAATCCTATTTAAACTTAAATTTGGATTACCTGATTGGACTAGTTTCGTATTCCCTAGCTACGGATACCCCTAACGTTTGTTTCTTGTTGGTTTAAGTACATTTAATATTCTATTTTGTTCAATTATTACGCTGTTTTATTTCATTTATTTATTTTTAGTTCAATTGCATGTTCCCCTAGTGCATTTAGGAAGCATTTTTGGTAGAAAACCTGCGCTTGTGGATTCCCTTTAATTTTGCACCATAAGACTAGATTTGCCTTTAGTTTTAGTTTAATTTAGTTAATAGTTTCATTTAGTTTCATTTTTCCTTTTTTATTCCTCATTTCAATCATTTTTATTCCTTTCCCTTCTTTCCCCTGAGAGAGATAACTAGAAGAAATAGGTTCCTTCCTTTCCCTGTGGTTCGTCCTTGGACTTCCCAAGTATATTATAATTTGACCGCTTGCACTTGAGGGTAATACTTCGCACTTTTTAAGCGTAGTCAGGCATGGCCGAGGTTGGGGTTCTCCCAATGTTATTTCTACTAAGTGGTGATAGGCTGGTACATAAGTTACTATTTACGACCCTATTTGGCATTTTTCTTGATGCTCTACCAGAGTGGGTTTCCTGAGCAGCAGTTCTGGTGACCACACTTGCTTCCCATTGGTGGGACACCACACACCCTTTCCACTGCAGCTGGGGGGAGACGACGATGACGCCTTTGGAGATTTTTACCTTGACCGGGATACCCTCAGGTGGTGTCTCGATCAAGATTGATGTTCCTCTGTGCCTTACCCCCGAGGGCTTACTTGGTGCCTTAGAGTGGGTTCTAGAAAGGCGAGGTCCAAGCGGTACCATTCCTCGAGCCGTCTTGGTGGCTTATTTAGCGGCGGAGAGGACTAATGTGACCGCTGCAGAGGGGCACATGACCAGACAGACGACGCATCAATATGCCCTCATTCTACTGTTGCTAACGTTTCACGAAGTGAACCGAAAGCAAATTTCAAGCTCAAGCATGAAGAAAGTTGATGGAAGAGACTAAAAGAAGCCAATATAGCAGTCCCAAGCAAAAAAAGAGTCATTTGAATCAAACCGAGAAATTTTTGAATGAAGAAGAGATTCACTGCGCGCATTACCTCTGTTCCGGTAATTTCTGGCATTTATCCGTGCAAAATTTGAAGAAAACTCCAGAAATAGAAGTTGTAGAGCTCTGAGTTATCTACGCGTAGGCAAAAACTTTGCATCAATCGGAGTTCGGAGTACAAAGTTATGGCAGAAATACGATCAGTGCACCAGTGGATTGAGTTTGAGCGCGAAAGAATATCTAAATTTATGATGCAGATATTTATTGAATAGGGTCCTTAGCCTAGATGGCAAGTGACCAGCTCTCTACTCATGCTTAGTCCAGTGTTCGAATCTCGCGTCCAACAAGTTTTAATTATTATTTTTAAGCTGACCCGAGAAATTAAGGTGGAAGACTTAGTCTGTCGTGTTAGGTTTTAGGTTAATTTTGAGTAAGGGAAGAAGGGCCGTCATTCTTTCTTTTGAGTAGAGGAGAACAGTCGCCATTCTTGTTCTTCAATAATTCCAAGTTCTTCAATAACTGCGTAACTGTAAGTTTTTCTTTTCATTCAATTCTATTTTTAATTTATTTCAATTAATGCTCATTAATGCTTATATATTGTTAGTTAATTATGTGTTTGAATGTGATTGATGATTGAAATCCATGCATAATTTATAATTTTTATTAGATTTTTTTTATAGAATCCCGCGTAGAACCTTAAAAATATGTGTTTTCCTATTTTAATCATAACTTGCTCGTTTCTTGGCCGATTTTGATGATCCACCTATCAAAACGACCGCGATCAAATTTTCTACAAAACCTTACTGTTTTGGGGATCTAAATTCCTAAATTTCCTGAAAACAGTAGGCGATTTTCGTGACTGCAGTGTGCTATTTTTTCGAAATTTGTTTAAACCATTTTTATTTATTTATTAATCGTTCCTTAGTTTTAATTGCTGTGAAATTTTGCATGCTTATTTAATTATATTTCAGAAATATGTTCGGTCAATTTTTGATTGAATTTATCATGTTTTGCTTAATTTCTATCAATATGCTAGCGTAATTTAGTAGTTAGGGGTCCGTAGTGAAAGCATGACGGACTAGTGTGAGTATATGATTCAATTGTGATTGTGGCTTGAATTTCTCATTGGTTATAGGTCAATTAATAAATCTGAAAAAAAATAGTAATCTTTCATGCGTTAAAAACATGAATTTTTAAGATTATTTCTCGATTATTCGACAAAAGAACCGAAAAATCTCAAATTACGAATTTTTGTACTAAAACTCTAACGAGGCTGAATAGAATACGGTCCTTATCCTTTATTGAGCTGAGTTAGTTAGTAATTTGGGAGTTTTGAGCGCTGTTTTGGTGTCATTCCGGAATTGATACCGAAATAGTGCCAATTTTAGCTTTTAATGACTTTTTAAGAATGGTTTTGACGTATGTCATGCATACGCATAATCAAATCTTAGAAATGAGTTAAGCTTTCGATATTTACTAAAATTGATTAAATCTAGTTTGTTTTTGTCACGCACTAGCATTACTAAGTGAAAATCAATTTTTGTAAAATAAATTATAAGTTCCCTTATTGAAAACTAAATTTCTATGCAGCTTATATGAGTCTTGTCATGCACTTCTCATGATATGCTCGTGAATTTTAGTATTTAATAATTGGTAAGTTAAGGGCATTCATTTTTAATAGGAACTCAGGTCTACAGTCATCTCTTGAATCGGTTGGTCATACTATCTGTAATGTCGTAGCTATGGATACCCCTAACGCTCTTTTCTCATTTTATTAGACACTTGTTTTAGTTACTGCTTATTTTATTCCTTCTTTATTTATTTATTTTATTTTTATTTTTATTTTTATTTATTTATTTATATTTATTTATTTATATTTATTTATTTATTTATTTTCTTTTAAGTTTTAAATTTAATTTCTTATTCTATTCTTTCCTATTCTAAAAAAAAAAATTATTATCTTTTCTTTATTTTATCTTTTCTTTTCTTCTTTCTCCCTGTTGAAAGTTTAGCTAGAATAATAAGATTACCATCCTTTTTTGTGGTTCGACCTTGGACTTTCAAGTAAATATATTATAATTTGACCGCCTGCACTTGGGTGTATTAATTACGCGTTTCTAAGCGTAGTCACTGGTGGCTGCCCTATATCAAGGATATTAGTGCCATGTTTGACTACGATGGGGGTGGCTTAATCCTGGTTGCTCTTTACGATGCTATGGATCAGGTCTCGCGCATGTGGCCCTGAATCTTAAGGGTTTGTCTTTACTGTGGGAGGTATAAATATTTGGGGACGATTTTTGAGGAGGTGGAAAAGAAGGGTGGGGGTTTTACTGAGAGATCTTGGGAGCCTAAGGTGGCGTTTGGTTAATGTTTCTAGACAAGTTTTTAAAAAATTGGTGTTTGGTTGAATGTTTTGAGTTAGAATTTTTATGTTAAAAAGTGAATTTGGTTTTGTTTGACTTTTTTTCAACCAATGAAAAAAACGCATAAATTTTTTTAAAAAATAATCACAATGGATCTTATTTTATAAATCTCAATGAGTAGGTTTCAAATATATATTTTTTATTATTTTTTGATTTTTGGATTTAAAGTTATGGCGTTTTAAAAAAAAAAATTAGAGAGAGAAAGTATAGTGAAATAAATTTTGGAAAGTGTGAAAGTAGAGTTGGTTTTGAGTTGAGTTTTTAAAATTTTGAGAAAAAAAAATAGCAACCAAACACAACCTAAGGATCTGGGGCCATGTTTTAGTTACGATCTGTTCGGGCGGACTCTTTCGACTCGTGCAGTTACATCCTCTAGTGGGGGCCCTTCTTTGAGAGAGACAGCTATGGTGGATCCTCCAGGGTACAGACATTCGCGATGTTGACTCCCCTATCTCTTGCTGCCATGGGCCCTCCGGCCTAATCCCCTAGTATAGATACTTCGTCTTCTAGGCCTCCTCTAATGCAAACTCATGAGGATATAGTATATCTTGCCGCCTTTACCTCAGGAGATAGTATACATTGGTGTGGGACTTCGGTGGTACATGGTCCCGGAATTCCCTTTTCTTGATGACACCTTTAGTTATCTGGGCGAGCGTCCTGACGATGATGTAAACTTATTTATTCTTGAGACTTATTCCTAATCCTCCTTTTTATTTATAACTGTACTAATTATTTTTGTGAAAAATGAACAGATGGTGGGTGTTCGTGTTGCTGACTTGCGGTCTTTGCATGCTCGTTATTTGTACAGTTGGAACTTTCTCCAATTCGTGGGTTGAGATCCCTTATCATATGCAGATGATTATCAACAAGCAGTGGAGGCTTCTCTACATCTGGACGACCCTATCCTCCCATCTCGTTTAAGGCCAGAGTCCCGGAGGCATGATAGTCGAACTTCCTGATGTTCTTGATCTTTCGCGATCCGACCCTCAGCTTTTCCTCGGATTGGCGGTGCATCCCCTTTATCTCGAGGTGCCAAGGCTTCTCAGACTAGGTCAACAGTGGATCTGGCCTGGTCTGCCCATCTTTCAGATGAGGAGGATCCTATTTGATCGACTCCTAGAGTTTAGGCGCTTTGTCTGTAACTTAGAAGTTTATTTGTAATCTTTGGTGTTCTTTACAGAAGTTTATTTGTAATCTTTGGTGTTCTAAATCACCACTGAATAATATAATAGATTGCCTTTATAAAACCAAAAGATTTTATTATAATGATTAAACCGGACCTGGAGTCACTTCTTAGGTTGCCTACGTTCCCCATTGAGTTTTGTTTTCTCAAACAATATAGTAAGTTAGCGCTCATGTTAACAAAGTTCTTAGCTATACATTTTGTGATCTATTGATAATACTTTTTAAGATGAGCTAAATTTACCGGTGAATGTAGTAATTGCCCATCCAAATATGTGAGTATAGTTGCTCTTCCTATATCAATTTCATTGATGATGTACGGCCTAGTCCACTTTTACCCAAATTTTTCTCTTGGATCTTTGGCTGGCTCTCGAATCTCTTTTAATACGATGTCATTTTCACTAATACCCCAGTTTTTCACTTTCTAGTTGAAGGCCCAAACAATTCTCTTTTAATACCCCTGATGGTGATACACGACTTTCAGTCATTTTTCATCTAGCAGGGTTAACTCATTGTAATGGGCTTGGACCAATTCTACTATTAACATGGTTCTTCAAAACTACTCGGAGAGAAGGAATTTTGAACTCGACCGGGAGGATAGCTTCCACCCCATAGGTAAAAGAAAATGGGTTGGCTTCAGTAGTGACCCTTTCAGTGGTGCGATAACCCCATAGCGCATACAGGAGCTTTTCTAGCCAATCTCGGCAAGTGTCGATCACATTGCAAAATACTCTTCAGATTTTTACTGGAGGCCCCAACTGCCCCATTAGTTTACAGTTTATACGAAAAAGATTTGTGCTTAGTGATGCCGTATTCCTCCATAACCATGTTTCCTCCCCTTCAAAATGAGTGCCATTGTCTGAGACTAACTCATGTGGGACTCCAAATTGACAAATGATGTTCCTTCGAATTTATAAGAATAAGGGGGATATACAAAATTGCGCCAATTACAGGGGGATTAAACTCATGAGCCATACTATGAAGTTATGGGAAAGGGTGATTGAGCGGAGACTAAGAAAGGAAACCAGCATTTTAGATAATCAATTTGGTTTTATGCCCTGAAGGTCGACCATGGAAGCAATTTACTTGTTGCGGCGTTTGATGGAGTAGTATCGGAGGGATCAAAAGGACCTACACATGGTTTTCATTGACTTGGAGAAGGCGTACGATAGGGTACAAAGAGAGATTTTGTGGAAAGCCCTAGAGAAGAAAGGAGTTAGGATTGCCTATATTCGTAGTATCAAGGACATGTATGAGGGAGCTAAGACTAGTGTGAGAACACAAAGTGGGTCCACAAAAGATTTCCCTATAACTATAGGACTGCACCAAGGGTCAGCTTTGAGCCCTTATCTGTTTACATTGGTCTTGGATGCACTCACGGAACACATTCAAGAGCCAGCACCGCACTGTATGCTATTTGCAGATGATATTATCCTAATGGGTGAGTCCAGAGAAGAGCTAAATGGGAAGGTGGAAACTTGGAGACAAACTTTAGAAGCGCATGGCTTTCGTTTAAGCAGAAGTAAGACAGAATATATGGAATGCAAATTCAGTAAAAGGCGGAGCACTTCTAATTTAGAGGTAAAAGTTGGGGACATTGGCATACCACAAGTTGCTCGGTTTAAGTATCTTGGATCCATTATACAAGAAGATGGGGAGATAGAGGGGGATGTAAACCACCGGATTCAAGCAGGGTGGTTGAAATGGAGGAAAGCTTCGGGTGTGTTATGTGATAAAAAGGTACCACTCAAGTTAAAAGGAAAATTCTATCGTACTGCGGTTAGACCAGCGATGTTGTATGGGACTGAGTGTTGGGCGGTAAAAGCCAACACGAGAATAAACTAAATGTAGCTGAGATGAGAATGTTGAGATGGATGAGTGGCAAGAATAGGAAAGATAGGATCAGGAATGATACCATCAGAGAGGGAGTTGGGGTGGCACCTATTACAGAAAAGATGGTTGAATCTCGACTTAGATGGTTTGGGCATGTATGGAGGAGACCGGTGGATGCCGTGGTTAGGAGAATTGATCATATGGAGGGAAGCCTAGTTGTTCGAGGTCGAGGAAGACCGAGAAAAACTATAGGTGAAACTATTAAGAAGGATTTAGAGGCAAATGGTTTCACTATAGATATGATTCATGACAGGCCACTATGGCGTCGTTTGATCCATGTAGCCGACCCCACCTAGTGGGATAAAGGCTTGTTGTTGTTATTGTACTAGTATAAATTCGTGGCCATTACTTGCCTTGGGTAAGATCTTCTTGATGATGTTCATTCCCCAAGTTGCAGATGGCCAGGGAGGTGTCATGTTGTACAATTCTTTTGGTGGGAGCTTTTGAGACTTAGCATAAATTTGAAATTTATGATAACGGCATACATGATTATTGTAGTCGTTTTATATGATTGACCAGTAATACCCTTGTCTGATGATCTTATAAGCGAGGGTAAGATTGCTCATATAAGGTTTGCAGTCTCTTCCATGCACTTGATCCATCATTCTGATGGATTGTTCTTCCGTGAAACACTAGAGATGAGTCCTATCGTAATTTCTTTTGTACAGCCTCCCGGCACATAGTATAAATCTCGACGCTAGTTTCCTGAGCATGATGCGTGTCTTTTTGTCCATTTGTTTTAGATATTAGTAGTTCTTCAGCAAGTTCCAGATATCATAGAACATGTAGACATGTCTACTGCTTTCTTATTTAAGAACCCGATGGCCATGCAGTGAACTGGGTTTGGTCTTTTCTCTACTGTAAGAATAATATCTTATATTTCCTCCAGGATATCAATCATCGATGTTAACGTGGCCAGTGCGTCAGCAAAACTATTCTGTGAGCGGGGTATATAGTAGAACTCTGAGCGTTTAAACTTCTTTATGATATATTTTAATCTAGTTAGGTATGGAACTAATTTCTTATCTCTAATCTTCTATTCCTTCAAAATTTGGTATACTACCAGTGCTGAGTCCTCGTAAACTTGTATTCTCTTTATACCCTAGACGGTAAAAAATTGGTAATTGTGTTTGATCTGGCGAGACTAACAAGATGCCTATTCCATTTGCGTTCCGATTGACAGCCCCACTGAAGTATATCTTCTAGTCTTCGTTGGCCTTGAGATTCATAAAGGCTTCATCCAAAAACTCGGTTTCTTCTGACATGTCATTCAACAGTGGATTGTTAGCTAGGTAATTAACGATAATCTTGCATTTGACTAGTTTTTGTGTCATATACGTGATATCAAATTCAAAAAGTAAAAATAACCATTTTTCCATGCGATTTGAGAGAGCCAGTTTTTCAAAGAGGTACTTCAGTGGGTCGATCTTAGATGCTAAAATAATCAAGAAGATTAGCATGAAGTGACAGAGCTTTTGCGTTACCCAGACAAAAGCAGTGCAAGATTTTTTCAATGGCGTATAGTTCAACTCAAACGTTGATAGCTTCTTGCTGATGTAGTAGATGGCCTGTTCTTTTCGCGTGGTTGCCAAGTGTTGGGCTAACATGGCCCCTGCAGCTACTTCTGTGACTGTTAAGTATAATAATAGTGGTAACCCTAGTTGGGGTGAGGCTAAAATCGGAGGATTTGGGAGGTAGTTCTTGATTTTATTGAATGCCTCTTGACACTGCTCGTCCCATTCCCCTGGTGATGACTTTTTTAGGAGTTTGAAGATGGGTTCATAAGTCTGGGTGAGTTGCGAGATGAACTTGTTGATGTACTGTAAGTTCCCTAAAAATCCACGAACTTCCCTCTCTGTTTGGGGTTTTGGCATTTCTTGGATGGCTTTAACCTTGGTCGAGTCTACTTCAATACATTTCTTACTGATGACATAGCCTAGTTACTTACCTTTCGTTACCCCGAACACACATTTCTGAGAATTGAGTCTCATTTGGTACTGACGAAGTCTGTCGAAGAAAGCCCTTGGAGGTAGGATGTGGCCTTCTTTTTCTCTTGATTTAATGGTGATGTTGTTTATATACATTTCGACCTCCTTGTGGATCATATCATGAAAGACTGTTGTAGCGGCCCTCTGATAGGTTACCCCGGCGTTTTTAGCCCAAATGGCATGATTGTGTAACAGTTAGTTCCTCACGGGGTGATAAATGTTGTTTTATCCTGGTTGTACCTTGAAAAGCTATCCACAAATGAATTTAATGCATGGTTATTAGTATTGTCTACTATTAAATTTATGTTGAGTAAGGGACAATTATCTTTTTCACAAGTGCCCGATTGAGAACTCAGTAGTCTACACACATAAGAACTTTTTCATTTGCCTTTGGAACTGGCACAATGTTGGCTAACCATGTGGGGTAATCAATCACTCGTAAGAACCCTACACTCAACTGCTTCATCACTTCTTCCTTTACTTTTAGAAACCATTACGAAGTAAGCTTTCTTAGTTTCTGTTTGATGGGCTTGAACTCTGGTTTAGTATAGATCTCATGCATGACTATATCACTGTTTAATCTTGGCACATTGGTGTAGGACCAAGCAAAGATATCCACGTACTCTTTTAGAGTTTGTATGAATTCTTCTATTTCTACCTCAGACATGTTAGTCTAGATGTACACTTCTTTCTCGTATTCCTTGGTTCCAAGGTTAATTACTAGAGTATCTCCTTAATTACTTTGTATGCGTTTATCATTCCCCCCAGGGTGTTCATTCATACTTTCTTTATCAAATAAGGCAATCATCGAATTAATAACATCATAATACTGAAACATGGGGTCTTCTTCATTGATAATGGCGCTCAAGGGTACAATTTTAAAAAGCAAATCTAGGATTAACTCCTCCTTAGTTACTTCCTTACTCTCCCCCTATTGCTACCTTTTACAATTTCACTTATTCCCCTTGTTCTATCTTCGGGATTAGCGTGGATTAAGTACACCGGATCATCCTCTAGGGCTATGATGTCAAAAAGGTCTCTGATCGATTCTTTATTTTCTTCTTCTTCTTCTTCGTCTTCACTCTCCTCCCCTGGTATCTTCTACTGGATCGATAGCTTAGTGGAGAAAGTGTGTATGATCTCCCTCTTGAGGTAGAGGTATTCTTCATAGAAAATTTCCCAACCTGACATGCTTTCTCCGCCATTGTTTCTCCAAGGTTCTTAAAAACCCATTGAGTGAACTGAAACTCAGATATTGATGCCCTCGACTCTGGCCCCCACGGTTGATGGAGATAAGACTGCTGTGCAAAGTGAAGACAATTCAGAGGCCATTCAAGTTCCAGCAGGCCCAATTACAAAGTCGCGGGCTAAGAAATTAAAGGCAGCGCTTAATGGATTGATTCAAGTTATTTGAGCTCAAGAAGAAATAACAATTAAACCCATTGAAGAGGGAAAATGTGGAGCACAAAGTGGAGGCTGGATTACACTTATTCAAGCCCAGATTAAATAAAAAGACCATGTGTATGCGGCTCAAGAGTGTGGAGTCAAGCTCACATGTTTTTATCATTTATTATTTAGTTATTATTATTTCTTTGAGTAATTTCGGAGACTAGTCCTTGTTTAATTAGGATTTGTTTTTGAGGTTTCCTTATTGGATTGAATTCTTGTTGCCAAAGTTTCTATACCCTACTTAAAGAGGGTGAATGCTATGTATTTTTTAGACTTTATTCATAATAATATTGAGTGATATTAATACTCTTTGGTTCTTCACGAATTACTTGAACTTATTGGTTTGTTTGTGGCATTCATTCGACTTATCAATCGATATTCCGCACCCGGCTGTGGCGTCTTCAATTTCTACCATAATTTGATTGTAGAAACGGTTCAGTTCATTAATTTGCTACAGTTTTCATGTGTATCTGTGTCGAGGTTAGCACAACCAATTTGTTGTGTTTGCAGGTTTCGTGCAATATCACCGTAGGTCGTATCAACGGTTGTCTTCATCAGTGTACTAGTACCCTAGACCTTCTTTTTCGTACCTTATCATTGGCTTTAAGGCTTGGAGAAGGCCCTGCTGCCCATTCATAGGCTAGTTCCTGTTAGATATTTCATCATCTTCAACATGTTTATAACTTTTGAGTTAAGACCGGGGATATTATCCAGAGGCAAATATTCTATTTTCTGAGTTGTGAGTGCCTTTATATGAGGCTCATAAGAGAAGCCTCCTAGTTGTATACTTTGATTGTCGATTCTCAGGATTGGCAATTCGAGTTACAACAAGGTCCTTTCTGGATCTCTTTGTATAATGACCATTTCTCCTTGAAATGGGATCTTGATTTTATGATGCAGGGATGAAGGGAGTGTTCCGATGTCGTGTAACCAGTCCATTCCTAGCATAAGATTGGAGTTGAAAGGTATGTCACTGATTTAAAAGTCGGCTGGGAAGTTTTTAGGACCAACCAGGAAGTCGAGCCTTAAGGAGCCTAAAATGGCCCTTATCGTATTATCATAGGCCCTGACAGTTACTGTCGACGGAGAGAGTTACAATTCTATGATGCCCAGACATTTGGCTATTCGCGTTTGAACCGTAATATGGATTTCCAGACTATGTTTCCTTCTTAGAGGGGACAAATAATCTTCTAAAAATGATAGGTTCCTTTGTATAGTGAGTGACCCGATCATGTTTGGCAATTGCTTGGGAGTAGAATCGAGAGATATGACTGCTTCATCTAACATTTTGATAAAGGTAGCCCTGTGGGGTCTGAAAGTAACTAGGAGGCCCTAAATAGTGATATGAGCTTGAGTCTTCTTCAACTGTTTCAAGCCTCGGACATTTCCTATCTTGTTGGAGGAAAATTATTTTGCGGTTTCGACTATTGGTGGTTGGTAAAACCTCCTCAAATGGGTGATCTGCTGGATCCATAAAGATTCTGGATATGACTTTCTCGAGACGGAAGGTAAGTCTGTTTCTGCCGACCAACTGAAAGAAGTAGGGGAGGTCTCTGTCATACATATTGTCTCCCTTTCTGGCTGTGACTTCTGATTTCAGGATTTCCATTACTGTTTTCGTTTCCTCTGGGGCCATCATATCCCAGACTTGCCAGGGTTAGTTATGAGTGCGAGTGGTTGGGGGATCCCCTAATTTGTTTTTCCTTGGCCCTGCCAAGGTAGAAAGTTCATTTTGGCCATCCATTGGTTGATTATTGGGTTGAGAATTGGTGTAACTAGGGCTGCTCTCTTTAGTGGCATAGTTAACGATTTCTTCTTTATACCTCCTCCACCTCTTTCTACCCGAACAATTGCCTGTTTCAACCTTGATTCCCAGTGATGGGTAGGTAGGATCATTTTGAAACAGGGTCAAAATTTTCTTCATCTATAGCTAAAGCGTTGATCCCAGCTGCCGGAGGATGGTTAGGAATAGGGTTCTTGATGATGTTGGGTCCGCCAGGTGCGGGAATGGTCCTAGCCTCGATCAAATCTTGAATTTGGTGCCGGAGGGCTAAACAACGATCCATGTCGTGGCCAACTGCTTGATGGTATAAACAGTTCTCATTTATTATCCAAGTAGGGGGAATGGGAGTTGGTAAGGGACGTGAATTAAGCGAGGTTATCCACCCGGTATTCCGTAGTAATTCTAAGTTTTTGGTTAAGGTAGTGGGGATAATGTTTAAGTACCTTTTATTTTTTACTTCAACATTTGAGGATTTTGCTTGCGTGGGGCTAGTTCATGTGAGGTGCTTATTGTTGTTGAAATGAATTTTATTGATACTGATAGGCACTTAATTGGTTCATGGTTAAAGTGGTTGTGTTTTTCCCTGCTCAGGAGGCTTTCTTGGTCTCTGTCTCTGCTTTTCTGGCTAACTCATTTTCTACTTGGGAACCCATACTCAACAGGGGCCTAAAGTGTGGAAAAACGTGTTTCCCCATGCAGCTCATAACAGTTGGAGTGAAATTTTTCTGTATTATTTCCAGTTGTTCTTCTTCATATGGTCTCTTTGACATTTGAGAGGCCATTTCTTTCTAGGGAGTGACGAAGTCACTGAAATTTTCTTTCTCGCCCTGCTTAGCCATCTCCAAGAGTTTTCAGGTAATTTCAAAGTTTTTATTCGACCCGTATTTTGTCAGGAACTCATTGACAATGTATCCTCATGTTTTCGTACGGTGTTTCTCTAAATCAAAGAACTATCTCAGGGCTTCCCTTGTGAGAGTCATATGAAAAGCTTGAGCCAACTCAGGTTCTCCACATCCCGACACTTTCATATACTGAATGTAGGATTATAGATGTGTTTTCAGGGGGGTTGTACCAGTGAAATTTATAATGGGAGGAAGTTTGAACCCTTGGGGTAGTCTTTCTTCGGGGTATAGGGAAAATGCGTTCATATATGTGATCTCATCTGCTCCTTTCATTAATGAAAACCCTTTTTGCAAGATCTCCATCTGTTCTTTCAGTTTCTTAAGTTCTTCATTCTATTTGGAAGGCTCTTTTAGCGGCTCGCTGGTTATTACTGATTTTGCATAAGCTGCTCAAGGTCGGTTAACATCTTGGAACTTATTGAGAGGGCTCGCGGGAACTATGGGTGGGGCAGGTCTCACAGGGAACTACGGCCATTGCTGGTAAGCAGGTTCAAAGCTTTGGTTGGCCCTAAGGTTGTGGCCAGATGATCTGCTGTTCTTACTGCTGATAAGTGGGGCTAAAGTCCGGGGCCTATTAGACTTGGTTTGTTGGGATTTGATAAAATAGGACCTGGTTGTTGCATAGTGTTTCCTGGAGCGAGTGATGGTACTTCCTGATTAGGATGGAGATTCGGTACTTGGTGTCGTGACGATTGTCCTTGATCACGGTTCGGTGGTAGAAGTTCATAACCAGGCGATGCAGTTCGTTCGGCTGGTAACTCCTCTATTCGGACCAGAGTATTTCGCTGCTCAGTAATGATGTCTGCCAAACTTTGACTGACTATCATTAATAAACGATGCTTTTCTGGTTCATTCGACATGATCAGCGTGTTTAGTCTCACTAATCTTCTTGTATGATCTCGTTTGGCCCAACATTCCAGACTGTAGTCTTAGCACTGTAGATAAAACCACGTGGCGAAAGTGAATGAAGACTTTGAAGTGACTCAATTTTGCGAAAAGAACCACTAAAAAAAATCGTGAGTAAAATGAGTTGTAAGGTGGTACATCCCCTACGGCTGACTAACATTGTTTTACCTTGACTCGATCTTATATGCAATGCAGGTGAACGTATGATGAAGGCTTTAGGCTCCTTTCTTTTTGGCAAGATCTCGCTATATACCCAGGGGCGAGTACGTGCGAGAGTTTTTTGATATACTTCCTGGGTACGTGAGTGTTCTTGTTACTAGATATACCTCAGGGGTGTACTTGGTAAAGGAGAATGGAAGTAAATGCTTTCGGTTTATGTTAGTCTAAGCGAGCTAACTCTCTACTCACTTGCAATACTTCCGAGGGTTTAGGGTAAAAATCCCACTCGTAGAACTATGTATGAATAATGATGTATGTGAAAGATTTTCGAAAGGTTTTATTCACAAATATCTTTATCTTTCAATGTGTATTTTGGAAACCTCATTTTTTATAAAAAAAAAAGATATTTCTTCACAATGAATTAACAATAATAATCATAAAAAAAGTAAGGAAAGCAATAAAAGCATGCGTTCAACATATAATAAACAAAGTACACATATAAGAGCCTAGTTCTCAAAGATCGTCCCCAACAGAGTCACTACTTTGAGAATCCATAAATGCGACTCTCGGGTCTCAACCTCTAGTTTGGGGGTCTGAAATGTTAGAAGAAATTTCATCATTTCATTCGCTTCTATATAGTGATAATTCATATCGTATATCCTCTATCTTATTCTAAATGCATGAGGGTTCATTCAGAGTCGCTAGTACGTTTTACAAGAAAACAGGCAAAAGAGTGGTGTAAAGGGAAAGGCTACATATAAGCCTTTTCTTTACACGTTTATTTACGAAACTAGAATTCTATAAGGATCGGGAACTATATTACAGATTGGGAAGGTGTTAAGCACCCATTCTGCACTTTCGGTCCCTAGTGGTTTTATAAGTTTGATCTATGTTGGAAAACTTGGATGCTTTTATTGATATTATACTACTTTCTGGAATGATATGAAAACCTGATTATGGGAAAAATGGAGAAATGGATAAAAACCTTGTATTCCATGATCCGATGTTTGGTTTTGTCAAATTCTGGTTACTAATGACAAAACTTTATCTTATCTATTTGAAATAATGAGATTGATTTTGTATTATTTCCTCATATAATAATATCAATTATATCGTTTAGTTAATTTAAAAAAGATTGGATCTTTAAAGAAATTGATTTGATATGGAATTGAACTCTTAAGGAGAGTGTATCAAATATATTACAGTCTATAAGGAAGACATAATATATCCGAGTTAAATTCCTAAGTAAGAACTTATCAGTCCAAGTTTTGAAAACGTGGTTTTATTCGGACGATAATAGACTTACTTCTTTTAGTTTTACAAATGATTTTATCAGGTTTTGAAAAGATGTTTTGTTTGAAAACGATAAAATATCAGTAAGTTGACAATAAGTTTATCCAACTAGAAAGTGGACAGAACAACAAATATAACGAGTCTACATTTTAAATAACTTAAACAATTAAGATAAATCAAGTATACATATATATAATTGAATTACTAAAAGAGGTCTTAGTTACATTCCCGACGAGATAGATAAGAATGAAAGAATGAAAGAATGAAAATATAATATGGTAGAAAAGATTTTGGTGATTATCAGCTTTTCTTCTCTAGATATTTCGGAGAATTTGAATCCAGAATATAACACATCGAGTGTTGAGATGCGGACTCAAGAATTCCTCATAAATTAAACAAATACATAACTTGGACTTTAAGATTGCTTAAGGATCAGAAAGTTGTATATCAGAGAGATTTTTCAGCTCTAAAAAATGCTTCCCCCCATTCAACCCTTAGGGGTGTAGACATATTTATAGTGTTGGGAGGGTTTGTCGTGCGACAATCCTCAATAGTGGGGAGATTGTTGCGCAATATATGGACATATGTCGTGTGACAAACGGCTGAAGTGATTATTTTAATAGACTAATGTTGTTGACCTAAGGTCTTAATCTTATTTTGATAGTAACAATAAATCAATCATGTGTAATTTAACATGCTTCTTGATATAAGTATATAGTTCATTTACTTGGAATATTCAAGAAAAACATGACAAGAATCACTCTTTCACTATTCAATCATTAGACAAGACAAGAAAGATCAAATCTCTCAATGCAAATCATGAAAACAAAGGATCAAAAGACTATATAAAAAGCTTATATGAAAAAGTTTCAAGTGAAGATCAATTCGAAGAAAAAATCAAGGTATTCGAAGACTCGTTAATTCAGTAATTGAGTGAGTGCTTAAGATTTATGTAAAGTTACCTTATTGATCAAATCCTTATAGCTCAAACGTATTCATACATCTTTTAAAGATTGATTCAAACAAACTTGAAATTGAATTTATTTGAAAAACATCATTTTACAAAGACAGTTTCAAAATAAATTCATATAAATTTTAAATGATCATATTTTAAGCTATCATAAAAATAGGTATCTTAGAAACATATCTTTGAGGTTCAAAAATCATTAGAATTGTATTTGGAACTAAATTGCTAAATTGCAAAAATGTTTTTATTTTACATTTAAAATTCGCTCAGTTTTTGCGCAGTTTTGATCTAACAGTCTAATGGAGGTCTTCCCGGACTCCAATCATTTTGATATTTTTACAATAGTTAGACAACATCTCTTAACACTTTTGACCAAAATTTGAGCATGATCCAACGGTCAGATTAGGAGAAATTATCAAAACAAATTTGAATTTCTGGTTAAAACTAGCTGTTGGAAAATTTGAAAATGTATACCTTTGACCCAAAACCTTTCTTAATCACCCCAACGGCCATATGCTTTTGCAAGCTATTTATATGAGGTCCTAGACATGTTTTAACACACCTTGAATCATTCTAATACTCTATTATTCATATATTCAAATATACAAAGATTCAAGAACATATTTTGATCAATCTTTCATCTTTTGAGTTATATATTTTTGATCAAAACTTGATAACTTCTAGTGTGGGTTAATTTTCATATCTTGTAAACACTTGAGAATTATTGTATTGGTGTGTACCACCACAAACAATTCATTCTTCATTTTAAAAGAGAGTTTGTCTCTTTGTAGAGCAAGAGAGCATATCTTGTGAGAAGTGTAGTGGGCATAGCTACATTGTGGGTGTTGTGTGCATAGCAACATTTTTATTGATATTTGATCTTCACCCGAAAAAGATTGAATAGTGAAAATTCTTAGGGAACTAACCAAGCAAGGACGTATGGTTTAGGAAATCGAATCGTGAGGATAAAAAGTCTTGAACTTCAAATTGGCTTAATCTTTCTAAACTCAAGTTCTCTTTTTATTGCTATATTATTGATTGTATTTTGAAATTATTTATTTGCTTGTTTTGGGATTGATTACTTGAAATTGATTATTTCCTTGATATTGCTGCTTAGCTAAGTTGATTTGCTTAAACATTTTAAAAACGTTTTAATTCCACATTAATTTTTTTAAAATCCTATTCACCCCCTCTAGGGTTGTTTTCCGGCCAACAAATGTGTCATGAGGTGGATGGTTTGTATTTGAGAAACTTGTCGTGCGATAAAGTTAGTTTTGTTGCGGGACAAACAGCTTTATTGTGCGACAAACCCTCATTCAAAACAGTTTGTTGTGCATCAAACTATCTCCGAAATAGTTTTGAGTGTGTGAGTTCTAGACTCCAAAAGTGACTTCGGAGGACTTTTAAGGTTCTTGTAAGGATCAAGAATTAGGGTGTCTACAGTATTATTTGACAAAACACTACCTTAGCTTGTGCCTTGGGGGGCCACCATCAATGGGCCATTGAATTACATTGTATGGCATGATTTTGACAGATAATGGAGTAATTAGTAAGTTGCTATATTAATCCAAACAAATTTTGGATTTTGTAATGCAAATAATTATCACGATTACCTCTTAGCATTAAAACTCACAAGTTAAACTCGTTTAAGTATATTTTATTTAAAATAATAAGCACAACGGGTAAATAAAAAAACTAATATAATTGAATCTAGTGGCTTTTGTTTTATAATGATTAAATATACTGCGCTTATAATTGGGTGGTGATGTTGGCACCCCCAAAAACACTTGGTAACACTCCCACTTTAATTCGGTCATTCGCAACCGAGTAAAGTGTCTATTATTCGGTTGTTGAGGACCGAATATAAGTCTATATACTCGGTTCTTAACAACCGAATAAGGCATTTTCAAGTTTTTTTAAATTTTATACTCGGTTCTTGACAACCGAGTAAGGCATTTTCAAGTTTTTTCAAAGTTTTGCAATTTTGTATTCGGTCCTTCACAACCGAATAACGTATACGTTATTCGGTTGCGAATGACCGAATTAAAGTGGGAGTGTTTTCAAAAGATTTTGGGGGTGCCAACATCACCACCCTTATAATTTGAGTACACGCTTTCTATTTATTCACACGAATCATCTAATTTAAAACAAAAATAATATAATATATTATGTGGTTAGTTAATGGCAAGATGTTTTGTTGTTCAACCATGAGAGTAAGAGTTCAATTCTTGTGAGTAATTTTTTATTTAAAAATAAAAGCCCTTCAAATGTAAAGGCAAAATTGGATATGCCAACTTTGGTGTCACAACATAAAGATATGGATCCTGCATAGCACATTGATTAAATTAATCTATTATGGATTTTATTTTAAATTATATGTATTCATACGTGACCATTATTTAACAAAAAAAATTGGACTGCAGTGTTGGAAATTCGGTTCAGGAACATGCTTAAACATTTAATTAATTATATTATGGACTAACTAGTACATCTAATGGGTATAGATCTTGTAATATATAGAGATCTAATATTAATCATATTATGATTAATAAAATTTTATTTAAACTAGTATATAAAGACCCTATGGTCCCTAAGTTGAATCAATATATGCTTTAATCTTCTTCTCCATCTTAGATAGAGAACCCGTTGAACACTTTAAGATTCGGACGATGGAAGTCACAAATCTATAAAGCTTCTACACTCTACGTCGTAATGAATTCAAATATGCTTCTTAAAGATTGATCTCTTAAAAACTAGACATACTTAAGATCCTTAAAACTTATGCGATTTAAAAATTAAAGTCTTACATGTAGGTCAAAAAGGCACATAAAATAGAAATTTAGACAACTTAATTAAGAAATAAAAAGTCTTAGATCAATGCCAATAGAAAATAAAAAAGTTCCTGTTAAAATTTTCAAAGTCAGTTAAAACAATAAAACAATAATTCATTTGTACTAGATTTTGCATCGCAAATTTTACATCTCAAATTTTACGAGAAACGGAATTAGAAAAAAATATTTTGTACTGAAATTGAGATATCTCTTACTTTAATCCTATTAATTAATACTGTATTAAAACTTGTTTATTGCATTAATATTATTAAGTTATTTATTATACAAAAGTGCCTAAAACAGAAACCTTTGTCTAGGGCCCCACATTTAAATACGTAAGAAATTAGCAGTGAGTAAAAAAAAAAAATACTGAAATTACTTGAAAGTCTTAAAACTCAAAGTTCAAAAGCTACCCATTCACTATTATCTTAATTTGTTAACCTCAATTTGACAGAATAATTGATTAATTCATAGGGAGATTTGATGGGTTAGATTGAAAAGTTGAGATATAATTATTTAATTTCATCTAAAATAGATAAAATAATCACATCTAGCTCTTGGATGGGGATGTTATATCCCTCTTATTGGTGGATAAGAATATTTTGCACAGTAAATAATTTACTTTAATATTTAATTCTAATCAACATTAAACTTAAGATTCGGTTGTTTTATTTTATCATGTTTACTAGTAGTGTTTGACGAACCCAAAAGCTGAGAGTTCGAACCATACCTACCTAACCTAAAAAAGAGAGCTAAATTGAAACAAAGGAACCTAAATTGAAATTGAGTATATTTGGTTCAGGTTTGGAGGCGCCGGTGCAAAACCGAACTAAATCAAATCAAATCACTACATATAGGCTTAAAAATAATATCACATCATTGTCTAAAGTTTTATATTTATACAATTTACCAATTCTAATAAAAACTCAACTCTTTAAATAACTATAATATATAAATGTGGTGGTGACACATTCTAAGAACATAGTAAAAATAAATAAATTAGGATTCGTCCTGTACATTTTTCGGATGTAATTTTTGAGAGACGAACGGATCCGAGGAGCCTAAATAAATGGGTTATTCACTTGTTTACATCAAGGTCAATTGTTGGGATTTGGTCATATACCCATCTTATCAAATAAAGGTATAATGCTCTGTATTTGTTTTGGTTTGATGCAAAAAAATGTGAAAAATAAATTCCGACCTTTCTCTCATATGTGTCTTTTTTTAAATTGGTTGTTCATTGTGTACAGACTATAAAATGGTAAGAACAATTTATTTTGAATAAAACTATTAATACTGTATAAAAGTATTAATTTGGTACCTCAAAACAATATTTAATGAAATCATATCATATATAAAAGAGTAAACTACCCTAATGGTCCTTCAACTATTGACCTAGTGTCACTTTGGCCACTAAACTAAAAAACGCGTCACTTTAGCCCTTGAACTATTAGCAAGTGTCACTTTGGCCATTTCGTCCATATTTTCCGTTAATTTAGACGGAAATAAGGGGCATTTTTGTCATTTCAATTATTTTTTTATTAAAAATTATAAAAAAAAACAAAATAAAAAAAGGAAAAGAAGAAAGAAAGGGAAAAACACACACACACACACACATATATATATATATGTCCACCTCCTCCATCTCAAGAACAGAGGAAATATGAAACACCCATTTCCGTCCACCTCCTCCATCTCCAGCCACCTCCTACCTCCCTACACCACCACGACCACCACCACCACCATTATCATCCTTCTACACATAAACCCCCAAATTTCTAGAGAGAGAAACTCAACCTAAATCAAACCCCATCCCCCAAACCCAAACAAACAATATGTGTTTATAAAAAAAAAAAAGAAAGAAGGGAAAAACACAAATATATATATATATATATATATGTCCACCTCCTCTATCTCAAGAACAAAGGAAAAATCAAGAAAAGAGGAAAAATGAAACACCCATTTCCGTCCACCTCCCTACCTCCCCACACCACCACGACCACAACCACTACCATCATCATCATCCTTCTACACACAAACCCCCAGATTTCTAGAGAGAGAAAACTCAAATTAAATCAAACCCCATCCCCCCAACTCAAACAAACAATCCGTGTTTAAAAAAAAAAAGAAGAAGGGAAAAACGCATATATATATATATATATATGTCCACCTCCTCCATCTCAAGAATAAAGGAAAAATCAAGAACAAAGAAAAACTTAAAATCAAACACCCCTCCCCCCCCCCCCTCCCCCAATCCAAACAAACAATTCGTGCAATATAATTTCCAAAATAGAAAATTCACACCATTTCCCCCTTCCCTCTCTTCGAAAATGGAGGAGGTGGCCGGAGATGGGTTTCTCCATCTTCCCCTCTCGCTCTCTCTCTCTCTCTTGTTTTCTTTCTGTTTTTTTATTTTTCGTCTCTTTCTTTCTCCCTTCTTTCTTTATTTTTTTTTTTATAATTTTTTTTTAAAAAATCTAGTTAAATTTTTTTTTTTTAAAAAAATAATTGAAATGACAAAAATGCCCCTTATGTCCATCCAAATTAACGGAAAATATGGACGGAAGGGCCAAAGTGACACTTGCTAATAGTTCAAGGGCTAAAGTGGCGCGTTTTTTAGTTTAGTAGTCAAAGTGACACTAGGTCAATAGTTGAAGGGCCATTAGGGTAGTTTACTCTATATAAAAATAGATAGTTAATATTTAAACCCTTATTTTTCCATTTCAAAATAAAACAGCATTTTTTCTCTATATTCACATATTATGCTCATCTGAAGCATTATTTAAAATACAAAGCAACTAATATTGATAGTTAAGGTTAGCATTATTCCTCACTCGATATGATTCTCTTTAACTTATTGATTCGGTTTAGTTTGGGGTATACGCGTTCTCAACTTTATACTTGAGGGAGTGTTTCATTAAAAGTTGGGGGTTAAAATCCAAAAATTAACAAAAATAGGTACCAAACCTAAATGACCCAAAAATTACACGCCAACAAACACCTATAGTGACAGCCCCTTTTAGCCCCATGTGAGTACCGATGAACTTTCCTACAGTAGATTATATTCGTCTGCTTGTCACTAATAAACTCACTTTCCTAGATTCCATTATGGGTAATAATAAATTGTCACCCCACGCTCCCTAGTGTATATACAAATTATATTATTTTGCATTCGCGATATGTATATATTTATTTTGTTTATATTTATTTTTTAAATTTAATAATAATAATAGATAGCTCAGTGTTTAATGATGCTTTTACGTTATTTAAGGACATATGTTTAATTCTTATTAGAAGCAATTTTTTAAATAGAAAATTGTAGGGGTAAAATTGGCAATTAAAAATATGATACACTTTTAGCTGATTAGAATACGACCTGAGTTTATAATATAATATGTAAAATAAAAATAATAATTTGTAACTCGTACCAAAGACACTATTAACTATCAACTACTAAAAAAATATTTTAAGTTTCAACCATACAATTCTTTATCCTTTTTACATTTTTAAGATTTAAAAAACCATTTCCCTTTATATATGCATATACATATACATATGTATGTATATTATTTTAACTATGCTTTGTCATATTTTAAATTTTACTTTTATAATTTTTTTTATATAAAAAATATAATTACAACATGATTCGAAACCTTCACTAGCAAGAAAGTTTACATGTTCAACTATTTTACATGTTCAACTATTAGGACATTTATGAGCAAGTTGATTCCATGGTGATATGAAATTCAATCAGTAGTTGTCTTCTCAGTTCCTGTTGTATTTTTTCTAGTGTCGTTGTAGGATAGTTAGACATTACACTCATACTTTCTCCTGTAACATAATTTGCGCAAATTCTTCCTCGTTGGAATTTGCTCCTTCTAGCATATCCATCTACAACACAAAAATATGAGTAAATCATCAAACTAATTAGTTATCAGTTTAATTATCTATATCTATATTAATTATAAAAGTATGAATGTTAGTGGGTGATTTACACTTAAACTCTTTTACACTTATATCAATTGGTTAAGAATATAAATAATTCGTACTCTATCTTTTACCTTTTCGTTAAGAATATTTATTTTACTCAAAATCCTTCTACTATTCTATTTCATTGATTTTTTTTTTGTATAAAAAAAATCCTACTATTACTATAAATCTATTTTATGTAAAATCTATTTATTGTTGAATAAAAATCGTGATCCTACTCTACTTCCCCATCGTACTCATACTCTATTACTTTTTCTTTTCATTTTCTCTTCGTAAAAACTCCTATTACTACTATATTTCTTTTTTGTATAATCTATATATTGTTTAATGAAAATCTTACTCCTACTCTATTTATTCCCAATCTTTAATTATTATGGTAAAAGTAAGCTATTGTCGTAGCAGGCTATAGTATTAAAAAAATAAAACAAAAATTGTAATTGATACCCAATCAGAGAAAACTAACCACATTTGGTTTTGTTTTTGAAGATCATTTGGTCATAGCAGGCTATATTTTTTATTTTTTTTTGAGTAAAGATCATTAATGTCTCTGTGTATAGCATATCTTCTCCATTAAATAGCCTAAAGCATAATGAAGATATTGTTTTTTATTTAAAAATAAAAAATAAAAAAATGAAGTCCATCAAGGCACAACATGAATTTAAATATAACAAATCCATTAAGGTTGTCCTCTTTTCACCCGATTTTAAAATCACGGGATTTGATAAATCATGAGATTATAAAATACCATGATTTTAAAAATGCATGATTTATCAATTATTTGTTCTTTTTAGCCACATAATTTTACACTTAAAATCTTGAAATTTAAAAACCTTATATACTTTTGCATGATTGGGTTCATTTCATGCATGGGAGAACTTACGCAATGATAAAACTTTTTTTTTAAAATAAGCAACAATGTAACTTAAAGCAGTTATGGTTACAAATTTTTAATTATGTATGACATGTCAGTGCAATCATTAAGAATTGAAATTAGAAAAATTATATAAAGTAGTAACATAATTTTTTTTTCTTTAACAACCTACATGATCTTAACATAAACAAAAAGCTAATAAAATTAAAGAATGCAACCTTAAAATTCTTGTATTTTTATTGTGATATTTTAAATTAATTTTTTATCTGAAATTAATAATCAAATATTTATATTTTAGTGTTCTTATTACAGGTTTAATTTTAAATAAATCAAACAAATAATTGATAAATAGGAAGAGCAAGTAAAAAATGAAAATACTAAATACAATATTATTTTGAGTAGATGGGATTCTCCAAATTCCAACTTTTTGAGCGGATTGTGAAATCCGCTAATGTACGGTATTTTAAAATTTCATGAAGATTAGAAAATATCGTCATTTATCCCACAAGAACCATCTTTAATTATCTAAATCATATGATTTACCAAATCACGTATCAAAATCACACCAAAAGAACATACCTATAAAAAGTAATGGAGAGACAAGTCCAAAAGAAGTATGAATTTCTCAAAGCTATTATAATGAGAAACTTGAAGGAGAGTCCAAGAGACCGTTCCCCATCTTCAGAAACACGCCTGGACGAGCCTTTAGAAACATAATGACTAAAACATTCAGCTACAACAACTATACTTGTTATCGAACACGTTGCGTGCATAAATCATTTAAACTATATTTGTTAATGTTTTGTAAATTGTTACCACTGAATCAACATTTAAAGCAAAAGATTTCACTGGTTCTCTATTTGTAAACCACAAAATTAAATGCAAGGATTTTTTAAATTTTACACGATATAGATGTCAACAAATCATGTAACTGAATGCAATTAACACTAAAAATTTACTGAATGCTTTACCCCACAGCAAAAAGAAAGTGGAGATGACGACTTGGAGAACTAAATGAAACAAAGCTACTCACCTATTCAAATTTGGGTAATCAATCGTAACGGTTAAGAACACTTATAAATTTTGCAAGGGCCTTGCTTTAGTAAGTGTCAAAAGCACTTACAATTTTTTTTTTTTATAAATGTTATTGAAGGGGATAAAAATAATTTATCCAAGATCCAACCAACATAAGTGCCAAGCTTTTGGCCTATCGCCCGAGCTTAATGTAAAAACTCTCTAGAGCCAGCCAAAGCTTAACACGTGGTAATAGCATAATGAAGCGTGACTAGCATGCCCCGCAACCAATGACCACGCAACCACTACTCAACAAAACACCCACCATTATCTCAATTTCCTCCAAACATGAAGAGTGATATCTATCACATTGTAAGAACTAGTTTCTTGTATCTATAAAAGGAATTAGCCCTCCGCATTTCAAATCATTAGAAAACTAGCCAAGTGTTACATATTATCAAACTGTACTCTCTCTCTCTCTCTCTCTCTCTCTCTCTCTCTCTCTCTCTCTCCTTTTGTAACCATCAACACCATCAATAAAATATCAACGACTTCACTAGAGGGTGGAAGTAAATTAGATCTACCATCTATTGGTTGGAAGAACCACCCTTACCAAAAATATGTGTTCTTCATCTTTCTTGCACTTACTTGTATAAGTTCTTGTATGTAAATAGTGTTTCTTATACTAAGATTTGTTGACCGTACATCTGACGGTATTTGTAGGAAACGATTGATTTGTTCTTCTCGGTAAGTGCTAGAAAATCAAAACTTTAACAACCAAAAATTCCCCACCCTCATTATGCTTAGGTTCACAACCTAAAACCAAATCTTACCTAATGTTTCGCCAACAAGACTAAACCTTTGTCTCCCCCTTAGAGCAGGAAAACCATGAAATCAACCCTTTGAAATTCACTGACATTATTGTCATGGATGAATCCCAACGTGATTAAACCCAGATGGGGAAATGGATAGTTAGCTGACCTCACTACCGAGCCACAACCAAACTCCAGGAAAATGGGCCATCTCGACATAGAGCTCCAGCTCGGCCCAAAAACTCCTATCGAACCACACATTGTGGCGACAGGGAAATTTCAAAAGTCTTCATTTTTTTTCATATAATTATTAAATTGAAATAATTCTCAAATTAATCTCCATAAAATCCAATAGTAAATTATCGGTTACAAATATTAACAACTCATAAATTTTATTATAAATTTAGAATTAATTCACACTTAATTTTAAAACTAGCTCATTTAAAAATATAATTATATATTTTTAGTAAAATATTCCAACATATATTTTCCTTTAATTCACACTTAATTTTAAAACTAGCTCATTTAAAAATATAATTATATATTTTTAGTAAAATATTCCAACATATATATTCCTACTGCAATAAGGAAAGCGGGATATTGAAAAATATGGCTTGTTTGAAAATGTTTTTTGCAAAAGAACCGGGAAATAATATTTTTATAAATTAAGGGCTTATATTTGACCAAATTCTAAAAGGAGTGCAAAATTAACTTTGTAATACATTTTTAAATTGTATTTTTAATAAGTGTTTAATTGAGAGTGTTTTGGAATAATTTTAACAAATTACATATTCAACACCTATTTATTAATAAAATGCACATAATAACTTTGCACAAAATGCAATTTTATGCAAAGTTAAATTTGCACTAGGTTAAAACTCTTATTTTAAAACATAATTGATAAATAAGACTTTATTTCAAAATGATGATAATATCTAGACCGTTATTTATAAAAAATATTATTTGTTATATTTTTTTACAAAAAAATTATCACACAACATCTTTTATCTCGTTTCCGGTGAAGCCAAGATCTTAAACAATGAGTTGTAACTGTGAGCTTGATATTGCGATCGAATTTTTGGAATTTCATTTGAACTTTTAATTTTTATGACAACTGACTTTTTCTGCATTAAGGAAAATGCCAAATCATAACGCACTGATCGATGAGCTGTATAAAGTTCTCTCTTTATCAATTTCTCATTTTCTCTATTTTTTTTTGCCCCTCTATGCACAGTTGTTCTGCAATTTTTACAGAGAGAGAGAGAGTAACGGAAACATGTTAGAATATTTGTGAGTTTAAACTTTGCTTTTCAATGCTCTATCTCGCATATAAACACACCCTCTCTCTAATGGTGTTTTCAGGTGGAAACTCCAACTAGGTCTAGTTAAAAAATTTGAGTAATGGGGTCATTCAACTATCGAAATTTTTATCTCAACAGTATATGATATTAACTCAAGTCAATTAATGGTAGGAAAAAAATCATATCTTTTACTATTGATTAATTTTGTGAACTTTATCCAAATAAAATTTTAATTTTGCAATGCAAATAACTGTCACGATTACCTCTCAGCATTAAAACTCGCAAGTTAAACTAGTTAAATATTTCTTCTTTAATATAAAACTATAATGGCTAAATAAAAAAATTAATAGAATTAAATCTAGAGGCTTTCTTTTTATTGCACTAATACTATTATATTATTAAGTTATTTATTACATAAAAAAGTGCCTAAAAGAGAAACCTGTGCCTAAGGCCCCGCATTTAAATATGTAAAAAACTAGCACTGATTAAGAAAAGAAAATTGAAATTACTTGGAAGTCTTAAAACTCACACTTCAAAAGCAGGCATACAGGTAACATCTACCATTCATCTAGCATCTTTGGTAGTCTCAATTTGATAGAACAATTGATTAATTTCTTATGGACATTTAATGTATTAGATTAAAAAGTTAGATATAATTATTTAATTATATTTAAAATAAATAAAATAATTTTATCTTTTAGACAAGGATGTAATATCGTTCGTGTTATTGAATAAGAAGGTTTTGCACGATAAATAATCCACTTTAATATTTAATTTTGACCAACATCAAACTAAAGATTGGGTTATTTTATCATATCATTTCTTCTTATCCTGCATTAGGGATGTTGTGACGAACCCAAAAACCGAGAGACCGTATCGTAACTACCTAACCTAAAAAAAGACCGAAATTGAAACAAAGAAACCTAAACTAAAATTGAGTATATTTGGTTCGAGTTTGAAGGCACTAGTGCAAAATCAAACTAAATCATTATATATAGACTTGAAAGTAATATCACTTCATTATTTAAAATTTTATATTTTTAAAATTACTAGTTCTAATAAAAATTCAATTTTTTGAACAACTATAACATACATGTGGTGGTGACACGTTCTAAAAACATATTAAAAAATAAATAAATTAAGATTGGTCCTGTACATTTTTCGGATAACGGATCCGAGGGGCCTAAATAAATGAGTTATTCACTTATTCACTTGTTTACAACATGGTCAATTGTTGGGATTTGGTCAGATACCCATCTTATCAAATAAACGTAATTAATGCTCTGCTATTTGTTTTGGTTTGATGCAAAAAATGTGAAAAAGAAATTCTGACCTTTCTCTTCTTTTTTCAAATTGGTCGTACATCGTGTACATACTATAAGGTAGTGAGAATGCTTTATTTTGAATAGAACTATTAATACTTTATAAAAGTATTAATTTGGTACCTCAAAAAAATATTTAATGACATTATATCACATATAAAAATAGATTGTTAATATTTAAATCCTTATTTTTTTATTTCAAAATAAAACACCATTTTTTCTCTTAATATACTTTTCCATTATTTTTTCCTGCATTTCAAAATATATATATATATATATATATATATATCACTCAATTTCTTATAATAATATTATATTTTCCGTTACTAGCAATTACCACTAAAATTTTAGTATTGGCTGTTGGCAACAATAGTTGACATTGGCAATGGGAGGTGGTTAGAGAGTCCTATTGGCCACTCATAAGGGTAAGAAAATTAAAAGAAATTAGTAAATGTACAATTAAACATTCAAAAAAGGGGCGTGTCGTCTTTGTATAATAGGCAAGCATAGCAAATTAAGTAACCTTACGAGTAAAATAAATGAATTTTTTTTATATCATTTGGACAAGTAAGGTAATGAAATGCCATCCATCTTTTATTCTTTTTCTTTTTCGCACCCCATTACCCAGAGAATTGTATTTTATGAAAAAACAAAAAACAAAATAATAAAACATCCAATATTACTTTAATTATTTTCTAATATTTTTTTCTTCAAAGAAACACGTTAAGAATAAATAAATTAAAAATACTAATTTGTGTAACCTTTGGTCTTTGAAAAATGAATTCATTAATTTCCCTTAAAACTCCTATACAAGAATGCACGTCTTTTCTTCAAACTGCATAAAAAAATTTTATATGTAAATTTCAAAAAATTGTAGCACATATGGTGGAATTTCCACTAGGCATCCAAAAAATGTAAAATATATAAACTTATAGAGGGGTAATAAAATGGCAGTGCGCCCATTAATATTATGCCTCTTGTCCTCTCGTGACGAAGTTGAAAATGTATCTCCGTTGAAAAAATAGTCTATTTAAGTTATGTTTGCACTTATATCCATTAATAGCCTCTTCTCTGTATAATAAATGTAAGAGACTAAAATATATGTTTGTTAAACGTTAATGAGCTTAGTTTTGGTTAAGGTTAGATCCTTAACTTGCAATGTTTGATAGGTTCAAATTATGTTCCTAGTAGTTGGCATGTTTTCACAGTAAACTAAGATAACATCCGCTCATTTTTTTTTTTTAAAATCACAGGAAAAAGAAAAAAGAAAATTAGGAAATAACCCACTTGTGGAAGAACATTTGTAACAAACGGGATATAATAGTTTGAGGGACTTTTAGAAGTTGAGGGGGTTAGGTGCAAAAAGGTGATAGATTAAGGAGGTTTACTATAATTTACCCAAAATGATAAAGGTTATGTTTTAGAGCGTAGGAAACATCCATGCAAAACAGGGCAATGTTATAAATATGATATTTACACACACATATATATAGAAAGAGAGAGATGAACAAGTAAATAGAAGAAATGATGTCTCTCTAACTGTCTAGCTACTTCAAAAAATTGTCTCAACTCTCAAAAGATATAGATCAAGTAACTTTGTGTTACATGCGTGCACGATAAATTAAAAGTTACTTTTGAGATCTCTTTTGTGACATAGTAATTTTATTAATAAGTCTATACTATAATTAAAGTAAGAACTTGAAGGCATAACATTAAGCTTGAAAAACATGGTTAATAATCACTTTGACCAAATGCAATTGTATGCTAATCTAGTAAACTAATACATATAATATTGTAAAGATGTAGAGTGTGCTCCGAGACTAGTAAAAAATATTTGACGAATTTTGATTTTGGAATGGCTGAATTTTTTTTGGCAAACTCAATGGAAGTGACGAACCTGGTAGGCCGGTAGAGATGATGATAAATGTTAAAGGTCTCTTTCGATGCTGAATGGAAAATTTATTTTGTAGATTGGACAAAATATATAGAGTATGTTTTCTACTTTTGTGTTTTATCACAGTGCATATAGCTAGCTATAAGTGTTGGATCCTTAATCTAACATTGGGTTTATATGTAAAATAATTATGTGTTGTGAACTATCGTATAGTTAAGCACACTTTAAAAATAATCAAATAAGATTCAAGTTCTTTGGGCTTAAATGTATCTAATATGGTGTGAGCCTTTAATATGCAGATACTTAAGGATAATCTCTATTTTTATAATGAGATAAAATAGAAATATTAAATAGATAATAGGGTTTACTATCTATATATTGTAGTTATGGTCCCAGCTCGCACGTACGTATTATATCTCTGTTAAGCCCACATCATCACAGAGAATATAGAGAAAACTTAAATGATTTTTTGAAGAAATACGTGTAGATTTGAAAGGATAACCACTCGACTGCAAATCACGCACTATAAATTCAAGTATACTTTTACATATTAATCTTTTGATTCTCGGTAATACAATATAAATGATCCTAAAATTTATATTTATTTGGATTTAAAAAGATCTAACAGTAAGTACAAACTTCATAGAGTTCATCATTCATTCAAATTTTTGTTAGCTCCTCTCTCTCTCTCTATATATATCTACCACCTTTTACTTCCTTATTTCTGGAAGCAGGCGTTTTCTCTACATTAAAAAGCAAGCTCTATCTCTTTGTCATCCCACTAAAAAGCAGGCATTTTTTTTTTTTTACTTTTGTATAATAATTTTTTTGGCCCAATTAGTTAGCAGAATTACCTCGATAAAAATTATATATCAAGGCGCGTTATAGAAAACAACGACACTAAATTTAAAAATTTTAATTTTACCATGGTATTTGTTTTTCTTTATATTTTTTAAGTAACTTTACACATAATCTCGAGTTTAAAACATAATATCTCACACTAAAATATTCATTAATTAAATGTATTTCATGTAATTTTCTCTTATTCTCATTTATGTGTTGTCTCCACACGTGCTCCTAAGATATGATCCTCTCAAATAATTAGTGAAAATTTATCTCTATTAAATAAATAGAATAACTGTTAATATAGTATATAAATATTCTAACATAAAAAAAAATCAATATATAAAAGGTGCTGAAAATACATATAAAATATAAATAAAAATACTTTTAAAACATTAAAAGATTTATTTCAAATATTAGTAGTCATAATCTAAATAGAATTATAGAAATTATATTTAAGATTCTCCATCTCTTGTGATTTTATTGTGGTCCTCTAAAATTTTGTTAGCTTAGTGAAAGTACGGAAAAAAAAGAGTGGTCCCCACTTTCTATACTCTCTCAGCTGCTTTTTAAACTTTTGCCCAAAAAATGAATTCATAATAACGCTGCAATTTTTTTTTTCTTTTGAGCACCACTTGATATTGTTCTGGTTGTCTTTGTGTTGATAGGTGTGGGCGGCCAAGCAAAAGAGATGGGGTGAGTTGGGGGGGGGGGGTTCGAACTCGTGTTGTTCGAGTAGAGAGTCAACACTCTATTTACCGGGCCAACTACCCGCTCCTAATGATGCTACAAATTGAATTGTTGGATTATGTTACAAGTTGAGAGTGGAGATTAATTCTTATTTTTTTAATTTTTTTTTTGTTGAGAAATTTCTTTGTGAGAGGAAGAAAATTTTCCATAAGAAATAACAAGGATAGAAGACAAACACATGCCTCTAGTTATTTTTTAAATTTTACATAAATTAATTATTTTTATTTTTCAGGTTACTATTAAACATAATCGTAATATGTGTATATATATATATGCTCATCAATAAATATGAAAATTGACATCAAACAAACATACCTAAATTTGTATTCATTATAAGATGCACTGCTGCTACATTTTTTAACAAAAATGGAGTGTGAGCTTTACTTTATGAGTAATTTTGTAAACTATTTTAATTAATTAATTTATTTGGCCCTTTCTTTTTTAAAGTAGATGGAGAGATACCTAATACCTACTACGGAAAAAGTGCCCAAATTCTTAATTAAGGCTAGTCTACAACAGTGGAAGGGCACCAAGACCCATGATTTTTAAATTTTTTTTTTTTTTTTTTTTTTTGTAATTTTTTTTAAACAACCATGAAAAATAATTGAGAGCTTATAATCGGAAAAAGAACTAAAACCGATATTTTTTTTTTGAAGTATGCACAAATATTTGTAATGGTGCCAATTGTCTTTTCTCTTATTTTATTTTTAGATAAAGACAAAATGTGATATTACGGTATGAGTACTAATTTAAATTTTTATTAATTTAAATGATCAAATTAATAATTTAAATGATGTACCAGGTCGATGATGTATTTTTGTTCACATTATTCCTCAATCTCTCATTGCACAAAAGAATCTGGTACTGCACAAATGGTCATTCTTGGAGGTACTCTCAAACAAACATTTTTAGGCTATGAGCTACTAATTTAACATTTTAATTATGTTTACAAGATGTTAAAAAGATCAACTATTCAACTTGAGAGTTTTTTCATAACTAAAACTATTTATTTAGATTTTTTTATGTAATATAGAGTATTCACTATAGTATGTGCATATATTTCATAATAAATTACGCCATACCATTATTCACTACAAATTAGTAAGAATATCAAGTGTTTATTATATTAATCATTGTATATGTAGTTAATATAACAATATTTGGTGAATCATTGCCCCTAAATACAAAAAATATGTGCAAAATTAGAGAGCTATCAACCATAAATTAGAATATAAAGTACCTACCATTCCTCTCCTCTCTCTCTCTATATATATACGGAGTATTACATTTTCAATACACGCAATTTTAAAAAATATAAAGTTATTGTAGGCTCAAAGAAACACATGCCCCTCTATTTTAAACATGTAGACTAAAAGATTGCATATTGGCCCTAGCTGTTTAAGTATTTGCTTTTAGCTAGCTTCACTATTATTGTGTAAATTTACATTTGCAGAAGCATACAAATATGAAAGAAATTGCATAAATATGGATGAAATTGAATAAATATGAGAAATTGTTTTTATACTTAATTTAGAAAAGGGCCATTTATTTGTGAGTTCAAAGTAGACATTAGAGTAGAGTTGGTTTACAGCTATTTTGTGTTGTACAAGAAATTTGAGTGAAAAAATTAATATTATTACACATACATTTTTGTTAAATAAAGTGTCCTCTCATTCACGTGAGAGAGAGGTCCCAGTAACCCACACGCACTTCACTTTCATTTTGTAACAAATTATCATTTTTAATTGTAACAAAGATATTTAATAAAATTATTTTCTTTAAATAAAAAATTGGAACACATGTAATACAAGTGCAATATCACAACATAAATTAAAATATATAATAGTATTTGGTCAAGTGATAAAAAGACACTTTAAAAACATATTGACAAAACAATTATCATCCAATAAATATTATTAATATGAGTAGAAACGATTTTTTTTTTCTCATTTAGCCACGATAATATGACATGATTAAAAGGAGAGGGGTTGGCTCAGTGGTAGACAACTTCCACCTTTACCTTGATGTTAAAGGTTCAACTAATAGAGATGGGAGGAGAGTTTTCTTTATTTGTAGGATTAATTTGGGATATGATAATTTTATCTTATCCCATATTTAAGAAGTGAGATTGTTTTATCATGTTTAAATAAAATTAAAAATCCAATCCGACTCTCTAATTTAACACGTCAAACACAAAAAATAACTAAAATTATTATGGCATAAAACTAATGCTTTTGTAATAACATGTATTGGGAGAGTTCATCCTCCACCTACAATTGTTACTCAACGACTCTGAACCACTCTCCGTCAAATTTATTATTTTTCTACAAGTAGTACTAAATTATTTGCGATCTACAAGTAGTACTATATTGGGTTTTTATACAAATAGTCGAAAATTATTTTGTCTCTGTTTCTATAATTCCACACAATATATTTATTATGTTTCTACAAATAGTACTAAATTGTTTCGTATCTATAAATGCACAAATAATTGTAAATTATTTTATGTATCTTTCCATAATTCTATGTTTTCACAAACAAATATGACTATTAGACTCCGTTTAATAACAACATGAAAACTAATAAGAAAAATAATTAATTCAGGTGAGAAAATGGAAAATAAGTTTAAAAATGTAGTGGGATATCCTCCATCTTATTTTCATTTTTGTGAGTATATATCCTCCATCCTTCTTAATATTTCGTGCAAAAATTTTCTTCATCACTACCCAAAGAAATTTTTTTCATGAAAAAAATCTAAAAGTAAGAGTTAATTTGATCACATCCCTAACTTATTTTCTAATTTCTTATAAAAATACATTTTTTTTTACAATTTTATATCTTGTTATCAACCGGAGTCTTAGTACTTTAAAATTAACACTCTCAATACCTTAAAACTATAAAAAATGATAAATATTGAAAAAAAAATCAAAGTGATAAAAATAATGATGATTTGAAGGACTAGTATTTATTGGAATAAGTAGGCCTATATTTTTTATTATTTAAGTAAGTTGGAGTTCCTAAGTTTTTACTTTGCAAGTAGATCTACTTAAAATATTTATTCAAAATTTTATATGTAGAAAGACCCGCAACAAAATGGGCTAACAAAATGAGACCCCGCTATATCAAGACTTTAAACAATCGCTTAGAGTGTCTACGGCCAAAGTTGGCACTATTTTCACTCGATATCAATTTGCTAACAATATCTATATCTCACCTGGTATCAATTTCTGATGATTATTCAATTTTTATTTTTTTTTCCGACGAAAGTACTATATGTATGTATACAAATATATATATATATATACAATCCCACCCTACCTTTTTTTAATACAAATTTTAAAAAGAAAATATATGCACCGAGACGGGCGGTTGGGGACATGGGGTGAGAATCTAAATGAGGGGTTGAAAGGGGTGGGCTGGTTGGGTCTTAATTAAAGTTTTCTAAGGATGTGAATGGAAAAATATAGTTGTCAATCATAATTGATCCTAGCAGCATACTTAAAAAAAAGAAAGTATTTCATGAACAATATCTTATATTGGTGTATTAATTTAGGGTGGTTTTATTTTTACCTTTAATAAGGTGCATTTCAAGTAAGTACTTTAGCTTAAGGGTCTTATTTACGGACCGGGCTATTTGGCATGCTTCTCGATGGAATTTTTTGATGAAATTTGATGGGGATGTTCTTCATCATGTGTAGAACATCTCCATCAAATTTCATCACAAAATTCAACCAGGAATATATATATATATATATATATATCTATTTTTGGACCAATATTTTTCAATCCTGTAGTTAACCCACTTCCTGGTTGAATTTTGTGATGAAATTTGATGGAGATGTTCTACACATGATGAAGAACATCCCCATCAAATTTCATCAAAAAATTCCATCGAGAAGCATGTCAAATGACCCGATTCGTAAATAAGGTCCTTACTTGAAATTTTCACACCTTTAATAATATTTGGTTTTATTCTTACCTCTCATTCAATTCTTGAACATCCACTAAAGGTATGTTATTCAGTTCATAATGACCGAGTATAAGGTTCTTATTCGGTTCTTAAGGGTCGAGTAAGGCATTTTCAAACTTATACTCGACCCTCAAGAACTGAATAATAAGCTTTTAATCGGTGCTTATGAACCGAATGATAAGTGAGATTAAAATCAAATATTATTAAGGGTGAACATAAAATTACCCTAATTTAAGAGAGAGTGTTTTAAAAAAAATTATTTCTTGAAATGATTTTTTTTAGTAGTCCTGCTGAAATAAAATATACATTTTATTAATATTTTAAAAATAGAATCAAACAAGGACTTAACTGCTGAAATATTTAACCTTATTAAAAAAGCGTTTATTCTAAAATTTCACACACTAAGAAGTAATGAAGATCTTAATGCAATTATCCCAAATTTCTCATTTAATACTAATATGTTACTTTTCATACTTTTAGCTAAGCCCAGTAGAATACCCTTGTCAATAACAAAGATTTTGTTCTATTCTAAGTATAGCAAAACTCTGTCAATCATATTACATGCATGCATCAGCCAACTAATATATATATATATTTGTGCAGCGTCCCTTTCTTTTTTCCTTATATACATAGCAATAGCAAATCAACAAATTAATACAGCTGCAACGCAAATTTAATTTCAATTTCTTATAGCCATCTCATTTATTCTTTGCTCCTCTTCTTGATCAATCTCTCTCTCTCTCTCTCTCTCTCTCCCTACAAACCCTTTTCCTCCCCTCTTTATAAAAGATTTTTCCTTCATCCCCCTCTCTCACTAAAAAAAACTCAATTCCCCTGTCCCTCTCTCTCCGCCTTAATCTCCTTGTATCCTCCTTACAAAATTGAAGAAAAACCCATTTCCATTACAAATTTAACACCCCCTAAAACAAAAACAAAACAATCCTCCACCGGCGACTACCAGAGATTTATCCAGTGAATGATGGCGGCTAATATTCTGGCAAATGTTTCAAACTTAGGTATTATAAATCCCTATGCTAAGCTGTGTTTTTTACTTTTGTTTTAACATATCACATTGCAGCTGTAAGCCTGTAACTATATCTCTAAAACATTCCTCACCGCAAAAACCCTCTCTCTCTAAAACAAATGGGACTAACCCCAAATCCCCTCAGCAGAACCAAACATGGCCAATCTCTCTCTGTCTCTCTCTCTCTGCCTCTCTCTTCTTCTTCCTCTTTCCTTTCTCGCTCTAGCTAGCACGTGTTTGAAGGTGAGTCTCCCCTCTCTCTCACATTAAGGAGATTAATAGATCCATAATTTTAGGTCATTTTTATAATTTTATATAAGCTTTCATATTGTTCTCTTAATATCAGTGAATCAAATAATTTTTTTTTAATTATTTTTCTGTGTTTGTTTTGGATGAGGATTAGTCAATCTGATAATAATCCATCATTTTACGTCAGTTTTATAATTTTATATAAGCTTTCATATTGTTGTCTTAAAATTAGTGAATCACTTTTTCTTTTATTATAATTTTTTTGTGTTTGTTTTGGACGAGGAATAGTGAATCATTGAGACGACACTATTTTCAGGATTAATTTTAAAAATGAGTTCCGGCCACTGCCAAAGCTGTGGAGAATATTGTTGGATCTTCGGTGACTGACGGCCATTTTCAACCATTTTCAGAGGAGAGAGAGCGGCATGTTGGTTCATGGTGAGAGAAAATGATTAAAACACGATGGATTAAATTTAGAGAGAGAAAACGATTAAAACACAATACACAGATCTAAATTAAAACGAAAAAAATTACCGAAAAAGTAGTTAGCCAAGTGGGTTTAAAATTCTGATAAAAAAGTGGGTCTTAAATGCAATTTCTATGAAAATAATGACCAAAGTGCAAAAAAACCGAAAATAGAGATTCAGTGTTTGTGACATGCGACGCCAGTTGACCTAGTCGATCCAGACTTTATTTTACATACCCTCATTGTGTGTAAGTTAGATGATGTAACTCGAATCTCTATCAATTGGAACAAAGCTCCCTCATTTAGCCATGATTAAAAGGAGAGGGGTTAGTTCAAGTGTAAATAACTTCCACCCTTACCTTGATATCAATGATTCAACTAATAAAGGTAAGAGGAGGTTTTCTTTGTTTGTAAGATTAATTAAGTAGAGAATTTAGATCTCTCTTAATTTTATTTTATTCTTTAAAATAAGACGTGATTAACATTACTATATACTATTAACACAAAGATAAGTCTAATTTTGTAATAAATTTGTGTGTAAGTTACTGTATACTATCATAGTGCATGCTAGCTGTAGCATGTAGTTATACCCATTTCGATTTTAATTTATCAACCCCTCTCTCTCTCTCTCTCCCCCTCTTTCTCATATTAAGGCTTCTTTAGGCTACTAAATTAATTAAAACATCTCTATCTATCACATTAGTATCTATTTGGATTGGGACCACACTAGCTAGCTAACAGAGGTAAACATGAATTTTTATGCATGCATAGCCAGCTGTGCTTTCACAAACAACAAGTCACAAAAAGTATTCTGAAGTATTTTTAGTGATATTTCTATTTATAAGTAATGCACATGTGTGGCGCACGACCTATATATAAATCTTTTATAATATAATATAATATAATTACTACAAGTCGAGACAGATTAAAACGGGTAAATTGTTATGGGTTAATGCATATACTATTTAAGATGAGTTTATATTTTAAAAATAAAATTCATATCAGATAAGTTAGATTTATGTTGGTCTAACTAGCCTGCCCAACCATACCCGTTATCATTGTTAGAATTTGCTAATATTTACCGAGCTACTTTAATCCAATAATTAGTGCTGGAGAGTCAGGTTTTAACGCCAAGACCTTCTCTAATAACTTGTCTATTAAAACCGTCTTCATCACATTTTTATTCATCACTTAAGAGTAGCCAATAGCCATCATTTTCATGCTGAGGGTGGTGAAGGCTCAAATATTGCCATCAATAATTAAGGAGGGCATGTGAGAAGTAAACATAAATGAGGGGGTTACCAAAAGAAATGTTAGTATATGCCAAGAAGTTATATATAGTAATAGTTACTGGTTTTGTTTGAATTTTGAAAACAGACCATTGGGGGTAGAGTTTCTATATATGAGCTACGCACCAATAAATGCAGAAGAAGTACCAGCACTAACCGTTGTAATTAATATATATATAGGAAATTTTTATCTATACTATTGTAAAAGTATATGTTTACGTTTACGCACTAAATTTTGGTGTTTTTTTTTTTTAATCTCTATTATTATTATTTTATTTTCAGTAAAAAGTATATGTAATTAAAAAGCTCTTTCTATATATACAACCCTGTTCCTCCCCTCCTTTAAAAATCATTTTCCTTACACCTCTCTTCATCACTACTTTCTCTCACTAAAAAGCTCTCAAGCTCTCTCCCCCTCTCCGTCTCCCTTCTTTCTGGAAGCGCCTATTTTCTCTATTTTAAAGAGCAAGCTCTCTCTCTTTCTCTCATTGTCATCCCCACAAGAAAGCTCACTTGCTCTCTCCCCCTCTCTCTCCCACGCCATCACAACTCTGCCAACACTACCACTTCAGTCAGCCGGATACATCACCACTATCATCCCTTTCAGCTCACACCTGAATCAAAGGTGAGTCTCTCTTTCCCTCTCTCTCTCTCACTATGGTTAATTTTTTAGCAAATTAAAATGTAGTAGTTAATTTTTCTAGAAGTACTTAAGGTTAAATCATCTTAATCGCTCATTTTCTTTCTTCTAAAACTATTGTTTCCCTCAAACAACATTAATGAGTTGGATTTATCTAAAGAGATGTGGCCTAGCTAGTGGTAAGGGACGTTTTTCTCATTCAATACTTAAATTCGAGCCATCTTGTAAGCGCTTAGTGGGTGTTAAACTTAGGCATTGCAGGTGACAAAGCCATAAGTTTTACCCAAGAGGTATTGTTTTATGCATATAAATACATATAAAAAGTACAAAAATGTACTAAATATTTTTGCTTTTGCATTGCTATATCACTTCTCCGATCCCCTCCCTCTATTGTCATCATGCACTTAGGGTTCTTCTCCCATATAAACAAGTACAAAAATGTACTAAATACCTTTATAGATTTATGCGTATACTCTTCAGGGAACTTGGGTTATTAAAAATAAAATTCACAGTACAATGTCAAATAGACCAGGTTTATAAGCAAATCGAATTTAGATTTGGCCAAACCGCTCCAAACGCGACCCGTTGCCATCCCTATCATACCTTATCCTATTGTGCATATTCAACATCAAATGATCCAAAGCATCTAATATTAATAGTTAATGTTACTATTATTCCTCGCTCTATATTCACAGATTATGCTCATCAAAAGCATTTGGTAAAACATTATAATCGAAAGGTTCATGATTAAGTAAATAGTAATGCCACATCTAATTATGTTTTTGTTTTTTCTTTTTTTGAAAGCAAAGAGCACTCAATAAATATTATTATTAGCCAACTCAAAAAGTCATTTGGAAATAAGGAATCCCAAATTTTCACATTATTAATAGAAAGAGCATAATTTCTTTATATTATTCTGCTGTTTAATAAAATTTTCAACTGTTTTTTAATGAGAAATATATCTGATAGTGATTGATTTTCGTTGATGGGTGGTTCATTGATGTAGGGATGTTCAATGAGTTCAATTTGGATTGAATTTTTGGTGTTTAATCACATGATTTCATTTTTTTTTTGGCATGGATTTAGTGTAAATGGATGGTTATGTAGTTCATAGTTTCCTTTTTTGAGAATAATAAAAAAAAAACTAACAATACTTACTGAATGGTGTTAAGAAAATTAAATAAATTTAGGCCTCGTTTGATTCAGGTATTAGGACCAGTGGGATTAATAATACCAGTATTAATAGTACTGGACTATTAATCCTGGTATTAATTTAATACCAATACCTTGTTTGATTCATTTAGTATTAATACAGGGATATCTCATGCTAATGTTAATACCATGTTTGGTTCTGTAACTCGTATACGGACTTATATTTTGGACTAACAATTTTATTTAAAAAAGAAAATTTTTATAAAGTTTTTTTTTTTAAAAAAAAAAATTTAAAAAGTTTTTTTTTAAAAAAAAATTTAAAAAAAAAATTTAAAAAAAAATTTAAAAAAAAAAATTTTAAAAAAAATTTTAAAAAAATAATAATAATATAGTAGTAGTAATGGCATTTTTGAAAATATTATAGTAATAATGGCATTTTTGAAAATATATGGTTCATTTTTCTTAATCCTGGATAAACAATACCACCTCCCCCTGGTATTAAATTATAGCACAAAGAGTGGTATTAAGTTAGTACCGGTATTAGTAATCTCAGTACGTTTGTGCGAATCAAACAAGGTATTATAAAAAAAGTGGTATTAATAATCCCATCCCACTTTTTAATACCCGAATCAAACGAGACCTTAGAGTATAGATTCACACTTTGTAATTAATAACAATAGCAAAATTGTAATGAACTGTTTAATGTACAACTAATTAGCATTAAAAGAGCAATATTTTCAATAATTTAATTAAGTTTGTAAAATGTCGTTACATCTTATGAGTTATTAACTAGTTATGTATAAATATGGCCCTTTTATCCAAACTTTAATAACAGGGAAACATACTTTCTGGAGGAAAAAAAATAAAATAAAATACTGAAGTCAAATATCAAGAATAGTTGATATATGCAAGTCTAAATTGCAGCAAAAAAATTAGGCCATTACTCTATGTTCAACTCATCCCATAGAAAAATTACACACCAACTCACACCCTTAGTGACAGTCTATTTTTTGCCCCATGTGAGTACTGAACTTTTCCTACAGTAGATTATATTCATCTGCTTGTCATTAATGAATTTACTTTTCCATATTCTATTGTGGGTAATGATAAATTTAATTGTCACTCCCCACTCCCCAATGCATATACAAATTAGATTAATCACAATATGTATATATATATATACACGTCTGATCCTTTATATATAATATTTTTTAAAATAATTTTAATAATGATAATAAATAGGTCAGTGGTTAATAATGCTATATATTACGTTATTTGGGGATGTATATTTATTTAGTTCTTGTTGAAAGGAAATTTTTTAATTAAAGAACCGTAAGGATAAAATTAGCAATTAATAATATGCAACAGTTTTAGGTGGTTAAAATACATCTTGAGTTTATAATATCATGTTTTTTTGTTTTTATGATTTAAAAACCATTTCCCTTTATATATACATGTATGTATGTATATTATATAAAGTCACGATAGGTTTTAACTACTTTTGCTTTGTCATATTTTCAATTTAAATTTTATTTTATACCAAAAATTTAATTGTAACAAGATTCATAACCTTCACTAGCTAGTAAGAATGTTTACACATTCAACTATTAGGACATTTATGAGCAAATCGATTTCACGGTGTAGCTTAATTTAAATATTTTACTTATTTAATAAGGGTGTTTTTAAATGCACCCACCAAAACATTCTTCTTGCCCCACACGTGGCCATTCATGTGTGGATTCCCATCTCTATTCCCCGACTCTGGAGATCATAAGCTCCACTGATCTTGGCAAGTGTTAGACATGAAATGAATTTCAACTTGTCATTAAAGTCTCGTGGAATAGTTGTTTTAATTATAGGTTGAAATGAATATTAGGCATGAGCTATGCGAATTAATAGCAAGATGTGTATTACTGTGTGGTACGACACATGAAATATAGGTAGAACCACTTCTTCATTTATTCCTAGACCACTTCTTCATTTATTCCTTTCAACGTTAGAAGATTGATCTTTGATCTTTTTTAGAACCGTATGTCAGAACAGGCTTGGAAAAACAAACTTTACATGACGACCTTACAAGCTTTTCTTGTCCTTATATCTTTTAAAAATGGAAATTGAGGGCCATTTGTTGAAGATAAATGTACATCGAATGGCCAAGAAGCAGTCGGTTGACTACCTCTTCCCGTCAAGAGATACCCCACCCAAACTGAACTACTTCACTTAGGAATAATTTACTTCTCACACCTAATTAATTAAGGTTGGCAAAGAACTTAACATGTAACATTTAAAGAAAGAGCAATGTTACGTATTTTCCGTGACAATTAATAAAACCATCTCTACTTACTAGAAAATGTATTTTAAATCTGTTTCTTATATATATATATATATATATATTCTCAACAGATTATAAATCAGTTTTATTTGATCCCGTTTGTGTAGCAAAAGGCTATGTAAGACAAAACAAACATTACATACAAACTATTAGAAATGTATCACATTAAATAATAAAACAGGAGCTAAAGCATTTACCAATTTGCAGCATAACTAACAACAAATTTCTCAAATAAACCCACAAGTCATCCAATGTTTTTTTTTTCAAGGAATCTCAACAGCCAAAAAATACTAGGTGCTTAAGAGTTATTTTATTTAAAATAAAAATAAGTCTGAAAAGCCCAGACCCGGTGGTGTACAAGGTGGCGTACAAGTAAAAGGGAAGGGGAGATGGACCTCCGCACCTTTTCCATAGCCTCCAAGATGGATATACCCGATGTCTTGGATACAAAAAAACAAATGAAGAGTAAGGCAATGAAGTTTATCCCCGCATAGAATTAATGAATATGTGTTATCTTTCAAACCGCATATCAAAAACAGTAAGGAAATCTGCATCACAAGAGACAAGGTAGAGTCCAAGACCGAAACTAGTAATTTGGCCTCTGGAGGAAATGGCTCGGTGATCCATCCATGAGGTCCATATACGCATGGGTTTGCCACAATATAGAAGAACACCATTACTATTGCAAAAGTGGCGACAAATGTCGATGGATGGAAATATATATTTACGTTGAAATGAAAGATCACCTATAACAAAAACTGCAACAAATATTAATCCACTTGTCTGTTAGGTTTCCATATAATTTGCTTGGCAAGATAATTTAACAACTGCTCGTAAAATTATATTGTAAGAAGCATTAGCACGTCTAGGAGTATCGCCCCCATTATAGACACAAGCGCTATTCGGCATTTATCCTCCAATTTTTTAATTACCAAAAATGTCTTACCGCTATGCTATAGAAGATGGGTATTTCACCTCCTACAATAAAATACCGGTCCTTCCTTGGTACTTTAATAGTGAATAGTAAACTTATATTCTTCTATAATTAAAACAAGATGAGATGAAGAGAAATTACTAAAGAAAATAGTGTAGTTGTAGAGGCTACAGTGAGCATTTCCCTGCGGTGACTAGAAAAAATGGCGAAGCAATGCGCAAGCACCTGGGATCCCGAGTCTATGCTCCTAAGTATCAATGGAGCGAGAAAGGCTTTAGAAGTAAGATAGGAGCTCGATAATGACTCCAATAGCAAAGGAGAAAAAAAAGAAGGCCCCAAAGCCTTGTAGCTCCTTCAGAATCCCACGTACGACAGTTATAATTATCATTGCACAGTGTCGAGGTTCTAATATCGTTCTTATGGAATTTTTTATTTGAATTTCGGGTTTTGGTATCTCCCGAATAAAACAACAAAAGACAAAGAAATGACAACTTAAACCTAGTAATACCCAAAAGGGTATTCTCTTAGGAAATCTATGATTATCTATGGATATATAATTTACTAAGAATGCTAAAGCCCCCCCAAAGGAAGTCGCATTGTTGAATAGAGGATCCATTATGGCGATTGATTCTTTCTCCAATATCGCGTGGTCGAAATATTTCATTAAATCCCATAGTGGTATGGAATAATAATCGAGATTAGTATAATTGCTGGAATCCAGAGATGAAATTTAGAAGCTCTCAATATATATATATATATATATAAATAGAATGAATCAATCGCCATAATGGATCCTCTATTCAACCATGCGACTTCCTTTGGGGGGACTTTAGCATTCTTAGTAAATTAGATATCCATATGTAGTAATAGATTTCCCTGGAGAATACCTTTTTGGGTATTACTAGGTCTAAGTTGTCCTTTCTTTGTCTTTTGTTAGTTTATTTGGGAGATACCAAGACCCAAAATTCAAATAAAAAATTCCATAAGAAAGATATTAGAACCCCGGCACCGAACAATGGTAATTATAACAGTCGTACGTGGGGTTTTGAAAGAGCTATAAGGCTTCGGGACGCTCTTGTTTTTTGTTCCTTTACTGTTGGAGTCATTATCGAGCTCCTATCTTGCTTCTAAAGCCTTTCTTGCTCCATAAATACTTGAGAGCGTAGACTCGAGATCCCAGGTGCTTGCTCATTGTTTCGCCGTTTTTTCTAGTCGCTGTAGGGAAATACTTATTATAGCCTCTACAACTACACTATTTTCTTTGGTAATTTCTCTTAATCCCATATTGTTTTAATTATGAAAGAATATAAGTTTACTATTCACTATTAATATACCAAGGAAGGATCGGTATTTTATCACAGGAGGTGAAATACCCATCCATATAGCATGGCAGTAAGACATTTTTGGTAATTAAAAAATTGGTGGATAAATGCCGAATATCGCTCGTATCTATAATGGGGACGATACCCCTAGATGTGTTAATGCTTCTTACAATAAAATTTTACGAGCAGTTGTTAAATTATTTTTCCAATAATATAGCAAATTATATGAAAACTTAGCAGACAAGTGGATTGATATTTGTTGCAGTCTTTGTTATGGGTGATCTTTCATTTCAGCGTAAGTATAAATTTTCATCCATCGTCGCTGTCGTCACTTTTGCAACAGTGATGGTGTTCTTCTATACTGTGGCGAACGCATGCATATACGGACCTCATGGATGGATCACCGAGCCATTTCCTCCGGAGGCCAAATTACTAGTCTCGGTCTTGGACTCTACCTTGTCTCTTGTGATGGCTCTGGTGATGCAGATTTCCTTACTGTTTTTGATATGCGGTTTGAAAGATAACACATATTCATTCTATGTGGGGATAAACTTCATTGCCTTACTTTTCATTTGTTTTTTCATACCCAAGACACCGGGTATATCCATCTCGGAGGTTATGGAAAAGGTGTGGAGGACCATATCCCCTTCCCTTTTACTTGTACGCCACCTTGTACACCACCGGGTTTGGGTTTTTCAGACTCATTTTTAATTTAAACAAATTAACTCTCAAGCACCTGGGATTTTTTGGCAGTTGAGATTCCTTGAAAAAAAACATTGGATTAATTGTGGGTTTATTTGAGAAATTTGTTGTTGGTTATGCTGCAAATTGGTAAATGCTTCTAGCTGCTGTTTTATTATTTAACGTGATACATTTCTAATAGTTTATAAGTATTATTAATTTTGTTTGTTATGTTTTATATAGCCTATTTCTTCTCAAACGGGATCAAATGAAATCGATTTATAATCTATTGAGAAAAATATATATAAGAAATATATTTAAAATACATTTTCTGGTAAGTAGAGATGGTTTTATTAATTGCCAGGGAAAATATGTAGCATTGCTCTTTCTTTAAATGTTACATGTTAGGTTCTTTGCCAACCTTAATTAATTAGTTATGAGAAGTAAATTATTCCTAAGTGAAGTAGTTCAGTTTGGGTGGGGTATCTCTTGACGCGAAGAGGCAGTCAGTCGACTGCTTCTTGGCCGTTCGATGTACATTTATCTTTAACAAATGGCCCTCAATTTCCATTTTTGAAAGATACAAGGACAAGAAAAGCTTGTAAGGTCATCAAGTAAAGTTTTTTTTTCCAAGCCTATTCCGACATTCGGTTCTGAAAAAGATCAATCCTCTGACGTTGAAACGAATAGATCAAGAAATGCTTTTAGATCTCGGGAAATAAGGTAGAATTTAGAAATATATATATAGTTATGCTGAATTAGATGTATTTGAAATTCACATAATATAGATTACCCCCATGTTAAAGAATTTGAATAGTGGCTTTTCAGTAGAAGCCAATTTCACATAACAAGTGGTGTATTGAAGAAATGGAAAACTAGTACTGGCCTGTATGATCCCGTTATGTACGAATATATATGAGCTTAATTTACATATAGATGCATAACAAACATTTTTATTACGTTTGTAATTTTTAATTTCTACTTTCAACCCTACTATACCATAAATATATGATTTGGTTTGATCGTCTATTGCCAAATGATTTTGGGTTGGATTCTTTAAGCAACATGTTATCAAATTGCAGTTTACGTACAAAGTACATAAAGGAATTAATTAATTGTCTACATGCAACATTTATTGTTAATTGTATGTCTTTTGGCAATTCAATAAGAAATGCCAGTGTTGTTCTATTTCATTTTTTTTGGTGGAATTTATATTTCATGTGTCGTACCACATAGTTGTACACATCTTGTTATTAATTCGCATAGCTCATGCCTGCTATTCGTTTCAACCTATAATTAAAACAACTTTGTCATGAGACTTTAATGAAACGTTGAATTTTATTTCACGTCTAGCACTTGCCAAGATCAGTGGAGCTTATGATCTCCAAAGTTAGGGAATGGAAATGGGAATCCACACATTAATGGCCACGTGCGGGGGGGGGGGGGGGGGTTAGGAGGAATGGAACTGTCATGGGAATCCACACATAACGAGGGGTGAAAGGATGTATTGAATAGTAATGCGGTTGGATATAACCGAAGAATAGCTTGAAAGCAAAGCTTACGGATGCCAGGATGGAGAAAGCTCATCGTTTCTTTGCTACTCTGGCCAACATCTTAAGAATAATGATGAACTTAGATTAAATAGCTATATGATTATGTGTTGGTGTTTATTTGTGTATTGTTTTTGTCTTGGTAATTAGGAAGATTGTTTCAGTCAGTAGAAGTTTGTTTCGGTCAAATTTTGACATGGGTCTTTAGATGTTAGATGTTGTAGATCTCTTTCCCAATTAGTTTTTAGTTTACAATTATTTTACCTATTTTTAGGCTTCAGTTGATTGAATTTGTTGATTCGCTTGATTGTATTGCCCATGTAGTTCTATACACTTCGCCTTTTTTTCTATTTTAGTAACAATTCCTTTCGTTTCAATGTAGGAATGCAGTATTTGTGTTATGTGGTTTTGTTATATATAAATACACTCATGAGTACAAGGTCATTAGGTGCCTGAGCTCAGAGACAAAACCAAAGTTAGCTTGAGAGCGACTATTAAAATTTTTTAATGAACTCATAGTTTGGAGGACGACAGTAAATTTTGTCCCCTCCAATGTCAAATCCCGGTTTCGTCGTTGCTTGAGCTCTTCGTTTCAGTTTAGTGGTAAACTATATGGCCATCGTTTTTTCCCATAGATTAATCTCAATGGTAAATTTTTACTCTTTGTTTAAAGTGGCTCAACATGGCCAAAAGTCACTTTTCATGCATTTTTCTTACCAAAATCTCACAATTTAGTCCTAATGGGCATAATATCAAACAACTAGGTATTGCCCGTGCCAAAGGCATGTAGTACAACTTGTAGTAATGGAGCATTCATTGGTAGTGTATGTTCTTACATCATATAAAGAGTCCCTAAAAAAAAATTACTCCTTCTATCCCTAATGAATAATCCAAGTTTTGTCTTCACATTTTTAAAAAAGTACAAATTTAATTAAATCAATGGTTTGAAAACAAAACTTATTTCTCATCATGAATTTCGGTACATTAATGTTGTTTTGAAAAGAAAAGGCAGACTCTTGCTATTTTATATATAAAGTATATACAAACAAAATGTGAAGTCTTAACTATAATGCCCTCACTTTAGAATTCCTACTTTGAGTAAAGTCAAAATGTTACCGAAGATTACAAATTACGTTTAGTTGTACCTACGAAAAAGTTACAAATTAGAATCAAATAAAATTAATAAAATTTCAGTTACCAAAGATTACAAATTACAATAAAAAAAAGTTGCCAGTCGTACTTCTCACAGTCAACATCGCCGGAACTTTCCCTTTCATTTGGTGATTTTTTTTTATCATACTACTATTTCACATGTCAAGTAGGTAGGTTATATTTAATATATTCTATCGTCACTAAGTAAACTGTCATAAATGTTCTTAGATATTTACTTGATGCTGACAGCCAAAAGCCATTTTTTTAGGAATCTAAACCAAATTGAGCAAACCTGTCCAAATTTACCGCAAAGGAAAAAAAATAGATTAATAATAGCCTCAATCTCTCTTGACGTCCCTTTAAATGAATAAATCATACTAAATGAAATTATAGCATATACATAGTATGTAACACACTAACCTATACAACTTCCTTTTTGGTACATTTTTAGAAGATCCTATAAATTCAAGGTAACTTATTACCGCAGTGAATAAGTCTTGTAATAGAAAGAGTACTCTAGTGCATAAATTGCTTGTAGTCCATAATCCTGTAAATATTCGTTAGCAATGATTGTTATGATTATAAAAACTTGGAGCTAAGTAAATTTCAAATTAAAGCAGACCAAATAATTTAAAATGCCCAAAAAGATAAAGTAACAAAGGGTTACACTTGTTCTACCAAATTCAAGGAACAAAGACAATGGAAAATTCAACAAAACAAAAGAAAAAGGACGCAAAAGGCAATGTGGTGCAACTTGTAGTCAAGCAAGTGTGGGGACATCTAGTTTCCTGAACGGGGATTAATTATATCTCAGTGTGGATGTGCTGATACCTCATGGTAAAGACAAAAAAAAAAGTTACCAACCATCAATAAGGTGGATAAAAGTAAAGCACTAAGTTCCATTAAACACTACTAGATTATATTCGTCTGCTTGTCACTAATAAACTCACTTTCCTAGATTCTATTGTGGGTAATGATAAATTGTCACCCGACACTCCCTAGTGTATATACAAATTATATTATTTTGCATTCGCGATATGTATATATTTATTTTTTAAATTTAATAATAATAATAGATAGCTCATTGCTTAATGATGCTTTTACGTTATTTAAGGACGTATGTTTAATTCCTGTTAGAAGCAATTTTTTAAATAGAAAATTGTAGGGGTAAAATTGGCAATTAAAAATATGATACACTTTTAGGTGATTAGAATACGTCCTGAGTTTATAATATAATATGTAAAATAAAAATAATAATTTGTAACTCGTACCAAAGACACTATTAACTATCAACTACTAAAAAAATATTTTAAGTTTCAACCATACAATTCTTTATCCTTTAATTTTACATTTTTAAGATTTAAAAAACCATTTCCCTTTATATATACATATACATATACATATGTATGTGTATTATTTTAACTCTGCTTTGTCATATTTTAAATTTTACTTTTATAATTTTTTTTATATAAAAAATATAATTACAACAAGATTCGAAACCTTCACTAGCAAGAAAGTTTACATGTTCAACTATTTTACATGTTCAACTATTAGGACATTTATGAGCAAGTTGATTCCATGGTGATATGAAATTCAATCAGTAGTTGTCTTCTCAGTTCCTGTTGTATTTTTTCTAGTGTCGCTGTAGGATAGTTAGACATTACACTCAGGGTGTGTTTGTCGTGCGAGATTAGAAACAGGATAGGATTAATTAATCTTATCTGGTGTTTGGTGTCGGAAAGTATAGGATAAATAAATCATATCCCGCGTTTGGCGCAAGGGTGGATAGGATATTTTAATCATATCCCGCGTTTGGCGCAACTCGGGACTGGATTGCACTCGGGATTAATTATCATTTTATCCCTTTAGAACCGGATAAATATATACCACCCCTATAGGTGGTATTATTTTATCCCATGATTGCCGGATAACAAAATAAATATAATTTTTTTTATTTTAATCTTTTTCTTTACACTTTTTTAGATAATTAATTTTATTAATGAAAATTTTCAACCACCCAAAATCAGAGTAATTCAACTAATAAAATTGTGGACAACAATTACAATTACATATATTTTTAAAAGAAAAGCAAATTGTATTATATAATATCTGGACTTGTAATCCGAAACTCTATCAAATGCAAAGTTTATTAAATCTTTATCCGACTAGTCCTTATGCTGTCCGATCCCGCTTAATCCTTATCCGACTTATTCATTTCATATATATCCTATCATACATAATTCCTATCCGACTAATTCCGATTCTTATCTTATCCGACCTCTATCCTATCCTATCCTACCTCCTTATCCGGCGCGCTAAACACACCCTCATACTTTCTCCTGTAACATAATTTGCGCAAATTCTTCCTCGTTGGAATTTGCTCCTTCTAGCATATCCATAATCCATCTACAACACAAAAATATGAGTAAATCATCAAACTAATTAGTTATCAGTTTAATTATCTATATCTATACTAATTATAAAAGTATGAATGTTAGTGGGTGATTTACACTTAAACTCTTTTACACTTATATCAATTGGTTAAGAATATAAATAATTTGTACTCTATCTTTTACCTTTTCGTTAAGAATATTTATTTTACTCAAAATCCTTCTACTATTCTATTTCTTTGATTTTTTTTTTGTATAAAAAAAAATCCTACTATTACTATAAATCTATTTTATGTAAAATCTATTTACTGTTGAATAAAAATCGTGATCCTACTCTATTTCCCCGTACTCATACTCTATTACTTTTTCTTTTTCATTTTCTCTTGGTAAAAACTCCTATTACTACTATATTTCTTTTTTGTATAATCTATATATTGTTTAATGAAAATCTTAATCCTACTCTATTTATTCCCAATCTTTAATTATTATGGTAAAAATAAGCTATTGTCGCAGCAGGCTATAGTATTAAAAAAATAAAACAAAAATTTTAATTGATACCCAATCAGAGAAAACTAACCACATTTGGTATTGTTTTTGAAGATCATTTGGTCATAGCAGGCTATATTTTATTTTTTTGAGTAAAGATCATTAATGTCTCTGTGTATAGCATATCTTCTCTATAAATAGCCTACAACATAATGAAGATATTGTGTTTTATTTAAAAAAATAAAATAAAAAAATGAAGTCCATCAAGGCACAACCTGAATTTAAATATAACAAATCCATTAAAGTTGTCTTCTTTTCACCCAATTTTAAAATCACAGGATTTGATAAATCATGACATTATAAAATATCATGATTTTAAAAATGCATGATTTATCAATGTTCTGTTCTTTTTAGCCACAGAACTTTACACTTAAAATCTTGAAATTTAAAAACCTTATATACTTTTGCATGATTGGGTTCATTTCATGAATGGGAGAACTTACGTAATGATAAAACTTTTTTTTTGAACAAGCAACAATGTAACTTAAAGCAGTTATGGTTACACATTTCTAATTATATATGATATGTCAATGCAATCATTAAGAATTGAAATTAGAAAAATTATATAAAGTAGTAACATAATTTTTTTTCTTTAAAAACCTACATGATCTAAACATAAAAAAAAAAGGCTAATAAAATTAAAGAACGCAACCTTAAAATTCTTGTATTTTTATTGTAATATTTTAAATTATTTTTTTTATCTCAAATTAATAATCAAATATTTATATTTTAGTGTTCTTATTAAATGTTTAATTTTAAATAAATCAAACAAATAATTGATAAATAGGAAGAGCATGTAAAAAATGAAAATATTAAATACAATATTATTTTGAGTAGACGGGATTCTCAAAATTCCAACTTTTTGAGCGGAAAATCTGCTAATGTAAGGTATTTTAAAATTTCACCAAGATTTTAAAATATCGTCATTTATCTACAAGAACTATCTTTAATTATCTAAATCACATGATTTACCAAATCACGTATCAAAATCACACCAAAAGAACATACCTATAAAAGTAATGGAGATACAAGTCCAAAAGAAGTATGAATTTCTCAAAGCTATTATAATGAGAAACTTGAAGGAGAGTTCAAGAGACCGTTCCCCATCTTTAGAAACACGCCTGGAAGAGCCTTTAGAAACATAGTGACTAAAACATTCAGCTACAACAATTATACTTGTTATCGAACACGTTGCGTGCATAAATCATTTAAACTATATTTGTTAATGTTTTGTAAATTGTTACCACTGAATCAACATTTAACGCATAAGATTTCACTGGTTCTCTATTTGTAAGCCACAAAATTAAATGCAAGGATTTTTTAAATTTCACACGATATAGATGTCAACAAATCATGAAACTCACTAAAAATTTACTGAATGCTTTACCCCACGGCAAAAAGAAAGTGGAGATGACGACTTGGAGAAATAAATGAAACAAAGCTACTCACCAATTCAAATTTGGGTAATCAACGGTAACGGTTAAGAGCACTTATAAATTTTGTAATGGCCTTTGCTTTAGTAAGAGTCAAAAGCACTTACAAATATTTTTTTTTTTTTATAAATGTTCTTGAAGGGGATAAAAATAATTTATCCAAGGTTCAACCAACATAAGTGCCAAGCTTTTGGCCTACCGCCTGAGCTTAATGTAAAAACTCTCTAGAGCCAGCTAAAGCTTAACACGTGGTAATAGTAGAATGAAGCGTGACTAGCATGCCCCGCAACTAATGACCACGCAACCACTACTCAACAAAACACCCACCATTATCTCAATTTCCTCCAAACGTTGAGAGTGGTATCTATCACATTGTAAGAACTAGTTTCTTGTATCTATAAAAGGAATTAGCCCTCCGCATTTCAAATCATTAGAAAACTAGCCAAGTGTTACATATTATCAAAATTTCTTGGAAGTCTTAAAACTCACAGTTCAAAAGCAGGCATACAGGTAACATCTACCATTCATCTAGCATCTTTGGTAGTCTCAATTCGATAGAATAATAGATTAATTTCTTATGGACATTTAATGCATTAAATTAAAAAGTTAGATATAATTATTTAATTATATTTAAAATAAATGAAATAATCTTATTTTTTAGGCGAGAATGTAATACCGCTTGTGTTATGAAAAAGAAGGTTTTGCACGATAAATAATCCACTTTAATATTTAATTTTGACCAACATCAAACTTAAGATTGGGTTATTTTATCATATAATTTCTCTTTATCCTGCATTAGGGATGTTGTGACAAACCCAAAAACTGAGAGACCGTATCGTAACTACCTAACCTAAAAAAAGACCGAAATTGAAACAAAGAAACCTAAACTAAAATTGAGTATATTTGGTTCGAGTTTGAAGGCGCTAGTGCTGAAGGCGCTAGTGCAAAATCGAACTGATCGAACCAAATTGAATCATTATATATAGGCTTGAAAGTGATATCATTGTATTATTTTAAATTTTATATTTTAAAAATTACTAGTTCTAATAAAAATAAAATTTTTTGAATGACTATAATATACATGTGGTGGTGACACGTACTAAAAATATATTAAAAAATAAATAAATTAAGATTGGTAATGTACATTTTTCGAATGTAATTTATGAGAGACAAACGGATCCGAGGGGCCTAAATAAATGGGTTATTCACTTGTTTACATCATGGTCAATTGTTGGGATTTGGTCATATACCCATCTTATCAAATAAACGTATTTAATGCTCTGCTATTTGTTTTGGTTTGATGCAAAAAATGTGAAAAAAATATTCTGACCTTTCTCTTCTTTTTCTAAATTGGTTGTACATTGTGTACAGACTATAAAGTGGTAAGAATATTTTATTTTGAATAGAATTATTAATACTCTACAAAAGTATTAATTTGATACTTAAAAAAATTATTTAATGACATTATATCACATATAAAAATAGATTTTTAATATTTAAACCATTATTTTTATATTTCAAAATAAAACACAGTTTTTTCTCTTAATATACTTTTCCATTATTTTTCCCACATTTCAATATATATATATATAAATCACTCAATTTCTTATAATAATGTCCGTTACCGGCAATTACCACTAGAATTTTAGTATTGGCTACTGGCAACAATAGTTGACATTGACAATGGGAGGTGGTTAGAGAGTCCTATTGACCACTCATAAGAGTAAGAAAATTAAAAGAAATTAGTAAATGTACAATTAAACATTCAAAAAAAGGGTGTGTCGTCTTTGTATAATAGGCAAGCATTGGAAATTAAGTAACCTTATGAGTAAAATTAATATAATAAGGGCTTTTTATATATATATATATATCATTTGGACAAGTAACTTAATGAAATGCCATCCATCTTTTATTCTTCTTCTTTTTCTCACCCATTACCCAGAAAATTGTATTTTATGAAAAAGAAAAAAACAAAATAATAAAACATCCAATATTACTTTAATTATTTTCTAACATTTTTTTCTTCAAAAAAACACCGTTAAGAATAAATAAATTAAAAATACTAATTTGTGTAACCTTTGGTCTTTGGAAAATGAATTCATTAATTTCCCTTAAAACTCCTATACAAGAATGCACGTCTTTTCTTCAAACTGCATAAAACTTTTTTATATGTAAATTTTAAAAAAATGTAGTACATATGGTGGAATTTCAACGAGGCATCCAAAAAATGAAATATATAAATTTATAGAGGGGTGATAAAATGGCAGTGTGCCCATTAATATTATGCCTCTTGTCCTCTAATTGTGATGAAGTTGAATATGTATGTCCGCCGAAAAAATAGTCTCTTTAAGTTATATTTGCACTTATATCTATTAATAGCCTCTTCTTTATATAATAAATGTAAGAGACTAAAATATATGTTTGTTAAACGTTAATGAACTTAATTTTGGTTAAGATTAGATCATTCACTTGTAATGTTTTCACAATAAACTGGGATAACATCTGCTCATTTTTTTTTTAAAAAATTCACAAAAAAAAGAAAAAAGAAAATTAGGAAATAACTCACTTGTGGAAGAACATTTGTAACAAACAGGATACAATAGTTTGAGGGACTTTTAAAAGTTGAGGTGGTTAGGTGCCAAAAGGTGATAGATTAGGGATGTTTACTATAATTTACCCAAAATGATAAAGGCTATGCTTTAGAGTGCAGGAAACCTCCATGCAAACCAGGGCAATGTTATAAATATGATATTTACACACACGCATATATATATATATATATATAAAGAGAGAGATGATAAATGTTACTTGATCTATCACTACACCAGAAATGATCTTAAGAGACTGACTTTTTTTGGTCAGTCGCTTAAACGCTTCTTAAGCGACTAACATTACACTCCGTCGCTTAAACAAGCTTAAGCGACTACACTTAAGCGACTACAGTTAATTAGTCGCTTAGGAGACTCTTAAGCGACAATACTTCAGTGACTACACTTTGTTAGTCGCTTAAGAGACCTTATGCGACTACACTTAAGAGACTTACCTATGTTTGTCGCTTAAAAGATCTTAAGCGACTACAATTAAGAGACTAACCTATGTTAGTCACTTAAGAGATCTTAAGCGACATAGATCCATATGTTAGTCGCTTAAAAGCATCCACCGACAGTTTTTAGAGAAGGTCAAAGGACTTTGACCAGACTGCTAAAGTGACTGACTTTGCGCATTGTCAGTCGCTTAAGAGCTTACTTAGGCGACTGACTATTCATTATCAGTCGCTTAAGTGTATTTTTTTTTAGTTAAGTGCAGAGCTTTTTTTCAGAATGCATTTTGGTTAGAAGATGCATTTTGGTCCGAGGAGAGGCGATTTTGGGCGATTTTAGGCGATTTTGAGGTGCAAATCACTATTTCCATCACCAAAGGCTTCTTACCTCATATTTGATCTCTAGGTTAGTATAATCTATCTTATTTATCTTAATTTGTTTCTAAATTTTGTATTCATAGCAGATAGTTTGAGCTAATTAGTGTTAAAAATGTAGTTTTAATGTTCAAAATCTAGTTTTAGTGTTAGTTTAAATATATATATATATATCTATATATAATATTATGTATAATACTATAAACATAATATTAACATTAATTATATACTATATACACTAATTATATATATATACTATATATGTATACATCAATTATGTATAATAATATATACTATATTAACACTAATTATATATATTCAATGTATAATAAATATTTTTATATATAATATATATTAGAAAATTATATGAAGATAGTATTAGTGTAAATATAGTATAAAAATATCATATTGTGCGTAAATATAGTATTAGTGTAAATATAGTATTTATATATATAATATTTATACATATAATATTGTGTGTAAATATAGTATTAGTGTAAATATATTATTATACATAATATTATATATATAAAAATATATATTAGATAATTATATTAATATATAAAAGAAAAGTATATAATATAAATTCTTATAATAAATAATATATATATATAATTATGTATATATTGTGTGTAAATATAGTATTAGTGTAAATATAGTATTTATATATAATATTGTGTGTAATAATAATAATAATAATAATAATAATAATAATAATAATAATAATAATAATAATAATAATAATCTTGTGTGTGAATATAGTATTCGTGTAAATATAGTATTATACATAATATTATATATAAAAAATATATATTAAAAAATATATTAATATATAAAAGAAAAGTATATAATATAAATTTTTATAATAAATAATATATAGTATTTATATATAAAATGATGTGTGTAGTAGTAGTAGTAGTAGTAGTAGTAGTAGTAGTAGTAGTAATAATAATAATAATAATAATAATAATAATAATAATAATAATAATAATAATAATAATGTGTGTAAATATAGTATTATACATAATATTATATATAAAAATATATATTAGAAAATTATATTAATATATAAAAGAAAAGTATATAATATAAACTTTAATAATAAATAATATATATAATTATGTACATATTGTGTGTAAATATAGTATTTATATATATAATGTTGTGTGTAAATAATAGGAAACATGGATAAGAGTTGGATGCAGTGCTGTAGAGGTTCGGACCCTTTTATTATAGGGGTACTCAAATTCTTGGAATTTGTAGTACAAAATACTAATGAACCGACCGGATTGTACAAGTGTCCCTGCAAAAAGTGTCGCAACCATAATCGGCGGCTTAATGTGAATGAGATGTACAAGCACTTGACCAGTAATGGTATTATGGAAGATTATACTGTATGGGACCAACACGGTGAAGCTTCAAACATACCTTCGTTATGGGACCAAAGGGAGGTATATCTACGAAATTTGGCTTCTTCCAGTAGTAGTGCCGATCTTTCAATAAACCCCACTATGGAAATCCTGGGCGATGCTTTTCCATTTCGTGAATTTTATAATACAACTTTTGTTGATGGTGTAAATGACATTAATACTAGAGTTTATGTTGACCCTATTGCCAAAGCTGCGATGGAAAAATATAACAGGCTTTTAATAGAAGCACAGACTCCACTATACGAGGGTAGTAATGAGACTGTGTTAGGTTCTATTCTTAAATCGATGCAGATCAAACTAAAGCGTAGAATGTCAGACAAATGTTACGATGAATGGTCTCTGCACGCAAAAAATCTATTACCTCCCGAAAATAAATACCCTGAATCATATGCACAAGTAAAAAAGACCCTGAAGAACATTGGTATGGGTTATGAGGTTATTCATGCATGCTACTATGGCTGCTTCTTGTTTTACAAAGAGGGTGCAAAGATGCAAGAATGTCCCATTTGTAAAGAGTCAAGATGGATACATTATGAGGATGGTAAACGGATTCCCAGGAAGACGGTTCGTTACTTCCCCTTGACACCGAGGTTACAGCGTCTATACATGTCTCCATACACTGCAAAGGAAATGCGGTGGCATGGGGAAAGGATTATAGATCCTGATTATCTCAGACACCCTGCAGATGGGGAAGCATGGCAAGATTTTGACAGGTCACATCCTGAATTTGCGTCCGACTTTAGAAATGTTCGCCTCGGTCTAGCAACTGACGGGTTCAGTCCTTTTGGAGCTACTGCTTTGTCCCACAGCACTTGGCCTATTGTTGTGATGCCTTACAATTTGCCTCCTTCAATGTGTATGAAGAAAGAATTTAATATACTAGTCATGTTAATATCCGGTCCCAAGTCTCCGGGAAAGTGTCTCAATGTGTTTATGAGACCACTGATCGATGAACTGAAGGTATTGTGGGATACGGGAGTTTGGACTTGGGATCGACATAAGAATGAGCCATTCTGGATGAAAGCAGCAGTGATGTGGACCATTAGCGACTTTCCAGGATTAGGGATGTTGGGAGGCATTCAGACTAAAGGGTACAAGGCATGTCCTATCTGTTTAGATGATATTGATGCAACCCATAGTAATTCCAGGATGTCATACCAGGGTGCACGAAGATGGTTATGTGAGGATCACTGTATGCGGACTGAAGCGAATAGGTTTAACGGGAAGGCCGAGTTTAGATCTGCCCCAAAAACTCGGTCTGCGAATGAAATTTTTGAAGCCACCATCTCTCATCAATACCCTGTGCTGAGTTTGCATCCGGGCTTTAGACAGATACAGGGTAAAAAGAAATTGTGTTGGACTCACGTTAGTATATTTTGGGAGTTGCCTTATTGGAAACAGTTGAGAATGAGACATGCCTTAGATGTCATGCACATTGAAAAAAATGTGTGCGATAATGTTTTCGGAACCGTTCTAGGTCTTGAAAAAAAGACTAAAGACGATGCAAAAGCGCGCGGGACTCTAGAAAAGATGGGGATACGCAAAAGACTTTGGCTGAAAAAAGGGTCCTCGAGCAAAGCCTCGATTCCTCAGGCAGATTACACAGTGGACCCTGAGTATCGGAGCGATATATTTGAATGGATTGGTGCCGCTAAGTATCCAAGAGGTTATGCTGGAAGTTTGAAGAATAAGGTTAATGCATCTGATAAAAAGTTTTATGGATTAAAGACTCATGACTGCCATGTATTGCTTCAACGTCTTTTTCCAGTGGTTATCCGAGCATATTTGGTAGACTATGTCGTTGATCCACTAGTAGAGTTGTCTAGATTCTTTCAGATGTTATGTGCTCGAGAGTTGAAAAAATCGATCGTCCGCCAAATGCAACAAGATATTGTTATGCTTCTCTGCAAACTAGAGAGGATTTTTCCTCCAGCTTTCTTTACCATCATGGTCCATCTCATGATTCACCTTCCCGAACAGGCCCTACTTACCGGTCCTATACATTTTACCTGGATGTTTCCTATAGAAAGATAACTCAGAGCTACATTGTAATTTAACGATATAATATAATTGTCTATATTTGTACTAATTATGTAATTTTACAGGCAACTTGGGGACTATAAGAAGTTTGTAAGGAACACACGTTTTCCAGAAGGGTGTATTGCTGAGCAGTACATTATGCATGAGTGTGTGACATATATCAATTTATATTTGGGTGATCCTAACACCTCACAAGATGCAGTCATCCCCGATGCACCTCGATGGAACATCTCGGTTGTTTCCGACCTTGTGATGCCCAATGGTTTTGTTACAAATGTCGGGTTAAGTAGAGAAGAACTTGCAGTGGCACACTGGTGTGTGATGGAGCACTGTGATGAAGCGGAACCATTCATTGAAGGTCACCAAGCTGAACTGAGAAGAAGAGCTCCATACGTGACTGATGAAGACGATGAACAACGTATTCAGAACTTTCATCCACATTTTCAACGTTGGGTAAACAACAACTCTTAATTTACTTATATTTTTCTACATGAATATTACATTTCACTAATGTTCCATATTATGTTTCAGATGTCTTACCTGCAAAGTATCGATGATCCTCATTACAAACAAGAACTACACATTTTGGCAGGCCGGCCTCAAAATTACACTATCTATTCACAGTGTGACGTAAACGGCATCAAATTTGTCACATGGCAACAAGACCAGAATCAAAAGACTCAAAATAGTGGAGTGATGGTAGTAGCGGATGACGTCCCATACTATGGGATTCTTTAGGCAGTTGTTGAGCTAAAGTATGCAGAAGGCATGCCGGTGGTGTTATTCAAGTGTAAATGGTACAACACTGACCCTGAAGATCCCGATAGCACAAAGTTAGATCATGGCCTTTTGTCAGTGAACACTTCGACCAGTTGGTATGAAGATAGACCATTTATTCTTGCCAAGACGGCAAGACAAGTGTTCTATATAGATGATCCGTTGGCAGGTGCTGATTGGAAAGTCGTTAACGTGATGTCACACAGAGGTACGTATAGTGATAGCACACTTGCAAGGGATGAAACCTCCACTTCACAGTTTGAAGTACAAGAACCCTATCAAGAGCATCACACGACTTACATTCCTATCTCTGGTTTCACCATCGAACTTGGTGATCTACCACGAGTGGAAGTTTCCGATGATGATGATGATGATGACGACGGCGATGATGATGAGGACGATGCAGAAGGGTTTAACAATGACATCTTAAGCGATGACGAGGACGACGACGACGATGATGATGATGATGATTGACATGTTCTGATTTGTAATTCCTTAAATCGATTTCACTATTACTCAAAAAAGAAAAAAAAACTTCTTCAGTATTTTTTTTTATCATTTTCCATCATTATTGTTAGTAATATTATTAAATAAATAAATAAATAATATTCATATTTAAAATTTATTAATCCATACCTATTGTAACCCACGTTTCTCTCTTTAAACATATTTATTCTTCATATACTTACATTCAAATCTATTTCTTCCTTTAGTTTAAAAATATAAAAAATATATATGTTTTTATTTAATATTTTACAAACTTAAATAGTTTATTTTATTTTATTTTAAAAAAAATATATTACTTTTGTAAACCAATGTTACTACCAATTGTACCATATATTTACAATTAAAATTTAAACCATATTACTTTTATAAATCAGGGTTACTACTAATGGTGCCATCTGTTTATAATTAAAATTTTATAAATTTATAACGTCATTGTAACAATAATGTGATATTAATTTTTGAATATATTGGTGAGTGATATTACTACCAATTGTAACCATATTACTTTCTTAAAATATGTTTTGGATTGCACGCTATTTAGGTATTATGTATTTTTTGCTCAATCTAACTGTTAATTTTTTTTATGTCGCCGTGCCGTTCGGCACGGGAAATACCTAGTTAAATAAATAATCTTCTTCAGCATTTTTTATTTATTTTTATCATTGTTGTTACTATTATTATTAAATAAATAAATAAATAATCAATCCTTTTCAGCAATTTTTTTATTTTTTATTATTAGTAAATAAATAATTTTTTATTTTCACTTAAGTGACTGATATTGATCAACTCCAGTCGCTTAAATAATTCTTAAGCGACTAATTATATACATCAGTCGCTTAAGACTTTTTTGAAATAATCTTTTTCATAATTTTTTATTTTCACTTAAGTGACTGACACTGATCAACTCAGTCGCTTAAGAATTTTTAAAAAAATAATATTTTTTAATTTTTTTATTTTCACTTAAATGACTGAAATTGTTCAAATTTTGTCTCTTAAGTAGTTCTTGAACGACTGACTTTATATATCTGTCGCATAAGTACTTTTTTTTTTAGCCAAATATTTAGCGGGATTATTTCCCTCGCTTTACCAAAATTTCACCACAGCCAAGTCTAAAATTTCAAGTCTCATAATTTGTCTCCTCTCAAAACTCTCACTCTCATTCTCACATCTCAAAACCAACGCTCTCACTGTCGTCTTTCACTCTTACATCTCTACCCACTTGATCCTCTCTCGTAGCCACGGCACCATCTCCGATCCTCCACCACCACCACCATCGGCTCCATCTCAAAACCCTTACTCTCACTCTCGTTTCTCAATCTGACTTCTCTACGAACTCCTCAAGTGAGATCTCGTTTGTAGCTCTTTGTCTCGCCTCTCACACACGCACGGTATCTCACCACTAGCATCTTTCTCTTGCGCCGCTGATTCACCATCACCACCGGCTGTGCCTCTCAAGCCCTAACATAGTAACACGAGTAAGCCCTAAACTTCATTTTATTGATTTTATGTGGGTATTATACATGATTTAGAATTATATTGATTTTATGTGGTATTATATATGATTTGATATTATATTGATTTATTTATTAAAAGAAAAAGGGGAGAAATTAGGTTATGGGTATTAGACAGAGAGAGAAATGGGTGAAGAGGAAATATTGAAATCTGGTAGTTAAAAAGGGGAGAAATCAGGTTAGGTCTCTATCCGGGTCTAGGTCTGGCTCTTCGTTAACGAATGAGATAGTCCATGGATTTAATACTTTCAAGAATTGCTTATGATTGAAATAGTTCATTCAAATAGTTCCTTTTCATAGTGCTTGGTTTTCTTTGATTGAAATAACAGTAACATAGTCCATGGATTTAATACTTTCAAGAATTGCTTATGATATAGTATATTTGGGATTTTGGTCTTTGATTGAATTACATTCAACATTCAAAGGTAGGTAGTATATTTGGGATTTTGGTCTTTGATTGAATCTGATTCCTCTCTCTAGCTAATTAACTTAAAAGTGCATGTCTTGGTGCCATATAATTTTGCACCTAATTAACTCTATAATTTTTTTACAAAAGTATTGACTAGTACTCAAATTACCAATGGGGCTTAAACGTATACATGTGGGGGCTTAAACGTATACATACAAACTCTGACTTGCGTACAATGAGATTTACTAGTATAAAATGCGGATAAAAGAACACGTAAGAATGGCGGGCCTTCTTGGATTAGCTTGTTGTGAGCTTGTTTTTATATTAAATATTTTTACATCAAACAAACCAAAAAAAGCGTATGTGTATGTGTTTAATTTGACTCCCCCTCAATTCAAAATTCTGAATCCGCCACTAAAGGAATTGGATCCTAATTCACCCTACCCACTTTTAGTATACACTATACAATACTCTCTTTCATGGGGCCAGGGGTATTAATAATTGTAGCTCGTAATGAACATCTTAGCTTATTACTGATTATAGTAATAAACCCATATATAGAATGACTTAACAAGTGAGTCTTTTTCTTTATATGGTACCATCTTTAATTATATATATGGATCAATTTGAAGATAGAAAAGATAGTGAATCAGTTTAACAGTTTAACAGATTGATCTTTAATTATATGGATCAATCTTTTGTGGATTAATTAGCTTTAATAATGATTTAACAGATTGTTGAAAGAGTCCATTACTTGCTATATATCTAAGGAAAATTTTGTAAGGAATAATACTATCAATAACAACAATCAAGATGGATGCAATTCACAATCAAATTCATATATGTCAATATGTGTTGACATTACATTTAGTTATTTTCATTGTTCAGTGAAATGCAAATATGCAAATACAGAGAATGATGTTAAATTAGTTTATGTATCCTAATTCAGAGTTGTTAATTGACTTTGTTTAAGAAATATGGTAACTTATTAACGCAATTATGGTTAGGAACAATCTTATTTACCACAGTGCAATTTGGTATATTGATTAATTTTACTTTTTCAAAAAGAAAACATGAATCCTATTTGGATCATCTCGAAGGAAAGATGGACTCTTACAGATGGTATATATATATAGTAGGTTTTTTACTCGATCATGTGATAGATCAGTCACTCACTTGAAAAAAATCCAAAAGAGCTTTAAAATAAGGTCTGGTCATTTGGAAAAATCAATTTGTTTGCGTTTAAACAAGGGGCAATGGATGTGGGTGGTATACAGCTAGTGAACTGTATGTTTACTAGTTTTTAATAATAATAGATCGAGCCAAAGCAAAGAAAATAGCATAAACCAAATAAATAATTTCAATTCATCACATGCCCAATACCCACTTGAAAAAATTAGGCCTGATCTCTGCTCTCGAATATTTTTTAGAATGCAGTTCTTGTTAAAAAAAAAATTCTAAAAACTCACGGGCTCTCATTTTTGCTCACACGTACCGCATCAAGGTCACAAAAACAGTACCTGTAACTTAGAAATTGCAGATACTTTAGTACAATATTTAAGTTGCTCACACGTACCGCATCACGGGCTCTTTGTTTTTCATGCCCAATTCTTTTATTTAAGTTGGTCCAAATCATCTCGGAATAACTACAGCTAATTCAATTATTTGTGTACCATTTTGTGGGTATTCTTTAGTTGCTCCCCACTTCCTATATCTTCATTTGGTTTTTTATATATTTAGGCCAGACAAGAGAGACCCATTGAATTATTCTACCAGCCTATACTTTTTTTTTTGGTCTTAAAATGAACCAGATAAAATTATAAAAGCAACACTAGAAGTTTAACAAAACCAATATAATCCCAGCAAAATAACAGAGTACTTGTGAAAGGAGATCATAAAAACATGGAAGTTATAAATTGCAGTCAAAAGCTTAATCAAAGAGGCTGAAACCCATGTCATCATCAGACTCTTCAGTAGGCTCATCCTTCTTCTCTTCCTCCTTAGCCGTGGCAGCAGCAGGATCAGCACCAGATGCAGCAGCATCAGCTGGGGCCATGACAGTTGCAAACTTAAAAATTTAAAAGAAAAAAATGTTATTGTTAAACAACTTTTAATTATGCTAAAGTGAATAATGCATTATATGTAATTTTCCATAATACTAAAACATGATATAGTGAAAGTATATTACATGGCCAAAGCATTTGTTATTTATTTATTTATTTATTTATTTATTTATTTATTTATTTATTTTTGCAATAATTATTTCTCTTTCTTGTTGTCATAGACAGTCAAGACAACAAGACCATAAGAGAAGGGCCTAATGCCCAGCTTGGCAAGCAGAGCTGCCTCAGAAGAATATTGAGGACCTGGAAGAACAGTCGAATCACCTCGCAAACCCTTGCGGATATTCTGCAACTAAGTTGATCCAACATTATCGGCAGCCGCAACAAGGATCTGATTGTACTCATCGAGAAGCTGGCAAAGCTTCTTGTCGTAAGCGATCTTCTTATTAGCCTTCGATGTTTTCACCGCCATTGCTAAAACTTGAACTTTGAAATACAAAAAATGATAGAGAGAGTAAAATCTATGAAATTTTTAAAACAAAGAGCCTAAAGATTTGAATTGAAGAGATTGATTACAAAACCAAGGGCCAAGACAAGAAGCTATTGGGCTTTGCCAAGGCGGACAGCGGCGGTCGCCGTCTCTTTAACCTCTCCTATTCTGATTTTAGGTTTTGTGTTTGAGAAGAAGGAGAAACCCTAATCGCTAGTTTGCTGTGTTCTACCAACCTATACTTCCTATACTTTTGGTTATTGCTCGTCTTATTCTTCGTTTCTAGGTACAATTAACACAAAGTTATTTTAATTCGGTGAGAACATTGGAGATGTTACGTAGAGATACAAAGCCCCAATAGTATATCAAAATTGGAATCTCTTAACTTACTCTCTAAAACTAGAAATGGAGTATTAATTAACGTATTTGACGGCACTTTTTTCTTTTAACCTTTGAATTTATATTATTTGATTGATTAACATATATATACAGTATGCATCACATGATTTATGTCCATATACATATATGATATTTTCTTTTGTGATATTAATTGTCATTCAAGATATTTAATTTAAATTTTTTATTTTTTCAGGATTTGACGATGCCTCCGAAGCCAAGTCGCAAATCCAAGAAACTGAGTCAAATCGAGGACAACAATGAGCTGCGATTGTCCTTGATGCAGCGCTCCGTACTACCGCCACAGCCTCTGCCACTCGTTCCATTGACGGACATGTCTCCACCACCACCACCACCACCAACATTTGAGATCCAGGACCTTCCGTTGAGGTCATCTGCCGCCGATACGGCCACCGACCCTGCCGCCGATACGGCCACCGGTCCTGCAGCCGGTACGGCCACCCGCCCTGCCGCTGATACGGCCACCGGCCCTGCCGCCAATATGGCCAACACCTCTGCCACAGCATCTACCACCACCAGCAACGCCAGCACCGGTACATCCGTTGCTCGCAGCATTCGCTGCAAGGACTTGGATGTAAATGTTTCAGGTATAGGATACAAATTTTTACAAGTAATTGCTTTATAATAAATGGTGATTATATTAACCTTATGTCATTTTGTATAGGTACGTCGGCCTCCAAGAAGAGGAGAGGTCCTGTGATCGGTGCTAAGACCCAGCAAATGGTCAGGGTCGGCGGGAAGATAGTTGTAGAGTACTCCGATGAGCATAGGGGGCCGGCGATTGAGGCGATTCACAGCCTCATTTCACGTGATATAGGCAGCTGCGTGCGAGATAGAGTTCCTATGCTAGTCGAGACATATGCGGAGCTACCCAACGTCCATAAACATATCGTGTACGATTACCTCTCGGTAAGCGCGACTAAACGACTTTCACTGTTCATTTACGACTTAATTTTGCCCATTCATTTACATTTTACATTTTAGTTTTTCAATGTAGGTCTTTAGTGCGTAAAGCATCCTTCTAAGCTTCGGTCAACTTTGACCGTTGATAGAAATTTTTCTTAATTGTTTTTCATACGCGCGTTTGAAATATACAAAATTGATTTGGTAAAGTGGATAGTTGAATATACACCTATATACTTAGGTTTTGCCAGCTTGTTGAAAATATTCAAAAAAATAAATAAAGGAGGAATAAACTTATAAACATAAAACATAAAGAAAAACACTATACTTGCATTTCTAAATGCTTTTTAGTATTGATGATAGTAAATAGATACTTCATGTCAAACTAAGGTTCTTACTTTCCTTTCCAAAATGTAATAAATGAAGAGCTTATTTCTTTAATCCCAATTTGAGATTAAGGGAGTATATGTTTTTTTATTGTCTTTCTAATTATTTATGTTATTTAAATTTTCACTTGCGTGCTCATGAGAACAATTACAATTCCAATTTTTTGTAGGTCAACTATATCATCCCTCTTGATGATAACCGACTATTCGACTTCATTCAAGATGCTGCCGCAGAGCGTTACAAGCAATGGAAAAGCGACTGCAAGCGGCATTTCAAGACCTATGGGCCGGATCTCCCTCTTGAGTTCCTTCATCGGCCAGAGCAATGGCAGTACTTGTTGCAACACTTTCAAGACCCCGCTTTTGTGGTAATGTCCGATTGTATCTATTTAAAAAATGAATTTTATTTTTTTATTGAGCTTAAGAATGTTTTAAATGTTATTATGTGTCAATGTTAGCATGTGCTTTTTCCTTTCTTTCCACTCTTGCTGCCAACATACTTAGACACATTCATGCTTTCTATATATATATTTTTCTTTTCTCCTTGTTTTATATGCCATTGGATTAAATAAATCTTGGCCCTTTATTTTAGACACTTATATATATTTGTTTCCCCTCTTTTTGAGCAGCGACACAGCCGCACAACACACACAAATTTTCTTTCTTCTCTACGAGCACTAGTTTCTTCTCTCTCTCTCACTTTTTGTATCTCTCTCTAGAAGAGTTTAAAGAACACAAGTTCTTCTTAATTTATAATGTTTAGATTCTAGAGATGAGTGTATAGTATGATTTGAAGATCCTTTTCTTACCTTGAGAGATTGTTTTGGGCGAATCTTTGTTCAAACGTTGTTTTTAATATTTTTACTCAAGCTAGTTTTTACTATGAAATATACTAGTATAGGAGAGTATTAGGTGTTTGTTCCCTTAATTATCTTGGGTTACATCATGTTAATGTGCCAATATTAATTTTTATTTTAAGTATATATGAACTTTAACCCAAGTGCATATGCCCCTGGGGAAATCCATGACCCTTGGAACACCTCAAATCCCCAAGGTTTACGTTTAGACTCTCCAGTTCACACTTACTGGACAAACCATTTACCTGATGCTCTCTTTATCAAGTCTTATTGGAAGGTTAATCAAATATCTATCTCACTATATCCTTTTGGTTATTTTTGCTGCTGTGTGGATATTAATATGTTTTTAGAAGATTTTTCGTCTCTATTTCTCTAATTAGTGTGTAGTTAATTCTTTGCATGTCTGGTACTATCTCTCTTGAACTATTCTTGCTATTCTTTTTATTCTTAAAATATGTTATATCTTGGTTCGAATTTGCTATCATTCTTGATTAGTTAGTATTGAGTATATTCAGAAAATCCATTTATATAAAATCTGTTGGCAGCTTTGTGTTCTTGATAATCTGTTTTTGATTTTAGAAAATCAGTTTGCTCACTTGATTAAAATCTGTTTTGAGATAGAATTGGTGTTTTGTGTGCTTGATTTTAGTGTTAATTGAATCTAGATATACTTGGTTATAAGCTGTCAATTTTCTATTAAAATCTGCTGCATTGGTTTTAATTTATGCTGCGAAATATTGTAAATAAAATCTGTTCTGAGTTGTTCTTATTGTTGCTATATAAATCTGTTTTTAAACTGCTTTCTATTGCTGCAGAAAACTGATTTTTTATAGTGTTATTGCTGCGAATCTGATTTGTATTATAGCTGCGAATTTATTGCTTTCATTGCTATTTTTGCTAAGAGGTTATTGCTGTTTTTGTTGATTGTTGCTGCGAAATAGCTGATTTTTTGAGTGCTGTGTATTAATTAAGTGCTGTGTATTAATTAAGTGCTGTTCTTCTGCTGTTGCTGAGTTTTAGAGCTGCAAAAAAGTCCACATAAACCTATTTTTGTTGCTGCGAAAATAGTCCATGTAAACTACTATTTGCTATCTTTTGAAAGCTGTTTTTTGTGTGAAAAATTGGTTATATATATGCTGTTTTTTGTGTGAATAAGTGTTTCATAAAATTCTAATTTATCAATTTTTGAATTATCTATTGTGGGAATTTCATATTTGTTTATAAATGGTTAAATCTCTTGTAGGCCTTATGTGATAAAATGAAGAGAATTAGGCAGTCGGTAAAGAAAAAAGATCATTGTTCTGGGACAACTCCATTTTTCTTTAGGGCAAAAAAACACAAGCTCAACGGAGCACCCGCACCTCACGTTGAGGTTTATGCAGCAGCATATCAGAAGAACAACCCTCAAATAATAGTAAGATTATCTTTCTATCTATGATAATGATGCGACTTTCATTTAATAATAGAGTTATTGGATTAATTATTATTGAATTATTATTTGCAGGAGAAAATGAGAGCTAAGGTTACGGCTCTTGTAGAAGAACAAAGAGCCGAACACCCCTTGCTCGAGGAAGGAGCGGACGAACCGGTGATTGCTCTCCCACTTGCATCACAAGTGAGTGTTATTGAGGGAGAGATTGGTGCAACGAGAGGGACGACGATTTCTGGCTTGGGACGATCAGGCCGAAAGTTGCCTAAGGAAAGAGGTGGAGCACGGGTGTCTCCTTCTCAGTCGATCTTAGTGGAGGAACTTAAGTCTCAAAAGGAGAAGGTCATTGAAGAACTTAAGTCTCAAAAGGAGGAACTCAAGGAAGCGAAAGAACGAATTTGCCAACTTGAGGGACAATTCGCAGAATTTCATGACGTGATGAGGCAGCTTAGGGAGACTCGTGAGGCAGCGACTGGTTCGAATACCAGTCAGAGATAATTTGTACTTTCATAACTTTTTTTTTTTTTTTATTAAACTTGTATTTTTTGTGAATAAGTTTTTAATGTTATAAGTGAACTATAAACTCGAATTTATGTTGACTTTTTGTAAGAACACTTATTTTGGCTATGCATTGGTTTGAATTGCAAGTTTAGATGTGCATTGGTTTGAATTCCAAGTTTAGATGTGCATTGGTTTGAATTGCAGGTGTGAATTAATTTAATTACAGGTTTGCTAAACCTGTAGGATACTAGAACTGTAAAGTGATGAGGAATGTTACATTTTCACTTAAGCGACTGATATAGGAATTGTTAGTCGCTTAAGCTGGCCACTTAAGCGACTAACAATTGCTATGTCAGTCGCTTAAGATGGACACTTAAGTGACTGACAATTCCAATGTCAGTCGCTTAAGATGGACACTTAAGTGACTGACAATTCCAATGTCAGTCGCTTAAATAGCTTAGCTTAAGAGACCGATAAAGCACTGTTAGTCGCTTAAGCTGGTCCAGCTTAAGAGACTGAGAAAGGCATTATTCGTCGCTTAAGATGTCACAGCTTAAGAGACAGACAAAGGCATTGTTAGTCGCTTAAGCTGTCCCATCTTAAGAGACTGACAATGCCATTGTTAGTCGCTTAAGAAATACCAGCTTAAGTGACTAAACTATTTCTTTTAGTCGCTTCAGCCTTAAGCGACAGAGTTTTGAGTCTGTGGCTTAAGAGTCACTTAAGCGACTGACCCAAATTTCTCAGTCGCTTAAGAACTACAGCCACTTGGATTATGCGACTATACTTAAGCGACTGATTGTTAGTCGCTTAAGACTTAAGAGACGGAGAAGAGGTCTTAAGCGACTGTAAAAGTCAGTCTCTTAAGACCTGTTTTCAGGTAGTGTATGTTTGAGAAATGACGTCTCTCTAGCCGTCTAGCTAGTTCAAAAAATGTCTCAAAAGATATAGCTCAAGTAACTTTATGTTATGTACGTGTACGATAAATTAAAAGTTATTTTTGTGATCTCTTTTGTGACACATTATATTATTAGTAAGTCTATACTATATATAAAGTAAGAACTTGAAGGCATAACATTAAGCTTGAAAAACATGTTTAATAACCACTTGACCAAATGCAATTATATGCTAATCTAGTAAACTAATATATATAATATTGCAAAGACGTAGAGTGTGCTCCGAGACTAGTAAAACATATTTGACGTCTTTTGATTTTGGAATGGCTGAATTTTTTTTTGGCAAACTCAATGGAAGTGATGAACCCGATAGGCCGGTAAAGGTGATGATAAATGTTAAAGGTCTCTTTCAATGCTGAATGAAAATTTTATTTTGCAGATTGGACAAAATATATAGAATATGTTTTCTACTTTTGTGTTTTACTACAGTGCATATAGCTAGCTGCAAGTGTTGGATCTTTAATCTAACATTGAGTTTATATGTAAAATAATTATGTGTTGTGAACTATCGTATAGTTAAGCACACTTTAAAAATAATCAAATAAGGTTTAAGTTCTTTGTGCTTAAATGTATCTAATATGGTGTGGACCTTTAATATGCAGATATTTAAGGATAATTTCTATTTTTATAATGAGATAAAATAGAAATATTAAATAGATAGGAGGGTTTACTATTTATATATTGTAGTTATGGTCCCAGCTCGCACATACGTATTATATCCATGTTAAGCCCCCATCATCACAGAGAGTATAGAGAAAACTTAAATTATTTTCTAAAGAAATACGTGTAAATTTGAAAGGATAACCACTCGACTGCAAATCACGCACTATGAATTCAAGTATACTTTGATTCTCGGTAATACAATATAAATGATCCTAAAATTTATATTTATTTGGTTTTAAAAAGATCCAACAGTAAGTACAAACTTCATAGAGTTCATCATTCATTCAAATTTTTGTTAGCTCCTCTCTCTCTCCCTATATATATATCTACCACCTCTTACTTCCTTATTTCTGGAAGCAGGCGTTTTTTCTGCATTAAAAAGCAAGCTCCCTCTCTTTGTCATCCCACTAAAAAGCAGGCATTTTTTTTTACTTTTGTATAATATTTTTTTTGGCCCAATTAGTTAGCAGAATTACCTAGATAAAAAATATATATCAAGGCGCGTAATAGAAAACAACGACACTAAATTTAAAAATTTTAATTTTACCATGGTATTTGTTTTTCTTTATTTTTTTTAAGTAACTTTACACATAATCTCGAGTTTAAAACATAATATCTCACACTAAAATATTCATTAATTGAATGTATTTCTTGTAATTTTCTCTTATTTTGATTTATGTGTTGTCTCCACACGTGCTCCTAAGATATGATCCTCCTCTCAAATAATTAGTGAAAATTTATCTCTATTAAATAAATATAATAACTGTTAATATAGTATATAAATATTCTAACAATAAAAAAATCAATACATAAAAGGTACTGTAAATATATATAAAATATCAATAAAAATACTTTTAAAACATTAAAAAATTTATTTCGAATATTAATAGTCATAGACTCATAATCTAAATAGAATTATAGAAGTTATATTTAAGGTTCTCCATCTCTTGTGATTTTATTGTGGTCCCTCTAAAATTTTGTTAGCTTAGTAAACAAAAGAGTGGTCCCCACTTTCTATACTCTCTCAGCTGCTTTTTAAACTTTTGCCCAAAACATGAATTCATAACGACGCTGCAAATTGAATTGCTGGATTATGTTACAAGTTGAGAGTAGAGATTAACTCCTATTTTTTTTTTTTAATTTTTTTTGGGAGAAGTTTTCCATAAGAAATAACACGGATAGAAGACAAACACATGTTTCTATTTATTTTTTAAAATTTTAAATAAATTAGAAATTTTTATTTTTTATATTACTATTAAACATAATCGTAATGTGTATATATATATATGCGCTCATCAATAAATGTGAAAATTGACATCAAACAAACATACCTAAATTTGTATTTATTATAAGATGCACTGCTGCTACATTTTTTCACAAAAATGGAGTGTGGGCTTTACTTTAAGAGTAATTTTGTAAACTATTTTAATTAATTAATTTATTTGACCCTTTCTTTTTTAAAGTAGACGGAGAGATACCTAATACCTACTACGGAAAAAGGGCCCAAATTCTTAATTAAGGCTAGTCTACTACAGTGAAAGGGCACCAAGACCCATGATATTTATTTTTTTGGTAATTTTTTTTAAACAACCAAGAAAAATAATTGAGAGCTTATAATCGGTAAAAGAACTAAAACCGATATTTTTTTTTTGAAGTATGCACAAATATTTGTAATGGTGCCAGTTGTCTTTTCTCTCATTTGATTTTTAGGTAAAGACAAAATGTGATATTATGGTATGAGTACTAATTTAAATTTATACTAATTTAAATGATCAAATTAATAATTTAAATGATATATTAGGTCGATGATATATTTTTGTTCACATTATTCCTTAATCTCTCATTGCACAAAAGAATCTCGTACTGCACAAGTGGTCATTCTTGGAGGTACTCTCAAACAAACATTTTTAGGCTACGAGCTACTAATTTAAAATTTTAATTATATTTACAAGATATTAAAAAGATCAACTATTCAACTTGAGAATTTTTTTCATAACTAAAACTATTTATTTAGATTTTTTATGTAATATAGAGTATTCACTATAGTATGTACATGTATTTCATAATAAATTACGCTACACCATTATTCACTACAAATTAGTAAGAATATCAAGTGTTTATCATATTAATCATTGTATATATAGTTAATATAACAATATTTGGTGAATAATTACCCCTAAATATAAAAAAATATGTGCAAAATTAGAGAGTTATCCACCATAAATTAGAATATAAAGTACCTACCGTTCCTCTCCTCTCTCTTTCTCTATATATAAATATACGGATTATTACATTTTCAATACACGCAATTTTAAAAGATATAAAGTTATTGTAGGCTCAAGGCATCTCCAACCCAAAACACCATTTTGGTGTTAATTTAGCACAAAAATGGTGTCATTTTTACACCATATTTTTTTTCAACTCTAACTATAACACCAAATTTAACACCAAAAAGTATATTCTCTCCAAAAATAGAATATTATCTTATTATTATATTATTTTATATCATCATATAAATGATTATATTTTACTAATTATTTTATTACAGATATTATTATTAATTAACTTATAATAATTTAAATAATTATAATTTATAAAACTAAAAATCACTAAATTAACATAACATATTTATTATGGAAATAAAAATTACATTGATGAAAAAAAAACATTACATTTAATTATAAATATTAATTACAAATATTATTATTATATATTACAAATATTAATTACAATAAAATATACATAAATTTAATTAGAATAAATTATTTTTTTAATAAAACAAATTATTAATATTTCTAATTAAAAAAATAAACTAAAAAAATTAAATTAGAAATATAAAAATGACCTAATTGATATTTATAAGTAAATAACAATAAAAAAAAATTGGTGGGATGCCGTGGGGTGAATAGTGTTACACCAAAAATATGGTGCAACACTATTCATTGCATCAAATTTGGTGTGACTTTTGGTGCTTCCTTGGAACAATTTGGTATAAAAATTACACCAAATTTAGTGGGATGGTGCTACATTGGAGTTGGTCTGAGAGAAACACATGCCCCTCTATGTTAAACATGTAGATTGAAAGATGCCGTGGGGTGAAAGTTTTCTAAGGATGTGAATGGAAAAATATAGTTGTCAATCATAATTGATCCTAGCAGCATACTTAAAAAAAAGAAAGTATTTCATGAACAATATCTTATATTGGTGTATTAATTTAGGGTGGTTTTATTTTTACCTTTAATAGTAATGTGTATTATGTGGAAAAAAAATAATTCAAACTTTCTTATTGCTCGACACAGGAAATACAATTGATAGGTGGAATTCTTAATGTCTTGGGCTGTGCTAGCTCTATTTTATTTTCAAACAATGGGTTGGACTACTCTTTGGGCCTGAATTCTATTCAAACAATCTTTGCTCCTCTGCAAATTTTGTGGGTCCAATTCAGATCCATTTCTTGGTACAATAGCAGCTAGTCCGACGGGTTTTTCATTTGAAAAACCTTCTTGCTAGTGCAATTCAACCCAAACCTGTTCCAACCTATATCAATCCGCACACCCAAGTGCAATTATAGAAATTATAAGGGTATTAAAAAGAAAAAAATATATATATTCAAATCGGAGTGGATCAAAGAGGTTTATATTCCTAACCCAAACTCGACCCAACATTATTCGAGAATTTCACTTTGGAAAACCTAACCCGATTTAAAAACACGCACCCCATTCGAGTCAGAGTGGGTTAATATTTTATTTGATTGAGCTATTTTATCATTCCCAAGTCATTTCTTTACTAGATCTAAGCCCAATTTTCTTATTTCCCATTTAACTTCGACAAAATTTTAATGGGCAGTAGATTTTTTTCTTACTCCTATGCTACTTTTTCTTGCCATAATGGGGCTCGACCCACTTTGAAAAAGGATTTGAAGCCTCCTTTTTATCATGGGGAAATATTTTCTTTGAGAAAGATTTACCTTCGACGCTACATTTTTTATTATGTGAATTTTTTGGATGATAACTTTGAAGAAATCTTTTGGCCCAATATCTTGTATGAGCCCTTTATGATTATTTTGGGCTCTATTTGAACTATCGTTTGATTTAAAAAACTCACTATGGACTATGCCTTGGCCCACCATTTGTGGAGATGATTTTCGTTTCAAGACAAAAGTTAAAAGGAGAAAACAAAAAAAACAAGAAAGAAAGAAAGAAAGAGGGGCACCCAGAGTTGTACTAGGAATTGGTACAAAAAGCAAAGACTTGCCTGAAGGACATTCATCAATTGATCTTTAATTTCGATGCCAATCTAATTTTAGGAGATGAAATTAAGAGGATGCTTAGGCAACTTTTGAACGCTTAGATTTTATAGGTGCATTTTTTTTAACGAGGTCATTCTATAAGGCTCTTTTAACTTCTTTTTTTTCTAATAAATTTTGTTGTATAAGCTTTGTTCATTTTTTTTAGTTTAGTCCTTATTGATTTGTTTCTCGTCTTCTTGGAAAGACTTCTATGTAAGTCTCCATCTATATTTTTGTTTTATGAGAATACCCTCAGGCATCCAAGTCAAAGGTATTTATTAAATAAATATATATGTGTGTGTGATTCACAATTTTGAATGACTGTCTTTTAATGGAAGTCCAATTTTTTTGGGGGAACATAATCACTGTATCAAATATCAGAGATTTAGCATATAAGATATATATAGTTGTGTTCATCCTATTAATTGGGCTAAAATTAATGTGCTTTTTTATTAGACTATCTTTTTAAGTTTGTTGTTATTACTTACCTTTTTTTTTAACAAATAGTTATTACTTTCCAATGCATTCATTTTGGTTCAAATTAAAATTTTAGCTTGATGAATTCAATGCGTTACCCTTTTTTTTTGGTACAAGTAGTTATTACTCTCTAATGCATCCATTTTGATTCAAATTTAAAATTTTAGCTTGATGATTTCGATGTATTTGCTGCTTATGATGATGAAAGATGCATAATAATTTCTTACATTGATAATTTTACCTCATGAAGAAGCACTCACAGTCAGTGCTAGAATTTCGACCAAATGGGGGCGAAATTCAAAATACATCAAATCATATTTAAAGTTTTAAAATATTAACGCACGCATTGTTGTGATAAATTCTAATACTCGCAAGCGCACGAATCAATTTATAGTGTAACGTGTAAGAGAGGTCGATCCCACAAGGACTTAAATAGTATGTTTTATAATTATCTTGTTAATGTTTCACTAAACTACTAATCTAGTAAAGAAAAGTTTATGGTAATCAAACAAAGTAAATAAAGAAAATTAAATAAAACAAAGGAAAGCAAGTAAATTAAATAACTAAATAATAATAAGCAAGATAATAAAATTAACGAATTAATTGACTAGAGTTTCAGAGTCATATATTTAATATCATCTTCCTACGTATTCATTTGTATAAACTCTACTCTTATCTCATACTAATTTGGTCTCTCGACTCTTTTGGATGCGAAAAATAAAATCATTCAAGTTTAAGTAATTTATAAAATTCAATTATAATTCTTCCACAACTAAACTTACGTATAAAATTAAAACACTCACTATATCCGTTAAAATACACATTATATCCGCTCTTAACAAATCATAAGATGAATCTAACAAAAAATAATGAGAATTCAACTTTATTTTTTATCAATTAAAATAGGCATACAATAGAAGGAATTGTATTTAACATTAAAACATTAAATTGGTAGAATCAATTAAATATACGCATCCTCACCCTAACACAAATTTACATTAACATAGAATAAATTAAATAATAAATAAAATTACAAAAAAACTTACTTAGCATAAAATTAATTGAATAAATAAAAATAAACCTTCAATTTTGTTGCCTTCAAAATAAGAAGAAAATAAAAGAAAAACAAAGAAAAGAGAGGAGAGGAAGTGCTCGGCAGCTCCAAAATAATACACGGCTGCTAGCTCCCCACGGCTCCAATTTATAATGTGGTAACATTATCCTTTGATTAGGAATCTAGGTTAGCAATGGGGCTAAATTAAATGCTTTTTTTTTTTTTTTAATTGAATGGGCTTTAATGGTCATTTACTTGGATTGGGCCCTCTCTTGGATGGCTGAAATTGAAGCTTCATATAAATTAGGCTAGTGGGCTACTTTGTGGTATTGGGCATGAGGCCCTCAGCCCTCTTATGTACAATGAATTTTCTCCTTTTTAGACAGTTGCATCTTGTGTCGCAATTTTGAATTTCGAGATGGATAAATTTGAAAAAGTGCTGAAATGCAAAGATGTAGATCTCGAAATTCTCTTCAAATTAGGCTAAAAAATCGCATTATTTGGAATTCCAAGTAAAAAGTTATGCGTCCAGAAGTATTGAGCACTTTAGGTGTCTTCACAATTTTTAATTTCTCTATTTTTTCAATCTTTTTTAATTCTTTTCTACCACCTGAAAAATATTAAAATATAAATATTAGTAATAATATACACTCCCTAAAGTATAAATTAACGTAATAAACTATACCAATTTTTTGGGCATATCACGCATAATAGCATTAATAATAATAGTTCATACAATTGAAATAACAAATGCAAATAATTACGATAAATTACAATATCATTTTACAGTGTGGAGGTGGAGTGGTGATGGCGGTATGGAGGAGCAGAGTAGTGGAGGAATAAAAGAGATAGATTGGAGAGGAGAGAGAACCCGAGAGTGAAAAAAATGAGAAATTAAGTGAGAGCTGTGAATTGGTGAGTGGGTTGTTTAATTCAGAGTTTTAATTTTTTTAATACATTTAGGAACCCCCCAAGTATATGTTTTTTATTAAGCCAAAATATTGCATCTTTATACATATTTAGATGGCTTAATAAGTATGAATTCGATTCTAATTATCCTAAATTATTAAGAATTGAGTTTTAATCATGAAATAGGATAATATGTATGTTTTTAGTGTATTTTAGCCTTTTTAAAGGTTAAAAATGAACAAGAACAAATTCAGAAATAAATTCTCTAAAAATTAGTCATTGTCAGTTAAATTCAGAGCTAAATTGAGTTCAAGAAGTAAACCGGAAGCAAATCCTAAGCTCAAGCATGAAGGGATTGGATGGAAGAGACTATGAAAAGTCGATAAATCATCCCAAGCGAAGAAAAAGTCATTTGAATCAATTCGAAAAATTTTCAGTTGAAGAGGAGATCCACCGCGCGCATTGTTTCTGTTCCAACCAATTCTGGTATTTATCCGTGCATAATTTGAAAAAAACTCTAGAAATAAAAGTTGTAGAGCTCTGAGTTAGCTGCGTGTGGGCGAAAACCTTACGTCAATCGAAGCGCAAAGTTATTGCTGAAATACGAATAGTACGCTGGAGGAGCATACTCTTGTGTAAGTGAATAAAATAATTGAAGGTGAAAGAAATTATTGAAAGTGGGCCTAGCCTAGATAGTTTGTGTGAGAAGTTTCTTCCATGTGGTCCCATTGATTTCTTCTCCTCTCTTATTCTTCTCCTTTCTTTCTTTCTTTAATTAATTTTTCCTTTTCAACATTAAGGACTCGATTGTACTGCTTTTATTATTTTTCTTTGGTGTTAATTCAGAGTTAAAGACAAAGTGTTCAAGTACAATTTTGAAGATTAATTTTTGGATTTAATTATTGGTCTACGCTCGCACTTTAATTTCAGGTTCTTAATTTATTTATTGCTTCGTTAATTATTAGTATAACTTTTGCATGATTATAATTTTAATTAGATTTCAATTTATAAATTTATATAGGCTATTTTATTTAATTATTTTATTGAGTATGAATTTATTAGATATGTTTAGGTAGTTCGTTAGTTAGGGGTTTGTAAATAAAGGGTATGTCAATGCGGTAGTTTTTTGAATCCGAATTTAATTCTAATTAATTTTTCATTGGTTAATAGGTCATTATAAATTTGATTTTTATTAAATTATTATCCTAATATGCTAATCACATATTTTTATAATAAATTTAATAAAATCTTTTCAACAAAAAAACCAAACTAGTTTGAATCGTTATTTTTGCACTAAAATCTAACCGGTCAAGTTAGAGAGCGGTGTATACTCTCTAAATTATTTGGTTATGTATCTTTATAATTTCAAATTTGAGCGTGCTGTTTTTGATAGTAATTTTAATCCTTACTTTTAGATATCGAAATCGTCAATTTTGTATTTTCACCGCCCGTTTTAGTTTAAATTTTATTTTAATCATGTTTTAACCTATTTGAGTTAAATTGTGGTAATTACTTAACTTTTCTAAACTCACTTTTAATAAAAAGTTTTGTAGTGCCAAGCAGTACTTCACTTTAATAAACAAGTGTTTTCAATAAAATTAAATAATGGGAATTGATTTCATAATTAATATTGGTACATATAGCTCATGTCACGCATGCATTATTGCGAAAAATACGAGTTTATGAGATCGATTAGCTTGTGAAAAGTATGCTGATTTTTAAAGAAAAATTAATTAAAAATAATTCTCGGTCCACTGAATTGCCCGTTGTGTTGCTCAAAACTTATGGATACCCATAGCACTTTTTATTCTTAATTTTAATTAAAGTTTTTCACTTGTTTAATTAATTTAGTATGCTATTTTTATTATTTATTTTATTTAGCTTTATTCCATGTTCTTGTTATATTAGTTTAGTTTCTTTTAGCATAGTAATGTTTTGCTACCTTTAGTTTTAGTTTTATTTGCATGTTTTATTTAGTTGTATTACCTTTAGTTACTTTAGTTATTAATTATCATTCCTTTCTATCCATATTTCATCTTTTCCTTTCTTTTCACATCTTCCTCTTGAAAAACACTTTCTTAACTCAAAGAATTACCTTCCTCCCTGTGGACCGACCTTGGATTTACCGAGTATTTATTATTTGACCGACCACTCGCACTTGGGTGTAATAACTCGCGTTGTTTTTGCCGAGTTAGTTTTTGCATAAAAATCTCTGTATTTTTTTTTCAAAATATTCTTCATATATATAAAAAAAAATATTCTAAACCAACTGGGTGCGTTCACCCTCGCTTGTCTCTTATTGCTCCGTCAATACTCACAATAAAATTTTTGGCAATGAAAATAAGACTTGAAGCACATGTATACTAGCCCTATGTTTCATAAATAAAGGTCCTTTCTATTCTTTAGTTTTCCTTTTGCCTATTCCAAAAGGAGCTTCATATTATGTAAGAAGTCATATATACTCAAGTGTGAACACCCCAATCCACGACTCTCGTGTAAACCTAACAAGCACCCAGCGTCAAGTCTTGAGTCATCATACATGCAGGAAACCATTAGAAAAAGCCCTGATTTTTGCGCGTGTCAGGAATCTACCACAACCTTGTTGCCACTTCGCTTACTAGGACGGGGATCGACCTGTCGCACGCCCAACCGTACGGCTACCTGCCAACCGTACGGTTGGCACCTCTTAACCGCAGCCCCCTGTCGCACGCCCAACCGTATGGCTACCTGCCAGCCGTACGGTTGGCACGCACCTGTCGCACGCCCTAGCCGCACCCCATGCGGCTACCCCTGCGGTTGGCCTCTTTGGAGCATTTTTTTGGCGGAAATTTAGCTATAAATAGGACTCTTGGGATCCCTTTTGGGACATCAACATTCACTAGTGTTTTTTAGTAAGTAAAAGTTCAGTCAAAATCATTAGAAAGTCTTCTTTTAGAGCATTTTTAAGGAAAGAAAATTAGTGAGAGATAAGGCTAGTGAGAGAAAGCTCTAGAAAGAGAAAGGGGCAAAGAAGGAAGTCAAGGCAAGGCTCTTCTATCTTCTTCAAGCGCATCAGGTATAACTTTCTACCACTCTACTAATTTCGATATTGCATTTCTATATCAGTTTTAATACAGAAAATTAGATAACTTGCACAGAAGTTCACTGTTTTCTAAACTAGTCCATTCTAAGTTTTACAAGAAATCTAAAATCCGTTTTGACACGTTTTCAAAATAAACCAAAAATACAAAAAAATAGTTTCCAAAAGAAAGGAACTACGACACTCTGATTTCATTCTACGAATGAATACGTAGGCGCTCGCAAAGCTCGAGTCTGATTTCAAAATACTGTTTTAAACTGAATTTATCCGGAAAGGGCTATTCTGAAAATAATTCAAACTACTTGCAAGATATCTAAAATAGGAATTAGATACACGATCCATTAAGATACCGAAAGGGCGAATTGGGTACCTAATACCTTCCCAATTCGTAACGGAGTTCCCGAACCCTAGCAAAGTCAATTTTCAAAATAAATCTCTAGTTTCAAACGTATGAAAGATAATTCGTTATCGAATTGTCCTTTGTACGATCTTTTGTTTGTTTTCTCGTAAAACAAACTGGCAACTCTACAAAACACGTTTTCAAAGAAAACCGAGAACGAGGACCCATTTCTTCTCGGGTCGCGCGGGGGTCCGGATTCTCACATCAAGTATTATATTTATTTATCTGAGTATTAGTTAGAGACATATAGCATACTCGATGAACCGCCAATTTTTAAGGGTGTTCTTAAATGCACTTACAAAATCAGTTTTGTCAGTCCAGTGTGAGAATATTTTCTTCTCACCCCATCAAATCTTTAAAAAATCTTGCACTTGACCCCAATGGTGGGGTGAGTTTACTGAAACAATGCAGAGACGATAAAGTTTTGTCGCTAAAAGTAAAACCATTAAATAATATTAATTTTTTTTATTAATATAAAACATAATAAACAAAATTTATATTTTTCTTAATAAATTTCATTAAAATTCCGTCTAAATAATACCTCTGAAGATACAAAATAGTAATTATGATAAATACATTTTTAGAAAATTATATGATATTTCATATAATCTTTTATTATTCATTACTCTTAAATGGTTATTATTCATATTTTAAATTTGTCTAAAATTTTTATTTTTATCAAATAAGTAAATATAAATCTTAATTCACTATATCAAAAATATTGAAAGATTAAAAGCTCCGATCCGTATACACATACATATATATATATATATAGTAGTATGTTTGATATACAAAAGAAAATTTTCATGTAGTTGAAGTAATTACTCCGTTTCCAATTAAATTTAGATCACCTGTTAATTTTTAAGCATTTTGAAACAAAATATTAATTATTTTCAACACAATTATTAATAAAACAAAATTAAATCAATTTTTTTATAATATGAAAATTAAAACATTAATTATATTTAAAGAAAAGACTTTATGCTATTTTTTCTTTATTAATTTTCTTTTTATACATACATTACGTAAACTATATATTTTTGTATTTCTCTCTAAAACGTAAGTGTGAGCGATATGGAACAATAAGTTAGGTTAGATTGCAAAAACTCGGAGGAGCCGTTGAAATTAACTAATAAATTAGCAAAAGATTGTTGTGCTAAGATACCGCTAGAAAAAGTCTTAGCACAAGCGTATGATCGACCAGATAATTATGAGTATAATAATTTAAAAAACAAGCACAACTAATATTCAAACAATATTAAAAACAAAAAATTAAAGAAGAAAACAACTAACCAAGCATGTAAGTAATTAGGTGGTATTAGCAAAACTGCCACTAATTCATTAGGTGATAGCTATTATTAGGGCTGGCATTTCTTACCAAAAAATTGAAAATCGAACCGTTGAGCAAAAAATACCGAACCGAACCGATTTTTAATGGTAACCAAATGTCGGTTACCGAAATTTAAAAGGTAAAAAACGGTAAGTCGGGTAGAAGGTTCTGTAAAACCGAACCAAACCGTTTTTTTTTTAAAGTCCATTCCTTCACCTCATGTAGTCACGTGTTCACAGACTTCACTACTTCAGTACTTCACAGTTTCACACAATCACACTTCCTCTTCTTTTGCTCTCAGTCTCTCTCTTCTCACACTCAAATCTCTGCTCTCTCAGTCTTTCCTCTGCTCCGCTCTCTCCCACCACAACGGCGCCACGAATCCTTCAGTCCTTCACAGTCACTTAGCGGCAGTCCAACACGCACTACGGTCTCCACATCTCCACCGTAAGATCTAGCCCTAAAATTCGAAATTCCCTTTTTCGTATGAAGGTTTTTTTTTTTTTTTTGGTTACTTTGATTTTGTGCTTGCTTATACTTCTCCACCTTAAGATCTATCCCTAACTTCATATACATTGAATTTTTATATGTTTTAACCTTAACCCCAAATAGGGTAGTATATGATTTAATTAGTTAGCCTTAATTTTAGAGAAGATTTAAATACTTGATAGTTGATGTTTTGATGTTTGGATTTAGAGATGGTAGGGAGATGACTTGCTTCCTCTTGTTCTTCATTGATAACTTGATAATTGATAACTTTAATACTTGATACTTGATGCTTGATAGTTGATACTTAATTTTAGTTTGTAGTTAAGATACTTGATAATTGAATAGTTAATACTTGATAATTGATTCTTTGATGTTTGAATTTTGAATTTAGAGATGCTAGTTGATACTTGATAACTTGATAGTTGATAATTGATAAGTCGATAATTGATAATTTGGTTAATTATTTAGTAGTTGATAACTTGATAGTTGAAGTTGATACTTGATTTTAGTTTTTAATTAAGTTAAATTTTAGTTTTCTCCTATTTTTTTTTTCTTTTTTATTAGTACTAATGTACTATACTAGACTACTAGAGTACTACTTAAGTACTTAGGGGTTGTTTGGTGGATGTTTTGAGTTGAGTTTTTAAAATATGTTGTTTGGTAGAATTTAGAATTATGTTGAAAGGTGAATTTGGTTTTTGTTTGAGTTTTTTTCAACCAACTAAAAAATCTCATAAAAAAATTTCAAAAAATAGTCAAAATGGATCTTATTTTATAGATCTCGACGAGTATGTTTTAAATACATATTTTTTTTATTTAATTTTAATTTTTGAATTTAAAGTTATGGTGTTTTAAAAGTTTTTTTTAGAGAGAGAAAGTAAAGTGAAATAAATTTTGAGAAGTGTAAAAGTAGAGTTGATTTTGAGTTGAGTTTTTAAAATTTGAGAAAAAAAAAACAAATACCAAACAGGGGCTTAATGGTTATGGCTTTTTTATTTATTTATTTATTTATAATCTTTTATGAGCTTCAAGCCTTCAACTAGTAATCTACAATCTATTATGGATAGTTGTAGGTCGGAAAATACCCTAAATGGGGGGTGAATAGGGTTTTAAAAACTTAATGCGGAATTAAAACGTTTTTAAAATATTTAAGCAAAGCAACTTAGTTAAATAAATTTATCAAGGAAAATAATCAATGCCAAGAATAAGCAATAATATAAGCAACTTCAATTAATTAATATAACAAATAAATAAAGAGATTGAGTAAGAAAGATTGAACCAATTTGAAGTCGAAGATTTTTTATCCACACGGTTCGGCTTGTTCCCCCTACTCCGCGCTTGGTTAGTTCTCCGAGAATTTTCACTATAACCGATCTCCTTTCGGGTGAAGATCAAACATCTACAAGTGTATTTTTCTCACACACTCTTACAAGTATTGAAACACCCTCAATACTCTCACAAGAAATTCCTCTTGCTATTCTATGAGATACACCTCTCACAAATATGATTTGAATAAGTTTTGGTGGTTAACACCAATGTACAATATCTCTCTTGTGTATAACAAAATACAAATGAAACTCACACTAAGAGATATCAAAATTGATCAAAGTATATAGCTCAAAAATGAAGAATTTGATCAATAAGATGAATTGAATACTTGAATAACTTTGTATATATGTAAAATAAGTTTGTAGAATGATTCAAGTGTGTTAAAACATGTCTAAAACATCATATTTATAGCTTACAAAATCATATGGCCGTTGGGGATGATTAAGAGAGGTTTTGGCTCCAAGGTATACATTTTCAAACTTTCCAACAGTTAGTTTGACAAAAACATTCAAAATTGTTTTGTTAATTTCTCTCAATTAGACCGTTGGATCATGCTCAAATTTTAGTCAAAATTTCCAGGAGATGTTGTCTAACTACTGTAAAAATTTCAAAATGATCGGAGTTCGGGAAGGTCTCCATTTTACCGTTAGATCAAAACTGGGCAAAAATTGAGCGAATTTTAAACGAAAAATAAAAATATTTTTCCAATTTAATAATTTAGTTCCAAATAAAATTCTAATGATTTTTGAACCTCAAATATATGTTTCTAAGATACCCATTTTTATTATAGCTTAAAAGATGATCATTTAAAATTAATATGAATTTATTTTGAAACTCGATTTTTGTAAAATGATGTTTTTCAAATAAATTCAATTTCAAGCTAGTTTAAATCAATCTTTAAAATATGCAAGAATATGTTTGAGCTATAGGGATTTGATCAATAAAGTATCTTCACATAAAATCTAAGCACTCACTCCATTTAATGATAATTCGAGTCTTCGTGATGCTTGATTTTCTTGTGCGTATCTTCACTTGTTTGATGTTCTTGATCCTTTCTTGATTTTGATAACTTGTAGAACATGTGGAGATCATTCTTGTGCATATCTTCACTTGCTTGATGATCTAGATCATTTCTTGGCTTTATTTAGCACATGTATATCACTTGAGTTCATTTCTTGTGAGTAGAGGCGTTTGTAAAGCTTGTGTGAGATTTGCTTCAGTTTGAAGTTACACTTGGTCGGAAGATATGTCGGTTAAAATGGCTATTATCATTGGAACAACCGAGTTAAATAACACTTTATTAACTTATTGTAATTATCAAAATAAGATTAATTGACTTTAAGGTCAACAATAGTAATCTAATATGTATAAATGTATAATACTAGTAATGTAATATTGTAATATACTAATCTAGTATTATATAATTGCAATCTAAATATTTTGCTTTCATTGCTTGCGTGTAAATTAAATTTCTATAACTATATATATACACACATATTCTAATACTTATTTTCCTTGTCTAGGATGGATAGCCAATCCACTAGTAATAGTTGATTCGATACATACATGTCACCGAGTGTAAGTTCGGGTAACCAACTTGAAAGCCCTCTACTTCATTGGAACAACCGAGTTAAATAACACTTTATTAACTTATTGTAATTATCAAAATAAGATTAATTGACTTTAAGGTCAACAATCTTCCCCTTTTTGATGATGACAATAGAGTTAATGTGTGTTTATAAAAAGATAATAATTTTAAGCATATGAATAATATGCTCTCCCTAAATAGGTGCATAGATAAAAATATACAAGCAATTATTAAAATAAAAGATACTTGCATAGATATGATAAGTTCAAACAATTTAATCGAAAGCATAAGTTCCAAAAGGACTTAAACAAGTAGACAAATTAGTAGTTCTTGATCAAGCATAGCATAATAAAATAAATGATAAAATAAACGAGTGTGTACTATTATCACTCATGACACACACACACACATAACATACATACTTCTCCCCCTTTTTCTTCATCAAAAAGGAGGGAATCAGTAATTATTAATCTAAAGTTGCAAAAATACTTGTTAATACTCATAATAATGTGTACATTAATGCAAGCAAATTTTATAAAAAAAAATAAAAATTAAGCATAATTAAATAATGTATGCTCAAAATTAAGCATTATCAATCCCTTTTATGAACTTTTTGGAATAAACTAGATATCACAAGCTCTAGTCATACCGAGTTCACATCGAATAGTACAAAAACGATCTTCAGAAAGCGGTTTAGTGAATATATCCGCAAATTGCGATTCGATGCCAACGAATTCAATATGAACATCACCTTTTTGCACATGATCACGAATAAAATGATATCTTATCTCAATGTGCTTAGTACGTGAATGTTGTATAGGGTTCTTGGTCAAACTTATGACACTTGTGTTGTCACATTTAATAGGAATATGGCTAAGACTAATTCCAAAGTCTTCTAATTGTTGTTTAATATATAAAGTTTGTGCACAACAACTTCCGGCCGCCACGTATTCGGCTTCGGCCGTTGAAAGGGCCACCGAATTTTGTTTCTTACTTGACCAAGATACTAGTGCGTGTCCTAGAAAATGACATGTGCCACTAGTGCTTTTCCTATCGATTTTGCAACCCGCAAAATCCGCATCGGAATAACTAATTAAGTCAAATGAATTTTCTCTTGGGTACTATAAACCCAATGAACTAGTACCGGAAAGATAACGGAAAATTCGTTTTACGGCAAGTAAATGTGTTTCTTTAGGATCCTCTTGGAATCGTGCACAAAGACATACACTAAACATAATGTCCGGTCTAGACGCCGTCAAATATAATAAACTACCAATCATACCTCGATATTTCTTGATGTCCACACTTTTACCTTTCTCGTCTTTGTCAAGTTTCAATGTTGAACTCATAGGAGTGCTCATGGATTTGGCTCCTTCCATGTTGAATTTTTTTAAAAGCTCCTTCACATACTTCTCTTGATTAATGAAGATGCCATCTTTGCATTGTTTCACTTGTAATCCAAGGAAGTAGTTCATTTCTCCCATCATGCTCATTTCAAATTCCTTTTGCATACAAGTAGAAAATTCTTTGCAAAGATTGTCGTTAGTAGAACCAAATATAATATCATCAACATAGATTTGTACAAGTAGCATGTCATTGTTATGATTTTTGATAAAGAAAGCACTTTTCACATCCATTTGATATAATTTAAAATTCTTAAAACATGAATAAGCAAGTAGCATGCGAATTGCTTCTAAATGTGCAACGGGTGCATATGTTTCTTCATAATCAATGCCCTCCTCTTGATTGTATCCTTGGGCAACAAGTCTAGCTTTATTTCTAACAATAACACCATTTTCATCCTTTTTATTTCGAAATACCCATTTAGTGCCTATAATAGTATGATCATTTGGTTTGGGAACAAGTGTCCACACTTTATTTCTCTCAAATTGATTGAGCTTTTCTTGCATAGCCATCATCCAAGATTCATCATGTTCGGCTTCATTTATATTTTTAGGCTCATATTGAGAAACAAATGCTACATTATTGCAAACATTTCTTAAGGATGATCTAGTCATGACCTTATTAGATGGATCTCAAAGAATTTGATCAATAGGGTGGTTGGACACAAATTTCCAACTCCTAGGCAAATCATTCAAGTTTTGCTCGGTTGTATTTTTTAACTCTTTGGGAGGAGCTTGAGCACTCGAAGTTTCTTCCTTAGATATATCATAAATTTAAATATCCGAAACCTTTTGGATAATTTCAACATCGTCATCGGAACGTACTATGGGTGAGAAAGGATTTGTCTCATCAAATACAACATGCATAGATTCTCGTACTACTAAACTTTTCTTGTTATAAACTCTATATGCTTTACTATTAGTGGCATACCCAAGAAAAATTCTTTCATCGGATTTAGCATCAAATTTTCCTAAGTGATCACGATCATTCAAAATAAAACATTTGCAACCAAAACCTTTAAAATATGCAATATTTGGTTTCTTGTCATTCCATAATTCATAGGGTGTCTTATCTAACTTCTTACGAATAATAACACGATTAGTTAGATAGCATGCGGTATTAACGGCTTCCGCCTAAAAATATTCCGGTAAAGAATGTTCATGTAACATGGTTCTAGACATCTCTTGAAGAGATCTATTTTGTCTTTCAACCACACCATTTTGTTGAGGAGTTCTAGGTGCCGAAAAGTTATGATTAATACCATGCTCATCACAAAAATTCTCAATATCAATATTATCAAATTCTCTACCTCTATCACTTCTAACATGTATAATAGAAGCACCATTTTCATTTTGAATTTTTCTACAGAATTTAGCAAATACATGAGGTATTTCATTTTTATGAGCAAGAAAGAATACCCAAGTAAATTTAGAAAAATCATCAACAATCATAAAGGCATACAATTTACCACCTAAACTAGCAACCGAATTAGGTCCAAATAAATCTAAATGTAACATATCAAGTGGTCTAGTAGTAGTAATATCTTTCTTAGATTTAAAGGAAGACTTGTGTTGTTTACCAAGTTGACATGCATCACAAATTCTATTTTAGCAAATTTAGTTTTAGGCAATCCTTTAACTAATTCCTTTTTAGATAATTTATTAATTAAATTCATATTAGCATGACCTAATCTTCTATGCCATAACCAAGAAACATCATTTAACACAGACAAACATTTAACAGCTTGTTGAGATAAATCATCAAGTTCAAGAGTATATACGTTATTTGATCTATAAGCAACAAATAAGATAGAATTATCACTAATATTTTAACAATGCAACATTCGGATTTAAAAATAACTTCATAACCTTTATCATACAATTGACTAATACTAATACTAAGCAAGTTATGTTTTAAACCGTCAACAAGTAAAACATTATTAATATAAGAAGATTTATTACCAACCTTACCTATACCAATGATTTTGCCCTTGGCGTTGTCCCCGAAAGTCACATTCCCTCATTTCTTGGGAATAAGACTTAAGAAGTTGTTCTTGTCTCCCGTCATGTGCTTTGAGCAACCACTATCCAAGAACCACTTGGTTTTGCTACCTTTGGCTTTCAAGCACACCTACACCATAACTTTAAGTAACTTCTCCTTTGGTATCCAAAATGTGTTGGGTGCCTTTGGGTTAGCAAACATAATGGTTCCTTTTGGAATCCAAGCAAGCTTCCTTTTAGGAAAACTTTCATTTCGATAAAAATAATGACCCACATAATGAGTATTTCTACCACAATATGAGCAAAGGTGAGTGGGATCATGAGGTGTGTATGTTTTTAAAAAGTTTTTGTAATCCTTTTGGTTATAACCCAAACCGGCTTTGTCAAAAACACACCTTTGCATTCCTAATAATTTATCCAAGTCATCATTTCCTTTGGTGAACTTGGCTAGACTATTAGTTAAGTCATCCACTTGATCTTTCAATTTGACATTTTATAATACAAGTGAGTTTGGAGTTTCTTTCTCATTTCCTTTCTTTAAGGTTTTGTTTTTATTTTTCAAAAATACATTTTCTTTCTCAAAGTTTTCACACTTGCTAGAAATAATCAAATTTTTCTTTTTGAGGCTTGCATACATTTTAGACAAATTTTTAAATTTTTTATGCAATTCCTCAAACATATCATATAATTCTTCATAGTCATTCTCATCATGTATATCTTATTAATAGAGGCTTATCATCACTAGATGAGTCATAAGAAGAGTGTACCTCATCGTCTCTTGCCATAAGGCAAAGATTTTCCGTTTTCTTTTCGTCGCTAGAATAGGCATTGGACTCACCTTCTTCGGAATCACTCCAATGCCTTGAGGGGCGTGTCTTACTTACTTGAAGGCTTTGTCTCTTTTGTCTCTTCTTTCTTTCTTCTAACCGGGCAATTTATTTTGAAATGCCTTGGTTCATGGCAATGAAAACACTTCTTTTCTTCTTCATTTTCAACTCTTGGTTGAATAATATCGATCATTGTTTA